>UFQX01000085.1:420293-776722 GCA_900497675.1 Arapaima gigas
AAAAAAAAAAAAAAAAAAAAAAAAAAAACTAAAGCTGCAGAAATGAATGGGAGCATATTTCTGCTTCCTCTACTGCCTAATAAACATTATATTTCAGAACAAAATTTAATTATCCTACATTGACTCTCCCCTTAATAACAGCTGTTTGATTTACATTGCTCATTTCTTTTTTTTCACATTTCAAAATTTCCCTGTTTTTGTTCCTTCAACAATAGAAGTGTTTTGTCAGTCGCTCATCCAAGTGCTCTGAGCTCTCAAGACTAATAAGAACAATTAGATTCCAGCAACAATTAATAGGGCCCAGATATAAAGAAGGCAATGGCGGGATGTTCAGGTTGACATGTGAAAGCGAGTACTTTGTACAAACAGTACATAGGAGAGGTTTTCGTTCAGTCTGGCAGAAGATAACAATTCACAGAAGATATTTTGTTATTCAAAATTCCAACGCCAGTGTAAAAAACACTTTTAATCACAGCAGACACCTTCCCGTCAATTGCAGGTCGATACCGCTTGTGTAGAGCAGTGTGGACAGATAAGCTGGGGACGAATAAAGCATTTTTCAGAAGCACTCAATTTGACAATTTAGATTTGGATTTGGCTACACTAGGACTGAACTTACCCTGAGGATACCCCTGCCACTGTTTAAACCTGGCTTCACTGCCATGTTATAATAATTTCCAAAAAAAAAAAAAAAAAAAATCGCAGATTTATTCCCTTTTGGCAGCACCTGAAGTAATTTTTATCATCATTATAAAGAAGCAGAGGTTATTTTAATAGGGAGAAAAGAAAATTAAAAGTGTTGTTTACTTGAACAATAATAGATTGCTGGTGCTTTCTCATGAACCCCGGGAGATGGCACAGCGGGAGTACTCCTCCATCAGCTTCTCATTCCTGCCTGCACACCGGAATCCCTTTAAGCCATCATAGGGGTGTTTAACATGGCGGCTGTCGCTGGCTGCCTTTGTGAAGTCTCGCTTGAAAAGTGCACCAGCCCACCAGGTCTCCTGTGATCGGTGTAGTTAGCCTCACGACTACGCCCCATGTTTCTCTGTTTATGTTCCTTTGTCTTCACCTTAGCTGTAATTGTCACCTGTCACTGCAAATAAATTTCACATCTGCACCCACTGTGTTGAAGATACAAGATTCAAGTGCTGAATAAAATTTGCTAAATGATATTTTAAAATTACAATTCAATCACGTCCCATGAAAAAAAAATATCGGAGAGAAACTACTTGATACCTCAGTTGTGCACTTAAAACACTGTCCAAGCATATGGGACCTGTGGACCTTGCGTTGTATAAACAAGTTTTTTGAAAATAAAGTCGATTTTTTAAATGGATTTTGGTGTATTCACTGTTCTAGTTTTGGATTGCCTGAAAAACACTACATGCTTAGCCTCAAGTTATTTTAGT
The DNA here is from genome assembly GCA_900497675.1 of Arapaima gigas. Taxonomy (NCBI): domain Eukaryota; kingdom Metazoa; phylum Chordata; class Actinopteri; order Osteoglossiformes; family Osteoglossidae; genus Arapaima; species Arapaima gigas. The sequence goes on from UFQX01000085.1 coordinate 421,706, forward strand.
GTTACAATTATATTATTATTATAGTCCTCAAGAATCAAGAATCTTCTATTGCCAAACAGTCTTGTACAACAGGTATACAAGGAAACATGAAACGGACATCCTCGGGTCCAGGGTGCGTGGGACAGGAGAAAGACAGCAAGAGATGACAAAATGACATAAATGTTTAATTTTAATAAAAAAGGTAATACAATATAGATAATTTAAGGTAAAAGCAGAGTAGTATAGATTAAAAAAGTATAGATAGATAATAAATAAATAGATAAATCCAAAATGGACATACAAAATGGACCAGCGCACATACATATACACACACGTTCATAATCATGAAAAAACATACAGTGCAACACACAAGTGGTGGATGGCAGTAGTTATGGGAAGAGGAGGTGGTCACTGGCGGTGGAGGTGATGGGGCCTGAGATGACGGAGTTCAGCAGCCTGATAGCTGCACACACTGCTTTCACACACTCTGCTTTCTTAGACTAGAAGGAAGGGGAAAATGGGTACACTCACAAGAAATATTTTAAAAATGGAACATAAAACAGGTAAAGATACAGGAAGACAACTGCGATGGATCCAGCATCTGCCTTGTGCTCCATGCTTCCAAGATAGACTCCAGACCTGCAGGCCCATCTTTGGATAAATGGTTAATGAGAAAGCGAGCAGATGAATGAATGAGTGAAAAGGAGGCACTGTGAATTATATACAGTTTACCAAAACTGCCATCCAAACTTGAGCATTCACATTTGGTATCATTATTATTATTATTATTATTATTATTATTATTATTATTATTGATGGTTCCATCGAGTTGTCACGGGGAAAGTTTATTTATTTGTTTATTTATTTACTGGACAATTTGTAGCAGCTAACAGCTTTGCAGAGGATGGATAAGTGCTATTATTATGACCCTTGAGCAACTCTCAGTTAGGAAGCATCTCTCTGCCTTTCCCCTCTGCAGAGGAATAGAACCTTCAAGGCACTGAACAAGCTGGGGAATGTCATTTGGCCACTGCACACATGCCTCCCAGGGAATTGTGGATGCTTACACCGCTAGCTCTACTGCGTACCACTGCTTGAGTCTCTGTGTGACAAATAGCCACCAGCCGAAGGGAGACTTACATCAGAAGAGCCAGGATAGGAAGGTCATCATTACTTTGTGAAGAATTCTGATGCTTCGTGTTGCTCGTGGTCCTGAATGTTCTGAAAAATTAAGTGGAGCCATCTTCTGAACCCATTTTACAGTGTTCATATATAAAATATAACTTTTAAAAGAACAACATGTTTTTCTGAACATTCAGGATTCTAAACATTTCTACACTTTGCATAAATTTTTGATACACATGGAGTGGGTACAAATATTGATTTCTTTCTTTTATCGTACTGGCAGTTTTTCTAAGTGTATTGCATAGTTTCTTAGGAGACACTTTCTTGTATTCTAAGAGCTAGATATTGACTGTAGCACCTAAGCAGCTTTCACAAGATATAGAACTGCAATTTTTTACCCTTGGTATTTCAGCATCTAACCTATTCATGTACAAGTGGCTTTTTAAAAACTTCAAGGGATATTTACTTCTCCTACTTTTTACACCTTCAAATACCAGCTACAAAATTGTCCCAGAAATATTTCATGGAATTTTAAATAATATAGTGCTGCAGAGTAGTTAATTCAAATGGCAATGCAGTAAAAAATTCACTGTTATGTAATTCATTCTTAATATTATGCATTTAATTATATCAACCATAAGCGGATGACTATATGCAAATGGTTACTATATTTTTTATGCAGTAATTTGCCACCCCAGCTCTTGTTAATTTTACTGATTATTTTGATGTCACCCTCCCGGTTTTCACATGTGCTTTGCCCACGTTTGAAATGTGAGCTATACTACATGTTTTATACTTCACCCATTCATATGAGACCTTTTCTGAACATAATTTTTTTCAGTACATCTCTGGAAGAAATCTAGGCTGTTATGCATGACTTTGGAGGGGGGGGGGCTTTGTGTTAATATCTGACTTATCAGCATAACAACTTAAGCTATAGTAATGTATCTTCCAAAGTTAACACGTTTGAGGTAGATTAAGGCAATTCTGGCTCTAATGAACAGATTAATCTAGTCTGTGGACTTTATGAAATTTTATGTACTTTATGAAATGCATAGATGGTGTTTTTGCAATAATAATAATAATAATAATAATGATGATGATAATAATGATGATGATGATGATGATAAAATATGATTATTATCATGACATATGTTGTATGTATATGTGTGTATATATATATAAGTAGTAGCTGGTTGCACAAGTGTCTCTGCCAAGCATAGAACAGAAAAAATGGGGCTGATGTTTAGCTATTGAAGAACTCAAATTCTTGATTCTGTTGCTCAGTTTTTTTCTTTGGCTCAATTTTTTGATGCTAATTTAAATTCCGTGGTTTTCGGCTAATGACCTAGAAACCACAACAAAGGTGCATTACTGCCACCTGCTGTGTTGGAGTGTGAGAGCTGCTGTACACCATGAATAACTTAAAATTGACTTTCAACGAATGGCATAGGTTGAGAAATGACTGCAGGGATGAATCTTTTCAACTGATCAATGGGGTGTGAGGTGCGAGGGACTTTGGGTTGGTGGAACGAGGGGCACTGCATAGACATGTTGTTCCTTTGAGCTTAATATATTTATTTTTTATCTGTTTTGTTGTAACTGTCATGCCAGTTTTCATACGCTTTTACAGCATGACAAATTTCCCTCCGTGTCAGTAAAAAATCATAAATAAAAATAAAAAGTGTACCCCTGCTATTTCCCATCACAAACACTTCTCATATATCTCTGTCTCCCTCCAGAACAAATACCAAAGTAAGAGCCACTGTTGTTGTCTTGGCACTGCTTTCTCCCTGAAAAGAGCACAAATTCCAAGAAGGTATTTGGCAGAGTGTGTCAGTAGTGCTGTTGCATTGGTAAATACTCTACAAGGAATCATTTTTTCATGTTTCACTGAGCTAGTCAATCAGGAAAGTTTTTGCTTTGCATTGAGGATGCGGTTCTGTTCAATAGTTTTTCAGGAAAAGTACAAAAACAATATATTAGCCTACCTACTAAGACAACCACCCAGAACATTTCAAAGAATGTATAACCGCATTAGCATACTCAGGTGCTGTCAGCCCAGATTTATTGTAGACAACCTCACGCCTCATCTTTACGTGAACAAATCAGCCTTGACCATGTTGTCTATACAAGGATGCAGCAAGTCTTTCCTGAGGAATACTTCTTTCCAATGGACTTTGGATGAACTTCCAGTAAAGGACGGCCACATTTAATTAAGCAAATATTTTAAAGGTAATTAATGCGGGATCAGACTGCGGTAAACCTCAATTTAATAATTTATTAAAGTAAAAAAACATGAAATTTAAAATGCAATTTCATTCGCTTTCTTCCTTCTCCCAGATGCACTGCGAACATTCAGTGCAAAACTCCTGCGTAACTTCCCGGCCCTGGGAGCACCATGGTGTCTCGGTGGCAGCACTGAGATAATCATAACACGATACTCACCAGGAAGAATAGACGCTGGCAGAAGAACTATAAATAGGTCAAACCAAAAATATGCGTTCTAGGGCTCTCAGAAGAAACAAGAAAGCGAGTTCCCAAAGTTTAAATCTAATGAGAAAGACATCACTTTTCTTTCAGCACCCTCTCCACAACACAAAGTGCAAGGATGAGAAATCTTAAGGTCGGACCTTGCATAACTATCTTAATCTTCTTTGTGCAAATTACTCCCTCATACTTTCTGAAAAATAGTGTAATTAGCCATATGTATTTGTACAAGCCACTAAGATATGGTTGCTTTATAATCTCTCATTTAAATGCTAAGTACCCACATCTGAGTTTAAGCTTCATTCTGTTTTAATATTCCATTTTTTCTTTAATCAAGTTGTTTTTCAGGTCAATGTTGGTTTTATTCTTTCATTTAAAAGTAATTATATCATTCCCATTGTCCTCGACTGTGCCTTTGCTCTTAAAATATGCTAAATCACAAGTATTTACTACTTTGATGATATGAATGACATTTTTACTGTGTTTTTTGCTTTGGGCTGAAGTTTCATCACCTTATATCAAGGACTCACTTTAAAGAGTGAAGAAAAAAACGCTGTGTTTCAACTCTTGGTATCCATTTTAACAGTCCTAAGAATAAATATTTGCTGTTATTATAGCATAGGCTACTAGGTACTAATATATATGGTTCCACCTATACAATATATAATTGAAAACGGTCCTATAGTCATATATACAGTACTGTGCAAAAGTGTTAGGCATGCAACTTCAATGTCTGCTGAGAAGTACAGGTAGATTCTTATCTACCATCAGGGAGGTTTCTCATTGGTCCCAAATTCATTCTGCAGCCTGAGAATGACCTCAAACACCCAATCTCAGCCATACACAACTATCTTCAGCAAAAAGAAGGAATCCTGCAACAGACGGTATGGTCCCCACAGAGCCCTGATCTCAACATGATCGAGTCAGTCTGGGAGGACATGCAGAGACAGTCAAAAGTCTGCAGAAGAACTGTGGCCAGTTCCTCAAAATGTTTGGAAGAACCTACCGACCTCTACCTTAAACTGCATGCAAGTTTGCATAAGAGAATTGATGGTGTTTAAAAGGCAAAGGGTGGTCCCACCAAATATTGATCTGATTGAGGTTTTTTTTTTGTCTGCTACACTTTTTAGAAGGTTTATTGATTAATAAGTATTCATGGCATTATTTTTGGAACCCTCCTCGCTTTATAGCATTTTTCCCACAGGTGCCTAACACTTTTGCACAGTGCTGTATGTTTTTTGGGCTACAATAAATTTGCTTTACAGAGAATAGAATATATTGCAACATATGTTAAAATATTATTTTTCTAGGACCTGTTTTTCCAATACTAAAATCATCTTCTTTTTTGTGCATAGAATGCCGACACGTGGCCTTGCGGGATTTGAGCGACAAAAAGAGGGAAGAAATACAGATGAACACTGGGTTGATACTTCAGAGTAAACCGCTGGGCACATTATTAAAGGAACGGTTTTGCGCAGTGCCTCCTTTCACAACAGAGAGAGGAAAGCACCAGAGACAACAGCAGCTCATGGAGAACCTAACCATTAGTTCAGCCCGTTGCATTTGTTTAGATCTCAAATGGCCAGCAAATACGCCAACAATGCAGCCATAATCTTTGTGCATTAAAAGGTACTGATGGCAGATACAAGATCCTCCTCCAAATATTGCATCTGAAGCATCAGCAGTGTTATGCAATGACGTGACAGTTTTGCACCTTTTGAAAACTTCAAATAATCTTTCATGGCAGGCCTCATTTTGTGATAGACCAATGGAGCCTCAGACATCCTTTGAAGGTTGTCATTTCTCTCTGATTTTTGACAGAAATAAAAAGCTTTTTTAGTTTGTTTTTTTTCTTCTTCTTCCTTTTATCCGCATGCGTACATTTTGTGAGCCTCGCAGTTGCACAATTTGAAATTACTTTGGTCGGCTCTACTCTTTGTTCTTGTAAAAGCCATGTGAGAATGGGAAAAATCTGTGCGGTTCTGTCACGGGGCATGCCTGTCACGTTCCAGAGACAAACAAGCATCAGAAATTCTCATGGACCGCAGACGTACACGAGGCAAACGTGAGCATGAGTGATTTTTGGCAGACCCATCTGGTGTGATTCAGAGATAAGCCAGTCAGGTGGTCCCCACAACAGCGAATAATGATCCTAACCACGATGCAGTAATCAAAACCAGTCAATCCTTTCGAACTCTAAGTAATGCCAAATGTATGCAAATGCACCTGGGGCAAAAAAACGACGAGCACTTTGTTTTATTTTGTTAAATATTTATGATTGCTGCTGAGTAACACAAGGCTTGTCTGCTCATTTAGGAGTTATAAATGAATGTTTACTTGTGGAGTTGCCATAAGGTGCCCTTGACGAAACGTCACCTCCCATGAGCAGGATGCGTCCACGAAAGCTTTCTTGCGCTCTCCTCTGACTGTGTTTGCAGGCATCCCAAGGAGAAAAGGCAAGAATGTTATACCCATTCGTCCAAATTCTCCTTATTGCAAGGGGCCCTTGTCACCAGCGAGAGGTGAAATATATCATTTCACTGGTTCCTCCTGAAATTTCAGCAAACTGCAAAAAAGACGTATTGCATTAATTTCAGCAGTAAAAATGCATTGGAAGTCTATTATCTAAAATCCGCAAAGTAATTTAACACACTATGTCAAATTTGAACGCTTTATATTGCCGAGGTCAAGGTCCCAAATCTCGGTCTTTCAGGGGCTGCAGTGTAAAGAATTATTGGTGCTACTAAACATATTTTTCTTCTCCACCACTAGCGTGGTGGCTGCACAAGCACAGGAAAAACACGGGCAGTGTTTTTACTCACTCGATTATAAATATGTAATTTACAGGAGCACAACTAGGTCAAGGTTTAATTTAAGTGGGTGAGATTTTGTGTGAGGTTATTAATGCATTAATTTGTAACTGAACCATCAGTGTTAAAAATACATTATGCCATCTATTTTATTATTAAAATACTTCATATCAGAGACTGAATGGTATCCCATCTACGCACAGAACCTTCCACAAGCTGCACAGTTTCTGGATACGCTCCGAACCACCGTGACCCGGCACTGAACGAGTGGTTATTTGTAAGGGATGGATGAATGAGTGAGCATTTATTGCAAAATAAATGCATTTACTAATTTGTTGTTGGTAAGCTCTCAAAACCAGATTGTTAAAAGAAGTTTTGCGCCCATTTTGTACAGCGTAAATACAGAGAGTGACAAGCATAACAAAAATGACAGAAAATTGCTGTATTTCTTTAGCTATTACCAGTGAAACAAAAAGACAACATTTTGTGAGGCTTATGCAAGTTTCTAGGGCTTGTAGACACGGCGCCTCTTCTCACCCACGGGGAATAAACACGGTTATCAGATTGCCATTCTTCACGAAAAAAAAAAAGAAAAAAAAACTGATCTGACCTCTGGACAAAAGCCCCAGGTTCTCAGGCACCATTATCTGCATCAATTTTTCTTCCCCCCTTCCGAAAAAGGGATGAAATGTATTCAGCTATTATCCTCCCCGACAGCAAAGGACAGAAGTCAGGGGCTCCAACTTTAGCTGACTCCTGCCGGCAGGGAGATGGGAAAATGAGTGGACCCCCAGCATCCACAGCCCTCAGCTCATTCCTCGCTGTGACTGTCACAAACACCAAAAGGATAATCAGCTTGTCCGGATGCTACCAGAGTGAATACCAGGCTCTAATCACACATGCCGTCTGAGCTGATGGCTTTGAAAACCACAGAATTCCATTTGCATTTAAAAAGAGGGACGCTGCAGGAAAATGGGAAATGCTACTTGAAAAGTTCTCAAAATTACAAATTAAACTTTGTGTTGGAAAAAGATGCCTCTGATAAATTTTGACCTTGGCCTCATTTTTGTCTTTCTTTTTTTTTTTTGCAAAAGGTGAGGAGGGGTAGAAAATAGACTCTGGTAATGGTGTGCGATCTAATTACAAAAGCATCTTAATTCTCTTAAGGTTTACTTTAACTGAGTTTAGTTAACTGTTAATTTGACATAGAATCGTAGCACCAATTGAAAACGTACGCTCTATTACTATCACTTTGACCTTCAGCTAAAATAATATATGCCCTCTGACATCATTGAGTTGTTAAGTAATGTATAAGCAGCGTGTTTCACACAGAAATGAACGAGCTTTCGGTACAGAAGAAGAATGTCCTTTTTTGTGTCTTTTCCATTTTGCATTCTCTTCTAACAGTATACTTACAGCTGTTTTAGGGAGACAAAAGGATGTCAGTAATCCATTCATCCATCCATCTATTATCCATAAACATCTGTGCAGTGGAGAGTTGCAATGGCCAAGAATCTACCTAAGATCCCAGCCTATCCTTCTTTAACTTTTTATATGTTTGCTTGGAAAAAAAAATTAAAAATGTTTAAAAAATTACCCACAACTGTTTTAAACAATACTTGTGGGGCTATTGCAAAGAAAATGCAGAGCGGTAAGTTGCAGACTGGAATGTGTATCTCAGCTGAGCCACGGATACTCCTATTAATAACACTGCTTCCCCTTCCAGTTGCTCATTATTCTTCATCATAATGAGCAATTCAAAGGGGATGCAGTATCATGTACAGCAGCATTCAAGACCCCACTGTGATATATCAGCATAGCAGTGTTTGCCATTTATATCTGGCCTGTACAGAGTGCTGCTGTATGTGCAACATGAGGAACACTGATAAAACTAAAGAACCCTATTTGTTTGCAGTCACATTAGCTGAGGGGGAAATTATTCGTAAACATTAAAATATGCACACTATCTACATTTTTAAACATATACAATGACTGTTTACAACAGTAATATTCAGTTCCATTCACAATAATTCGTATAATTTTGAGAAAGTTAAGTCAAAGCATGACTGGGCCACATTACAGCGAAGGTTAATGCGAAGAACCCAGTGGTAGCTGCAGTACATGAATTGAACTCTACACTTTTAAAATTTATAGACAAAACAAAACAGAAAAGTACAGTTGAAAATGAATGGTTAGGAACAATGACTTCAGAAATTAACTGTGGTCTATGAACTAGTATTCATGGGGTGATACAAAACTGACTTGCAAAACTGACTGACTTAAGCATTTATCCATTCCCATTAATTCCTTGTCTTGAGGTTGTAAAGGAATCTCTTGGCACACAGCTACTAGGGGGCACACCCTAGATGGGATGCAAGTCCATTGCAGAGTAGCCCCTCACGCAACTCCCTCACACGCGCATGCATTATGGGCAATTTGTAAATCCCAGTTAACCTCAAACACAGGAGCACCTGGAGGAAACCCACACAGACATGTGGTAGACCATGCAAACTTCACACAGACTGACGCGCATTGAAACTCACAGTCAAACCAGTGCTAGACACTGCGGCACCATTTTATCATCATTTTTATATTCATTTTAGCTTTATTTTCAAGGTTGCTCAATATTATCATGTCACAATGCATCAGAATAAATTTATTTCCAGGTCTTTTCCCCTGTGGGTGGTATCTTTCTTCAGACTCGGGCATTCCACCAGAAGCCCTGGAGTTGAGGGCACAGCACAGTATTGTTGATGTTCCTGGGATTCCTCTTCTGGACTGAGATTAATTTTGTCAAAGATATTTTGTCTAATGAGTACGTTAATTCCCAGATTTTCTTCTTCAAGGATATAAAGTCTTTTGATTTTGCATGGCTCCATTGATACTTGAAAGTTGGAGCAATATTAGCTACCTTTTATTTTGTACTTTGATGTTTAAACATCTGTGATTATAATAGATTGTCAAACTCGAGAAACATTAAAACGTCATTTTGGACATATGTAAATTCATCCGTACTGTTTAAATGTTCGTCATGCTTAATTATTCGACAGTGTCTGTCGCTTTTCCCTTACATTTGATTTATTCTGGACACTTGGGAAGGGGGTTTAATAATCTCCTAAAGCCTCTTTAAACAAAATCCAATTTTATGCCATAGTCTCTTAAAATTGAAATTAAGTTAATTTATTTTTTTCAGTACAACTAATAAAGCTTTAATTCAGTGATGTTTAAGAGCTCATCTGTGAACCTGTAGGTGCAGTAAAACATGCATTTAAATATATTTTTAAATATATTTTTCCCTTCCCTTGATGATGATTTTATATTCAATATTGTCACTATATATATATATATATATATATATATATATATATGTGTGTGTTTATGTATGTATGTATGTGTGTGTGTGTGTGTGTGTGTGTGTGTGTGTGTGTGTATATATATATATATATATATATAAAATGTGCATATATGCAGCTTTAGTTTTACCAATTACTGACTGTGTGACAGAAAAAATCTATGAAACAGTTACAAGGACAAACACTACAAGCAAGCTTTTTAAAAAGGCACAAAACTTATTTGTGGAAAATCCTTCAGTGTCTGCAATTTAAATAAGTTCTATGAAGACATAATTATGATAAATGATGCATATAATTGGGCATTAAATAGCACCAAAATATGCAACCTCCAAACTTAACTGTGACCAGGTTGTCTGTGTCCTTCCTCCCCAGTGGATAGCTACCATCTGGCCACAGCCATTAGCTGTGACCTGAGCTCTGGGCTCCTTAGCGTGCAAGGAAACTCGACATTCTCAGGTCTGGGACCTGTGCACCGCACCACATTGATACAACCTTGCCTTACAAAAAAAAAAAAAAAAAGTGCCAAGCAGTATCAGAATGATGTGTGTGGAGCGAAACCACCCAGTACATTCCCGCCTCGGTCTGAAAGCTGCAGTAAGGGCCGCTTTTCCTTACATGTGTTACTGTCACTCTGAGACCTGTCATTACACATTTGTGCCACTGTCCTGAAACCTGCTGTGGGACATATTTTCAGGGACAAATGCATGTGGAACACGAGCGATCTGGATGTATCAGCAGAGTTTAGCTGCATACGAACTGTATAGTAATATAAATACGGTCTCTTTGGGGTAGGAAGTGGCTGCAAGGTGAGTCTTGCCTGGACCCTTTACTAAGATATTGTCATTTTGTTGGATTTTTGGATTTTTCTGCAGCTTTCTTTTTTTCCTGAGTATGCCTGGAGATACACCTTACACTGCACTTTACGCTGGGGTTTGCGGGGTGAAAAGACAGAAAAACAGACTTGGAGAGATGCTGCGTTAGATCTGACTCAGGAGTGCAACACTATTTTGGCTGGAAGATACAAGGATTTCTTTTCGTAACTCAGCTCTCCTGTTCTTATGTGACGCTGGCGAAAAGAAACCCGTTTTGTATACAGCCATTATTGCTAATAATAATTTCTAAAAATACATTATAATCAATACATTTATTTGATCTGAATTTCCAATTTTTTAACAAATATTTAAAAGTTTATCTTTTATTATACGTCTTTAAAATATACTGACATTGGCAAAACAAATCACATGTAAGCTGGAAGGCTGCTGACCCACACATTTTCTATCTTACGCTCTTATATTTGCCAAGATTTTATTCAATACGAAATGAAACCATATTTAAATGGGCGCTTATAAATTATATATAGGTTATATAACTGTTTTTGAAAAAAGATGAAAGTACAGTACACTGCAAAAAATAAAAATAAATTCTCAGTAATTTGCTGCTCACTTGACAAAGTGAGGTGCTCAATAAAAAGCACCTTTACAATTTACAAAGTGTTTGACTGAAGTAGCATTTACATGTTAAGGGAATTTAACTTTTGTTAATAGGATTCTCTTGACAGTGAGCTGTACTTGTGCTCAGTAAAACCAAATGGCATCTCAATATGTAGCAGTATGTGCAGCATAAGTGGGGGGGGCAGGTTTTATAAAGTGCACTTTGATTTGCTTTCACGTTTCCCTACTCTATTGCAGGGAAACTCATTTAAACACCGATAACCAGAAGTGGCTGAATTTACTGTTCCAAATTTCTCAGTGGAAACTGACTTTGAGTCTTTTTAAACGTGCCATTTGAAATAAAGTGCTTGGCACATCACTGGTTAACTCCAAATAGGCAAAAATGCAGGTTATTGTTGAATAGCAGAATACCAAGCAAATGAAGGCATACAGACCAAAGTTGTGTCACTGCCCACTTCTTTCAAGAGATATTTTACTTGATATCCCTAGAATGCAAGGGTGCCAATAACATGAACCAGAACTGCGGTTATTTCTGCTCTCGTGCATGTTACTCTGCGTTGTCCAACGTTCTTATACTGTGTGCTTAGTGTATTGTGCACCGTGGTCGAGGAGAAGCTACATATCATTCTTTCTTGTATGTCTGTAAAAGGCCAGAATGACAATAGCGTGCACCTTGAACCTTGATATTTAAGTTTAAATGAATTTGTTCACGCTCATTCTAGTGCAAGTGGAAAAGGTGTGCCTCTTGTAGGGCAGAGACAAAAGAGGAGGCAGTGAAATCTCACGGAGAGTTTGGCGAAATTTCGTGAGGAATTACCAAGGCAACAATAGGACGTGTGCCTTGACATTTGGTCCCCAGACTTGGCTTATATGTAAGGTACTAATTAGCAGAGAAAACACTGTCAAACTGCCATATGGTGGAAGAAATATAACAGCTTGGGGAGCAATAGTGAAACCTCATACATCTATAATTGTGGATGTTACTCACGCCAGCTTGGTGTCAGGTATTAGGAAATATGTAAATGGGGGCTAAATTAATGAAGGTCTTAATGGTGAAATAAGAATGTAGCTTTTCTCTGCGGTGCCCTGTTGTAAGGTTATTTATTGTTTGAAGTCAGTGTTTGGTGTTTAACTATTTACAACTTGTTTTTCTCTCATGGTTCTTCCTGCTGCATGGTGGAACATTGCCCTGTGTGCTTTTGGTGCAATGCTGTGTGTGCTGAAAAATACTAGTTAAACCAACATGACTATCATGTTCAGACATATCAGACCGATGAATGAGTGGGATATATGGGTTTATATAGAAAGTGCTAACAACTGTGAGCAGCAAAGTGCAATGTACATCCGTTGATGGCAATGGTGATGATGATGATGATGATGATGATGATTATTATTATTATTATTAGTAGTAGTAGTAGTAGTAGTAATAGTAGCAGCAGCAATGTTTTGAACTTGTTTGTCAAAATAATTTTTTTAGTACAAAAATACAATGGGAGGTTTCAACTGATATCATTTAAAGACAAGACAGACAGCTATAATCTGAAGCTTCTGACACTTATAGATGCCTTGACCTTCACCTTAACCTGCACGAGTCAGTTATATGACTGCTGAGAATTTAAGTCAGTTGAAAAAAAGGTCTTTTTTTCCACTATAAGATAGAGATTTGGAGGGAAAGAGTGAAAATGGTTCAGATTAATTGCAGACAAATTTTGAAGAGTAATACTAAGGAAACAGATTTTTCTGCCATTCTTACACAAAATCCATATTTCTTAGAAAACCTAAATTGCAGACATATTTCACTTGAGATAGATGATTGGTTTACTAAGCTGAATTGCTGAATCAGAGATCTCTTCAATTTGTACAGATTTATTTTTTTATTTTTGTTTTTTTTTTTATTTGCTTACTTACTGAGCCTTTTGGCTTGGGGGGGGCTGTAGAGGTTTGACAGTGGCACAGAAAACTCGGCACACTACGTACGTGGAGCAACCTCCCGTGCCTCACACTGCAGGCAACCTGGGAAGAGGCGAGAGCAATGCAGTCGCCTTTGGTGCGAAAATCACCATGAATCCCAAATGAGATGGTGACATGGCTGCAGGGACCCCTTCTGGTGCATACATGTTTGATGACAGTCGACAAGAGGACAGCGTGGCAGGCCTTCAAATAAATAAAAAAGGTGCACCTTGTTACATCCAGCTGTCACATTTTTTGTAGAAGAGGTTATCTTTGTCCTTTCTTCTTGTTACAAGGCTGTGAGAAGCCTCCGTTACCGACAGTACAGAGCACCAGCACTGACCTTGGGAAGACGGAAGGATTTTTCTGGCTCCCACATAAAATTATTTGCCCCATTTAGTAATAACTAAGCGAATCTGTCTTCACTGCTACCCAGTTTTAACTGTAAGTTAATGTTGGCCTCAGTGGAACTTTCTTCCATATGTAAGGTGGCATGTAACATCTAGAGGGTATCACTTTGCAAAGCGCTCATTGGTTTAACTTATCAGAAAATATATGACCTAGGTGTAAAAATAGAACGCAAGATTCATTTCCAATGCATCCCTCCACAAGATTTATAAAAAGACCAGCCATTTTAAGAGTAGAAATAATGTCCTAATTTCCTGACTATATCTATTATAGAAGATGAAGCAGGTGAAAGCTTAGATTTCCATTTCCTCTCTCATTTCTTAGGATTGAAAACACATTTAGAATGCCTACTTATTGTATCTAGACAAAGAAAATGCCTGTTTGTGTTTTCCTTGTATTTTTACAAGTGCAGCACATTTTCAGGCTAAACTTATTGGATGAGGAACAGGTGCACTGAGTAAATCTTTGGTGTGAGTCATGGCAAATTAGTCTGAAAGAAATACGCCTTCCATACACCAGTTAAGAAATATAGCATCCAAATTTCATTATGGTGAACTTATTGATGTGAATAAACAGCAAAAAATAAAATTGAAACTATAACAGTCAAAGTCAGGCTGTAACAATGAAAATTTTTAACATTCTTAGATATCAGATGAAGGATAACAAAAACGGTAATGTTAAAACTACTTTTTATACGTTGATACTGAGACTCATACATCTGCAATTTGCGTTCTAAAACAAACATATAATCTTTCAAATCAGTTGAACATTCGTGCCATTGTTTTTCATTCCTTTGGGAAATTTTTCACATATAGAAAGCCATGCAAGTTAGGGTGGAATTTGCTTTCATTTGCCGTTTGGTTTTCACAGCATGCATCACATGGTTATACTGGGTTTGTTTGGCAAGAATAACAAGTGAACAGAATTGATTTTGTGTTAGCTGTCTTCCAAGTGAACTCAATATAGATTACTTTTTCCCCTGTCCTCCGTCATGGCTGACAATTCACTTTATCGAATTGACACAAAATAGTGTTCTCCTGAATTCTGTCTTCAAGTTATTAGAAATTTTTTTTGGTTCCTTTTTTCTATTTTCCTGAACTAGTACTGCCACTAATTTTGACTGAAGGACAATGTGGGTAACATTATCTATACCGGTCCGTACCGGAATAATTCTGATGAATGACACATTCATCAAGGAAGTTCATAAAACGTATGGTTTATACAGCACTCACGTAGACCTTGTGCCAGCAGCATTGTAGAACATTACTATGCAGATGCATGATCAGTGTATTAATATATCATTGAACAGATCCACATGGCTGTGTACCGTGATATTGCCTTCCCTGTTTACCATATTCAGTAAGATACTTGGGCTATTGAGATCATTTCGTTCAAAAAGTTTTTTCCACCTTAACGTCACAATTCACGTTGGACTTCCACGGGTTCACCGAAGTTTCAATGACATCTTTTTCAAATATAAAGTTTTTCACTGTCTAACAAAGCAGCACAGGAACTTATACATCACTTGCATACTGACACTAGTTTTCACTCACGTCATTATACTTGCCTACCAAGCCACCTTAGTCCGTTTGTTTGCAACTTTCCTATTCAATTGGACTCCACGGATTTGTAAAATATTCAGTCAAAATACAAAGGAAAATCACAGTGAGTGTGAACGTACTTTGTACTGTCTGCAATCGGTATAACAGGTAACCCCATATCTACTGTGCATGGTGTTTTTCATGTCCAGGGAATCTGCCCAAGGAAGCCACTGAATGAAAACCAAACTGTTGTATCCATGGCTGAAAATAGCAAGGGGGGGGGGAGTAGAATTGCATGTAATAGAAATTACATTATAAAGACAAATCTGGGAAGAAACTAATCAAAGGAATGCAATTTATCAATTAAGAACAATCGATTCTGTCTGTGTTTCTGCTGCAGATTTAAATATAGTTCTTTATGATAAATTCAATCAAACAGTACTTTGCAGTTAAACTCTAGATATAATGCTTGCATGAAAAATTAAAGAGGTGAAAAATAATGATTTAGAAATTTATCTGAGTGTCCCAGCGTGGTGAGATAATTACATTTTATTCACAATGACAAAGTATCTCTGGTGACAGAAAAAAAGGCTTTCAGGAAAAAAGGTATTAAATATCCAAGATGTATTATTAACTTTGTGGTACTAATAATTCTAGGTAGAGAGGACAATATTGCCTTTACCTCACAAGCATATATACATAAAATAAAGGATGCCTTTGCGATATGAAATTTAATAATACGAAGATGGTGATTTCCCAATATGTTTGATAAAGTACATGCAGCTTCCACAGACAATTGAAACCACTCAGAAATGACACAATTTGAATATTCCATTGGAAAGCGAACAATGGAGATATAATTATTGTATGGAATAAAGCCTGTAGTTGCAAGGGGGGGAGGGTAAAAAGCTGCTTATGTGCTTATGTAAATGAATATGCTGGAAATGTGGACTTTTTCCCCTTAAGGAAAGTTGTGACTGGGTTTCTGAGGTGGTAATGACGTATAAATCTTACAACTTAGATAAAGCAACGCTACTACTCTAAAGTTCATAGCTATCAGCTGGAATTAAATGATTTATCTTCTGGAAAATAAGACACTCTCTAGAGTGAAAGGTGAGCGCTATACTTTACCGAAGATTTAAAATAAAAGTTTGCTTTAAAGACACAAAGTGGGTAACCGTTTCAAATAAAATTACAATAAAAATAAGATGATGACGATGAACAAGTATAAATAAAGGATCTTGAAAAAGGCCTTCTTTTCCAAGAGAAGGCTATAACTTTTTTCAAAAGTATACATACACAATATAAAATATAATTTAGTTTCAAAAAAGCTGACTTTCCTTCATATAGTGACAGTTGGTAAAATCAAGGGTATCATTTGAAAATCCTCAAGATAAACTGATATGTCAGACAGCCAGTAAGGAAATGCGTTTGGTTGCACTATGAAGATACTACAGATTGACACACAAAAAGGGCAGCAACCATTGTTTGTGAAAGCAAGTCATCCTGATTTATTTAATTTGTTTCGCGAACACTGAGAAGCTGATGTGTTTGGAAAAACCCTAAAGGAGCCGAATATTGCAGCACCTGGCTTCCTTCTGAGAGCAGACAATGACAAAATGTTTGGCACACAAACCAAAATTTGCTACATCAGAAAAAGACACTTTATAATCTCAAAGCAGCATTACTTCTTCCTGTTTAACTGCTCGTTCACTTTTTGTCCAGACACTTAAAAAATTTGTTTCCAATTCAGTTTGAAACGAACCTTTATATTATCAGAAATGACAGTCCACATACACCAGTGTTTCCTTCATTGAATAAATAAATCAATAAATCCATTATCATTACTTTGAATTACTTTATCCTGGTCAGGCTTGTGACAGTCTGGAGCCTAACCTGGAACCACGTGGCACTGAACTATGAATCTACACACTGGATGGGACCACAGTCCGTTGTAGGATAGCCTCATGCCCACACACTACAAGCAGTGTAGCGTGACCAGTCGACCGAAAACACAGGTCAATGGACTGTGGGAGGAAACCCGCATGGACATGTGGATACTATGCAAGCTTTACACAAACTGAACTGTAGTCTAACAGTTTGAAAACTCCAAGTGTTGTGTGCTGGCAGCACTACACTGCTGGCCATAAACAGACAAACAAACAAAAAAACAAATAGGCAAGCAAACAAATAAATACATTTGTCAGGATTGTCACACATAAGCAATATAATACAATACAACACAATACAATAATGGTGTCCAAGTGTTGAGAGACATTTATTTTCAGTTACCGCATAGGCAAAATAATGAAAATCAGTAACTTTATAATATTTCTGAAATGGAATAGAAAACAATGAAGACATGGGGATTACAACTGTGATTGTGTATTTTATGGTATGCAGTTTTGCAAGCTGTAGTTGAAACAATTAAGCTATGATCTTGCCTTTTGGTATTTTTCATATTTTATTTTGATTGTCTTCACAAGCTTAGCCATCAAGATCTGGTTGAGTCAATTGGCATGTTTACATATGTCACCGATGTCGCCGAATTATTTGACTTTCCCAATTGTGTTCATCTGATCCCTTTAATCTCTGCTGCCAGGGGTGACAACCAGCTGAAAATAATGAGGAAGCCTTCAAAATAAAATTAGTCCAATAAACTACTTCAAAAAACATATACGGTACATACGTCATTGCTTCATTGCGCATCAACTCAAATTAGACAGTTTGCCTGTATTTATTAGTGGAGAGGGCTGCAGCAGCAGAAGGTTGAACAGGGAGGCCAATGCTTATTTTTGCCAAAGTTATGACTAAGGGTGTTACATTAGAATCATTTGGACAATGGGGATTTGGATGGGGGCATAATATAGGAAGGAAACAAGGAGGATTTAATGCAAATGTGACTTACTTTGTACTAAAGTAAATATGTGAAAAGTGACACTTTATTCAGAAGTTTCTCACAAACAGACAGAAACACACAGGGAAAGGAAAAACAGTGGCACCACAGAAAATAAGTCTGGCAAATATAGCCCACTCTACCTACTCTAACCAAACAAAACACAGATAGAAGAGAATAATAACAAAGGTCTTTACGGTCTTCAGACATCCTGCCTAAACAATAGTAACTAGCCAAAATAAAAATATAAGGATGGCACTTGTCCCAAATCTAGTGTCTCTGAAAGCAAAATAAGCAAGACAAGCAAAGCAGTCAAGCAAAAAGCCTAAAGCTGGTCCTTTCCTTGCTGCTTTTTTCAGTTTTGCCATCACAAATACACTTGGCCAGAAGAAAGATGGTGACATCATTGACAGGAAACAGTACTAATGATGATCATGGTACCTGTATGAAATGCAAATGATCTAGTGAGACAGGAGAAGGAAGCACACACACAAAACAGGACAAAACAGCCAGCAACAATCTCCATCTTAGGAGTACCATGGCCATCCAAGAGATAATGTCTTCAGTGCATCCTGGGTCTGCCCCAGAGTCACTTCCCAGTAGGATGTGCCCAGGAGCTGACCAAGAGGCATTCTTGGAATGTAATCTAAATACATCAGCTGACTTCTTTTGACCCAGAGGAACAGTAACTCAACTGCAAAGCTCACCAAGATTCCTGAGCTCCTTACCCTGTTATGATGAGTGGAGGAAACCTCATTTTGGTAACTTGGATCAGCAATCATATTCTATTGGTCATTACATAAATATCATGACCAATGATGGGGATGAAGACATTAAATTAGAGTTTTTTTCATACTCTTTGCTACGTACAGTCTGACTAGCACAGAAATTCTGCCACAATTTGTCTCCTGTTCAGATGTGCCAAGCCATTCCTCCCATTTATACCGTTTTGATTATGGCTATCATTCCCGACACTAATGGTGACGTCTCCCACAAGACCACAGAGATGGTGGACAGTGCCATCAGAAGTACATGATCAACCTTCTCTAAAAAGGCTGATTACTCTGACCAGCCCCTGTGACTGAACATAAAATATCAGAGTTTAGATTAGAAACTCAGCTTAGGGTTACAGACATCCACCTCTGGAGCCAAGTCTGGGGGTGGCCTTTGTAAGTGAACCCCTAGTAGCTAGGCAACCCACAAAAACAAGGCTCAGGTTGAAAAAGCAATCTGAAGTCATCTTATGTGTCTATCACACAGTTTGAGTAGGATTCAAACCCATGCCTAGATGCTGCTGTTGTTCAGAATTTATTTATTTATTTTTTGAAGGTATTACTTTTCTTTCTTTTTTCTTAAATTAACAAACAAAAAGTTTAAAATTTCTCTCAAGAGTTTGCGTATGCACTCCTAAAATGGTTAACAAATTTTTTCCTTTATGAAAAGCATTCATGCCTTACAAGAAGAGCAGGCTTATATAACCTGAAGACTGATTATTTCTAATGAACAATAATTATATTTGCTGTACTGATCTAAGATACTGGAATTTAGTCTTTACAAGCGCCGTTGTTTAATTTTACATTTTTCTCTTTTCTTGAGTCATTATAATCATTTGAGTTAAAACGTATGAGTTGTAAATTTAGCTTGCATTTAATGTTAATCACATTATTTCAGTTGCTAATTGCTTTACATCCGGTCACAGATATGCTCAATACATTTTTTCAATTAAACCATATCTAAGCAATATGAAAGGAAACAAGCCATCCAACAAGCGATACAACAGATCAAAGCAAGAAAGAAACATTTCTAACAGCTTTTTGTTTGTACATATTGGAACTGATGTCTGATTTCAATTAGGTCTTTTTCTCAGACTTTGTAGATTTTTTTTTTTTTAATCTCAAGGCAAGACAAAAACGGGGTTTAGGGACTATTTTTTCACATAAAACAACTGCAGTCGAAAGGTTATAAATAAGCTGGTGTATTGTAACAGGATTGTACTAGAAGGACTCTGATTTTGCTGCTTAAAATTAAATCAGCTTCTATAATGGGATATTCCTGTACAGTTATTTTGGGAGAGATATGTTCTTAGGGCCACTACAGCACAGACCCTACTAGGTCATGAACCAGCACCCTTTAGGATGCGCCATTAGCCATTTTGCCACTCTAATAGCATAATTCCAACAGGTTCAAGATATTACATTTCAGCATCTAAGGCAGAGCTATATAACTTACAGCACTAAAGGCCCAAGTCCAGCAACTCTTCAATGTTCTTCTTATCCCAGAAGAATATGAGAAAAGAAGTAAAAAGCAGACAGAACATTGAATGAGTTGGCTTGCTGACTAGCAGAAACACTATTTTAACATTTCATGTTCAGATTTATTGTTACGTAGATATGTCTTATCTATGCTACATAATATAGGTATAGGATTCCTCCCGTAGTCCAATGATGTGTTTCAAGTCAATGGTTTTTAATTTCCTTTAGTGCGCACATTTATGAGTAAATATCTGTATTTATTTGCCGTGCAACAGACTGACATTCCATCCCGGTTGTGTCCCACCTCTCAACTTAAGTACAATAACGTAATACATAACTGCCAGTTTTATTTTTCTGAAGTAAATGATATATGATTTGGGTGCTTCTGCTCCTCAGATAGTAATAATTAAAAACACTGATATATTTTAAAATTCCAAAGTCTTCTGTGCAAAACTGTGCTTTTAAATACTCCCATTTGTTTAATCTAAACCCTTCCCACACCAGAACATCAGAAGTGTGGCAATGCTCAAAGATGTATTGCATGTAAACTGCTAAAATGCAGACTTTCAAACACCACTGATCAAACGGACTTTTCTGCAACCTCTGTATCTTCAGCACTCTGTCTTGGCCCAAAGTGTCTCACAAGTACTTTGATATTTTTCATGCTGTCTTGCATTTTTTGCCTCTTTGAGGCACCGTCTCAGTTAAATAACCTGTTGCCGACAGTTCAGAGCAATCCTCAGAGGTTAAGCAATACTTTGCTTGTCCAACACAATTTTCATTTTTTTAATCCTCTACATTTCTGGTAAGTACTACTATGGCATTTCTATGTAATAATGCCAGAAGTACTGAATCTAATGTCACACATACATTTTTCAATGAAAATGTCCAATTTACCTGTATTTGTCAAGGTGTGTTTTTTACTTTTGTTACTTTTGCAACTATTCACCATATTTAGTGCTACCATAGATGTGGATTCACACGCACAACGTTTCACATAGAGACACACAAATCCGACTTAAGGCCTGGACAGCATGCTCCTGCCACAGCGTCACTGATTCGAAATGGTAAATTAATTAAAAAAAAACTTAGAAGAAGTGTGCTGTGTTTATTATATTTTGTAAGGAGAAGATAAAGTTGTCACAGTGCTTTTTACAGTCTATTCTGCAGTTTTTCATACTTAGGCAGATGTGCTACTAAAAGCCTGAAACCACAACAACAGGCAGCCTTTGGAGTTTTAAGGGAATTTAAGGAAACAAGTAAACAATATAAATTTTAATATATAATTGCACACTTTTTATTTTTTTATATGCTGCAAACTAAAAAGAATTATATGCACAAATAAAGTCATTGCAGGTGGATGCGTTTTGGAGCACCAGCTTCAGAACAGAACTGTATCATTCAGAGACCTGAGGCTGAAAGAGAAGATGAAATCGGTGCAGGTAGAACCCCCATGCTGGCAGTAGCATGTGTCCCTGAATGAGAGTAAGCTCTCCAGAGAAACAAGGGGCTGGGTAAGATTTTTATTATATTGTCCTGAAGTGCATCTAAAAGTAGACTTTTTGTGTATTATACAGCATACAGCAAAAACTAACAAGTTGCTAGACATTTCATCATTTTGCCGAACTCAGCGTACAATATACCATTACCCGTCTATATTTCCCTTTTAAATGTTTTTTTTTTTTTTTTAGTTCTGGCTCTTCTTGTATTTCTTAAACTTTTCCAGTCAATAGCAAAAAAGCAATGTAGAATGTCCCATATCACATACATAATTAGCATAAGTATGAGGGAAGTTCATGAGCAGAACTTCTGATGTGCTCCATGCAGAGCTGCTCTTAATCAGTTTTTCATTTCCATGTCGAGCGGATTAATTCGGCGAAGGTCTAACAAAGCTTTCCTGATGTAAACATAACACCCACAGTGAATGACCACAATTATTTAATTCGATTCTTTTTAAAGGAAGCAATGAGGAAAGGGTCTCCTCCTGCTAAGACCAAAAAAAAAGAAACTGCCACGAGACAGTGAGCCAAACCAAATTCAAAAACACATTGGGCATGAATGTAAAAGTGGGATCCATTTACTTCCCAGCATGCATTTCAGACCTGCAAAGGGTAAAGAGGAGAGCCTCATGTTGATTTTGCTCTCTGAATAATTTACAAGGTGTTAAACGTTTTAAGGCTTACTGTCATGTATCGCTGCATCCAAACTCTTCTTTAATGATTTATTTGCTCAACAGCGTGTGTTAAACACACAGCAAGCTGGCTCGACAAAGACAAACTCGGGGGTTTTATGCTCTTCTCTATGGGGTCCGTGTTACCAAGTGATGCACTTAAGAAGGGCATTGTGTCTGCAAAGCAAGTTAAATTGCTACGCTTTACCAATGTACGCCTTAAATGGGCTCTCATCTTTGCCTCATAAAAAAAAAGTGCTGTGAATCTTGTCAGTCTATTTTATGTGGCATTTTATCTCAGTGGGATCTCTCAAAAAAGAAAAGGAAAATTGTTTTGACATTTTTTGTGCATTTCAATTTGCTTTTCAGCTGATAATATTTAAGTCTTTACAGAAACGACACGCTAAAGTGCACACTGAATTTTTGTTATGACCCCCCCCCCCATTTGTTGTCTTGTAATGCGCTTCTGTTGGTTATAAACGTTCTCCTTGCTATATCGGAAAACATTAGTAACTATAATCCCAAAGCAGCGTGATCTGATTTCTCTTATAATTAATTAATATAATTTCCTGTCATTATTAGAAATTAATTACTAAAGTGTGGAAAACTGGATTCAGGGTGAGAAACAATTCTACAGACTATGCATCTAAGAAAACAATGAAACAAAGCATAAAATATTACTTGTCAGTTTTTATATGTATTTGTAGAATATTCGATAAATTTCAGCCTGTAGATAAAGTTGTTAGAGAAATAACGTATTGGGGAAATCGGAATGCATAGGGAAGCGTTTCGTTTCATTTCGTTTCATTTTCAGTTATTTAAAATTGCTCACTGCTGTTCTGGCACCTGGGTTTTTATTTACTTTTATTTTTGCTGTTCATGGTAACCAACATAAAGTCAGTTGTCAAAGAAATATATGCAGAAGGTAGTGTCAGATGTTCGTGCAGGACAGGAGGAATTGGAGCTGTTGATGGCACAACAAAAACAATGCTGGGGCTGAGTGTTTGTTTTCCCAGCACGGAGCACTGACAGCGAGAAAACAGTGTCTTGGCGACTCCTATCAAAGGAAGTGAGCAGAGTGTTAGTTGGAGCCAGTGATCCATTCATCACAATGCTTTAGCTGTCATGCAAACAGCTCCCAAAGTGCACATTTCTGCTCAGTGAAGCCCGGAAAGATGTGACTTTTTTCCCTTTAAAGCTCGCGAACCAATGTCTCTTTTGGTGATGCGTACAGAAGGCCCGCATCTGAGCAGATGCAATTATTCTTCCTGACTGAGGGAAAAGGAGCAATCCTGCAAGGAAATGCTGCAGTGACGGCGAAGCTGGGGGAGGCACTTTTATTTATTTTCTCCTTACAGAATGATGGCAGGTTTCCTGATGTGGAGCCATCCAGTAACATACCAACTCCACTCTGAAAGCAGTCGCACGAAGCAGCCCTCCAGTGAACATTGTCAACAGCGGATGTTGTACTGCAGGTCAACGAAATGTTCAGCATAACTTGTCTCCACAGTTGGACACATTTAACTCATATTACAGATAATAAATAATTGCTAACATTTCTGATTCATAATGACTGAAAAAACTGAAGGATGTTCAAATCATGTGGCACAAAAATTGGAAACCCTAGTAAAATTTCCTTGTTTCGCCTATGTCATTGAGAAAACAGAGTCATATGAGCTATTTTTAACACTTCCCTGTGCTTTCCTTGTCTTTTTTTTATTATTTCACTTTTGTGCCTTTGAACAAGCCATCTGCATGTCATGAATGAGGAGAATGTGAAAGTAAACCAAAATGTACTTCCAGCACGTAAAATGACTGCAAAACAAAAACGACACGTTCCACACATCTTTGCCGTAAAAGCAACAATCCGCTTTACTTGGTGTATTGTTCCGAATACCTTTGGCCTTTTCCTCTAATGGCAGCGTAGGAGCTCTTTTCTGCGTTCTGTGTAATTCTTTCGGGGAGGATTTCTGGTCAGATGAAGAAAAGGAATACATCAATATGCAGAAAAGCATCGTTCCCTTTTCTGAGGTTTGATGGACATTAAGCTTAGTTCTTTCCAATGATCTTTGGTTAATTTGAAAAAACCATTACTTTTATGTGAGAACAGCACAGCTGAATCCTTAAGGCTAAAGCTTTAAATTATTTAAAAAAGAATGAAATGAAATGAAATTCCACTTTTTTATAGAGTGGGGAGCCATACTTCAGATCTTACTGAAGTTATTGCGTATTTGGAACAATATGTCTACAAGAGGACTCTGGTTATACTGCTGTGTGTTTTTATAGCTATTACTTTAAACATTATTGAGACACTGGTTTTATAATTACGCCTGCTTTTGGATTTTAAAAGTTGAAATTGCTAAAGAATTATACAACACAGATTAGTTGTTTTAAATGAGCAAATGCAAATTTTGAAAGAACGACTGTACTTTGTCATGTTGATAAGATTTTGGCTCCTGCACTGGGGCACATAGCGGGGTTATTACTCTTTAGCGTAGCTGCACTCTATACACAGAATAGACACGACAACGTGTATGAATGAAACAAGCATAAACGGATTATTGTCCCATCAGTGTTCTAGGACTTGAATTTTATGCCCTGGCGGTAGTCTTCAGCTGTTGGGTTCGAGCCCGTTGGCCATAACACAGAGCCATTTGGCAGGTTTCCTGCTGCTTTACCACAAAAAAAAAAAAAGGCAGCAGGATCTGCTCAACACTGGAGGCTGCTGCTTTCACTTTACAGTCCCACTCCTGGTTAAACCACAACAAGCATTTTCCTTCCACTTGCCTATTACCTGAACAAAATGCGGGCGGCTCTCCCCACGCTCATCTATAAAACCGGTTAACAAGAAAACCGCCGGCAGCCGTGATGAAATTGGAAAGCTTCTGTTGCTGATCCAAACTTGTAAAACCCGATGCTTTCTGGGGGTATTGAACATTTTTCTGCACTCCTCTTTCTGCCTTGTTACTCAACCCCTCTGCAACAGCGTCGTTCAAATGGTTTTGGTAATGACGTTCTAAATGCGTGGGTAAGCTGTTTATTTGCGTTTGCACATGCAGGCAGGTCTACTGCCACCAGGTAAAAATGAGTCATGCCAGTATGTGACGTCTACCTTTGTACACATGTTCAGTTTGAACATTATTTCGCATCGCCATTTTGCTTTTGAGTTACTGTGCCTAGCAGGTGTGTCAATAACTTATTATTTAAACAAATAAAGCGACCTTTAAATTAGGTCCCTTTTGGGATAAAACAAAGCACGGCGTGGCATTCGACAGATATGAACATAATTAGTACCAATGATGCCATTCTTGTATCCAGGAAGAAGTAACTGTCGGCAAATCTAAAAAAAGAAACTAGGAAAATGCAAGCCATGACTCTTTTATTCTCATGTGCCCTGTCACGTCTTTCATGTACCAGATCATAAGCAGGCTCAAGGAGAAGCCCTACTCTGGTCTGTTCCTCTGGGTTTAGCCTTCATCAGATTATCCTCCACTTCACATTTCTACTTGGAATGATAGATAGTTTCATGTTCTCACCCCTTTGAGATTTGTGTACATAGTTTGCCAACCTGTTGTCATAGGCTTGGGGTCCCTGTGGGCTCATCTGGCAGTTAGGGGGTTTAGTCCCTCAACATGAAATGCTGGGATGTCCTTCAGATTTAATCACTAGGTAGACACTGTCCACTCAAGATTTCTATTAAGGAAAACTAGATATTTGGGTGGAGCACTAGCTTAAGTTATTACCCTGTGTCTTGTCCAATAAGCATTGCCTTGCAGTAACTCTTGGAGTCATAGGTGGTCTGTTGAAGGATAATTTTGCCTGTGTGCTCCGAAGAGTTTAACATATTTCATCAGCCTCTAATAAGCAACTATGAGAGAACTCCTACAAAATTATAGTTCATGCAGTTATAAGTCATGTTGGCCCATAAAAACTAATCACTACTTTTCATCATTTGCTAACTTTTTAAAAGTAAGATCAGAATGCATTGTGGAAAAATTAAAATAGGCCTTGGATTTTGCACTTTGTACTTTAATTTGAAAACTAAAATAGAATTGACATTTCAACTACTTTACGCTATTATATATTTAGTTATATTCATAAATTTAAAGTATTTCTTATATGCGTATGATTTATATAATATAGTGTTTGGGGCTTTCAGATTTGCATCAAGTTGTAGTAAGAGAACGTTATTGTAAGTCTAGGACTGGCTGTATTTTATTTCATTTATTTATTTATTTTTTTCCTCCAAGATAGTGGTTTTTAGAAGCATTAAACCGGACTGCGAAAATGAACTCTTATTTCTAAGCCTCAGGCTGAATAATCACTACCACCAAACTTAACACTACATTTGACACTCTAATCCTCCATCTCCCTATTTCCAACACATTTTTCCCAATGCCTCACATATTTGTCCTATTTCCCATGCTGCTAATTAAATTTTTGAGTGTCTTTCAGGCAAAACCTCCTGGATGGACTCTTGTCACTTGAATCTCAACCCCTCTAAGCCAGACATCCTGCTTCTCTTTTTTTCCCGTTTTTGAACATTCCCTATCAGTAATTGTTGGCATTGTGTTTATATTCTGCTTTCAATTTGCTCCAAAGCTATAATCTTTTTTCAATATACTCTCAGTTACTATACACCTTTGCCTGTTGTTTTGCCAGCAAGTGTTTGGTCTCACACCTTTCTCTATTGCTTTCGCCACAGCATCAACAAAATCAGGACCTTCCTTACCACTGGGAGATAAAGCAAACAACTGTTGTTACCAATCCAGTTTATTCAGAAATGTATGGACTGTCTACTGCACTCTGGCTCAAACTGCACAGAACCACCCTTTTGCTTAGTGCCAAACACTTGCTCTCGGTCTTGACCGAAATTAAATTGAAAACCCCTGTCCTCACTCATATCTCTGGTGTTCACGGTTCGGCTTCTGCTCACCTTAATTCACACCAAGTGTTGCTCATCAGTCTTTGCTCTTGCACTACTTACCTGGTAATACACTACCTCCATGCACCTGCACTCTGCCCCCCACCACGCATGTTTCTGATACACTCACACAGGACCCACCTCTTCAAGTATCACATGTAGAAAAACATTCTCTGTACATTTTTGGTTCAATGGTCCAATAAGCCCATGACTTATTTAGTTCTATTTCATGTTAATCTCATAACAGTGCTTCCAAATGTGATGAATCACTAGCATGGTTTGCTGAAATATACTCAGTAGTACATGTTCTTCTACCAACATTGTAATAGTTTGGCCTAAGAATTTATGTTAAATGCTAGATTAAGCATCAATACAGCATTTTCATTTGTCACATTATTTTGAATAAGAACAACAAATGTGAATATGCAAATCCATGTACATTATACATGTATGGTCTTTACAGTAAAAATAGATGAGTTTTATAGATTGTAAAATAGTTACCTATATTCTGATAAAAGGAAACAAAATATAAAAGCATACACATTTTCATAGTCTCTTAAGACCTTTAAGACAGAGTTTTACTAAATTTTAGGACTTCATAGACGCCTCTCAGTTATGAGTAACGGTACCATTATAGTCAGTACGGCCGAATATCACACAGAAACAGAATGATCAGAGAAATTTCACTTAGACGTTTTCTGTTCCATCTGTATCAGATTGGTCCGGTATCTGTAAACTTTATCAGTTCTCCACACTTCACAAGATAGCTGTCCAGACCTCATCATATTACCCCTCACCTGGGCTCAGGAATGCCATATGCAGCATTTTGATTGTTTGCAGAAGACTGCCGAAGCACTTTAGTTACAGCCTGATATATTCAAACTGTACGTGCCATCTTTTTGACAACAAGAAAAGGTAAAATTCTTTCTACCCGCCTTAAAGCAGAAAAGTGTCCCTGTAGTTGTCTTTCTTTTGTGTTGTTGTGTGGGACAAATACAGTGGAGATTATAACTTCTGACAACAACCTGCAGTTCTAAGTCTCAATCCCAAAGGCCCATAGAGGTAAGATAAGCGGCCAGCTTGTACTGGCTCTTGCACCTGAAAGCCTCAGTAGGGCATCTTCGAAGTTCTTGTAGACCTCCACCTCAGATTAGTACAGTGGGTTCTGTAGGTAGAGGTGCTTGTGGAAGGAACTTGAAAACCTTCCTTAGTTCTTTTGATTCTTACTACATCAGAGTTGGTGTACCCCACTTTCCCTGACCATTGCTGTTGTTTGCCATCCATTTCTGCCACTGTGGATGGCAGCTTTCTTAGAGATTATTCCAGCTGTAAATTCTGAGCATAAAAGTCATGTCCATGAACCTTTTAATTTGAGATTTTGTACAGCTTCTGATTTAAGTTTTTTTTTTTAGGTTTATTAAATATGCAAATTAAATTATTGCATATGCAACTATATGCAATAAAATATTTTTTGGCTTAAAATACATCTGACCAAGATTTAAACTGACCTTAACCTCTGTTAGTTACAAGTGCACAAGGTAACTCTTGAGGATGATTCAAATTTATACATTAAAAAGTCACTATTCTGACATGTAGAAATCATAACTAAACTTGGCTTGAGGGTCTACAGAAGTGCAGAGATGTCTGGGTGCTTTGGTCTCCTTGTTGAGTAGTCTGCTTTACTGTCTGTCGGACATGCTTTGAACTTTTCTATTACATCTTCACATCACAGGTCTTCTTTTGGTTTAGCAGGAACTGGCAACTTGTCGTCTTTCTCTGTAGTGAATGGGACGGCTTTGAATGTGTAGATTCGCCTGCAGTTCACCTCTGGCTTTGCAAGCTTTGGTAGGATCTCTTTTTGGTGAAGACTGACCTAAGTGCATTTTCAGTTTGTAGTATGACATTACCTGTGAATTTCCTTTTTTTGTTTTGCAAAATGTAGCAGGTAATGTCAAAAGTAAAGTTGGTGGGAAAAGTGCACACAGTTGTCAAGGAACATCGTTACCACAAAGTTGGTTGTTATAACAAAATATTTACTTCTCATATTCTCTCTGTACTTCACACTGTGTTAGGTTTACTTTTTAGACCTTTTGCATTATAACACCACCCCCCCAGGTAAACATTCACAGCATCGGGCAGGCCCGTACTTTTTAAAAGTCGTATTCTTGCTATTCAAAGATTAGCACTATTCTTAGTCCAATTCTAAATGCATGCTCGAAATTTTCAAATGACCTATTTTAACAAAACAAAATTATTAATGTACTATTAAATAAATGTGCTAATTTTGTAAGTAAATAGAATGACTGCCCACGCAAGTAAAGTAGGTCTCAGAAATTTTAAGTCAGAAATTATACTTCTGATATTTGTGGCAATGCAAAAATATGGCACACTTAATACGTGTGTGATATGTGCAGTACAAACATACCCTCAAGCTATTCTTAGTAGTGTCTTTGTCTCGGTTATCTCAGTTATCCTGGGGATTTTCCATCAGAAAGGGACAATATGGGCTTCACAGGCTCCTTGATACCTTTCAGAATAAATTCATTCTGACAGCATTTGCCTTTCATTACAGTTTTTAATAAGTGTGTTTGATAATGAATCATACATAAATGTATTTATGCTCAGTCTTATATTACTAGTAAGGATAGAAAAAAATAATAATTGCAGCATGTTGTGACAGCTGTCATACCTTATGCTCTGACTTCCGATAGAAATTTTTGTAAGTTTTTGGTAAAAAAAAAAATTCTATTGTTTGAGGGGGAACTACTAACTGTATTATTTAATGGATTATTAATTTTAATGAAATCTTTTGGATGAACCAGATTGACATTGTTAAATCAAGAGAATTTCTCGTGAGGGAGCTGAAAGTCATTTTTTCCTTACTAAAGGAAATAGAACATTATTAATTTTTCTATACCCTAGTGGCAAGCTGCAGTTTATTTTAATTTGATATTTGCCCACTGGGAATTTAATAGGTTTAACATTGTTAAGTATGTTATTGAAATTAATTACTTTTACAATAGCTTCTTGCATTACTCAAAAATGTATTGTTTTTTTATTAATTAATACAATTTAATCTATTTTTCCATACCCATGTAACTATAATAAACATTGCTACAATAGTTACAAACTTGTGGCGAACCACAATTTACCTGCATTTAGTGCTATAAGACAATTAGGCCAGCAGTAGAATATACAGCGCTGAGTTAATATTTCAGTTTGTTTTAGGATATTAAATGTGGCTACGTGGTTAAGGATCCAAAAAATGAAAATGCACTTTAGTTATAGCACACCCCCACTGATGTAAAGTATAAAAAATTTCTTGAACAGCTAAAGCAAAAGGGGGGCTAAGGCCAAGAAAAGAAACCGCAATTATTTCTCTTTCCGTCCAGTTAGAGCCCACATTCCGTCTCTCATCTTTTGCACGAGGAGTGAATCTTGGCAAATCTATCCGCTGGTTAATTAAAACTCGCTCCTCTGGCTTGGCCTTAATGATGCTTAATGAATGAGATTTTTTACTCTAAAAATGTGTGTACTTTCATTAGCTGGACTAATTAAAGTAGATAAAAGAGCTCCATTGTCTAAATTTGAATTCATTTTAAAGAAATGGTGCAAGGTGATGAGTTCCCAACACAGGTCAGTTGTACAAATCCCCAGACCCCCACCCTCTCCACCGTCAACGGGAGGACGTGTTGCCGTTTTCAGCAGTCCTGCAGGGCCTCCATCCCACAAATCCGGTGGACAACTGTTTACTTCCCTGTACGGGAAGTGTCCCTTGGTAAACAGTAATGTACTACACGCAAGACGTTTTTAAGCAATAGCCCGTGTGTTTTTGAAATGAATTTCATTAAAGCGTTTAAGCAAAACAGTGATTTTGCAACACAGTCATAATAAGTTTGACCCTTTTCATCTTACATGGTTTTGTCTGAATGGACATGATTTTGTGTCCAGTCAACAAAGGGAAGAACACGAATGTGAAAAATTAACTGGCAAAATTTATTTTGAATAGTTTTTGTTATTTGTGTGATGAAATGTCAATGGTAATTTTAGAGTAACTCCGTGCTCCGGACAGTAAAGGTTGTCATGCTCTTATGTAAATGACATCGAAATGTCTACTCAGTAACCGATGTGAAAGTCACACGATTAGTTAATCTATTCCAATCATTTTCGGCGTTGTCAACAGAAACAAAATATATTTTACTTACCTTCTTCTCATCTTAGAAGATAAAATCTGTTTTTTGAATGGTCAGTAAAGCCAGTGTCATACAGCGTCTTGAATTTCACATCACATGTCAATGGGAGTGAAGTACCACAGTCCATCTCTTTCCATCACTGCCATTTTAAACCAAGTGACAAAAACTCACTATGAGCAGCGAGTCACATATTCCTGGATTTTCGCAACTCGGACATATGTCTTTTCGGAGAATGTATGAAAGCTGGCTGTCCGGTCAACTTGATCTGAGCCTCATTCATCAAACTTCCGGAGGAAAAACATAGAACTGTAAAGTCTGAATGACAGAGAAAAGTGAAACAATATAAAAAAAATGCAATTCAGAGAAAAAGCTTAGCTACTTTTTTATTTGTGCAAGATATGGCCTTAATTTTCTTCTAATTTCATCAAAATGTCAACACAACCGTGTTTTATACAAACTAGTTTAGAAATATAAATCGCAAAATGAAAAAAGACAGACAACAACCACAGCAAACAGAACAAAAAATGCCTTAAAGGCAAACAAGCTCAGATTTCAACCAAACTAACTGCTGAATAGTAAACAGCTGGACACACTTTCGTGTTTTATCCAGCCACCTTCAACGTATAAAATGATGCCCTTTTTGTTATGAAGTTTTACAAAAATAATCCTTCAGAAAATTTTCAGATATATGTTCATAGAAAAAGTAGAATGATGAATAGAAAGACGTAACTAACAACAACAACAACAATATTAATAATAATGATTTTATTTGGTGGCATAGTGTCACAGCAGGTAACCCTGCTGCCTCACAGATTCTGGACTATTCAGGTATGGAGTCTGCATGTTCTCTCTGTATGGGCTTCATCTGATTTTCTCCCACAGTCCAAAGACAGATGTTTCAGGATAATAGGTGACTTTAAGTTTGTGTGTGTGGCCATCCTGAGATAGACCTCCCTGTCTAGTCAACCATGACCTTTATTTTTAGATAAAATTCACTCAGTTCACCACAACCATAAACTGGACAAGCAGATAATAAAAGAGAGCAAATAAGAATAATTTAATGTTAAGTGAACTTGTATGTTTGCTTTTTTTTAAACTGATAATGTATCAGAAGAAAATGGACTTACTGATAGTCAGCTTGCTTCTGTTAGAGCTTTTCCTCATTCTTAGTTGCTTAAAATATTTAAAAAGAGTGCTTACATGTGTTATATGATTTGTGTTTTATGATTTCTAGCAATACTGATGTTTTTTGTTTAAACATTTTGTACTTCCTGAGGACAATATTTAGCTGTCAACTGTATATGTGCATATTTAGAGTATATTTTATGCTGAGCAGTCTTCCTGAATCATTATAATCTATATGTCAGAACTGAAAGCTCTTACATATTTTATTGTGTTTTGTGTGCATATGTTGAGAGCTTTATTTAAACTATGGACCATTTCCAGGCAGCAGGTCAGTCTAAAGGCCTCTGGGCAGCCTTATATCTGAATCTATAAAATTTTACCATTTTTGTGTCTGTGATCTCCCTTGAACTTGTGAAAGATAACACTCTCTCTGACTTTAATAAAGGTTCAGAACTCAATAATATTAAGAGACCTCAATCTCCTATCATCATATCACCCCAGCCAGCAAAGGTCAGCATACTGTGGGCATTGTGTCTCATAAGTGGAAAGTCCTTTAAAGGTCATATTTACATGTAATTGAAATTTTTCTAAACATACATGCATCTACACCCTGGTCCATCAATATCCAGGTACAAACACCATTGGATTTTTATGTGCATAAAACAAGGTTAGGAATGGATGGTTTGCATTTTAATTCTAGCTAATGGACTGGGCTATTGTTACTATTGCTATCTGTTTTAGTGGTAGAAATACTAACAATAATGCTGGTAGTCAGTGTGGCTGAATATCAGTATCTAGGGTTCGTGGGGAACATATCTAAATGTCTGTTGCTGAGCATTTATTTGGACCAACAGGTAGCAATATTTTTAAGTTTCAATTTGAAGGTACTGGGTGAAAGTCCCAGCTCCTGCTGTAGTGACCTTCAGTAAGGTACTTATTCTGAATTTGTCTAGTTGAAATTACTCAGCTGTATGAATGGGGAAATATTTGTAGTTAGTTCAGTATACAGTCCTAATGCTGGACAGAGATGTTAGCCTTGTAAGGAAAGGTAGGGTAACTGATACATGTACATCACCAACCGTCATGTTAAAATGTTAAGGTTTATGTCATTGTTAGCTGGCTTCATGAAAAGTGTTATGTAAAAAGTTTATTTATTTCTATACAATCTGCACTGAAAGTTACTGGCATAATGGGGAGACTTGTCAGCTAGGAACTTAGTACAACCCAGAAATTTTAACCAAACCACAATGAGGTGGGAAAATTTCTAAATAAGAACAGTGACATATTCAAAGTATCTTTCATACCATTTTACCAAACTGATTTTAAGTTCAAATGCAGGACACCTAAGACTAAATATAGTCTACTTGGGGGGGGGGGAAGACTCTTTATTAACCCTTTACACAACTTAGAACTTGTCTGGCATTAAACTTACATTTGCAAAAGAACTGCACGCAAGAGTAGAAAGCACATTTGCAATAAACTTTTGCAGCTCCTCCCCTAATCCCCAAACCCCATATCAAATCATGCCGCATGGTACTTCCATAAGTCCTGCTGTGAATGTGAAGCCCAGTGAAATCATAAAAGCAGTTAAAACCTGGCTGATCTTCAACTGCAGCTTTTCAACTGCAGATCTGACTTCTTTTTCAGTTTGTCCTTTCTCTCAGCAAGCAGATACAGAAAGTGAGATCGATAATTTAGGGTTGGTCTTTGTAACACGGAGTTGTTGTTGCACTGAAGTTTTTCTATAGCACAGCCATATTTGTTCTGTGCATAAACTTGCTTAGAATTATTAGAAGGTATAATAACCCAAACTCAAGAAAGGCAGGTGTGGATCTCTACCAGCATCGCACTGTAAAACGCCAAAGCCTGAAAACTGGACAGTTTGTAGTAGACTACTCATATTTCCTCATTGTTCAAATATAGAGAACTCACATGAGAGAAGATCTCGCTAGCTACTGGGAGGATGTCACAGATTCTTCTTCACTTAGTGTGTGATTTTATATAACAGGAGGTGCAGTCGTGTAGCGTTCAAGTGACATGGACAGGGCGGCGTGCAACATCCCAGCTGGAAATTGCTCTGGGACCCAGAGAGCACCTCGGGTTTGGTTCCCCAACTGGCCAGGGGACCAAGCTGTCTGTAATAAAGTGACACCATGCAGAAACCCATATCTGCTGGGCATTCTGCACTCAAGAATATACACAAAAACAATAAGAAGATTAAATGTCCCCCTCAGAACAAATAGACACCAGTTATTATATTCAAGTGGTGACGCTGTGTCACCTTAATTTTGTAATTCATTTTGTATAGGTTCAGTGCGTTGTGTAACATAATAGTGTGTAGAAAAGTATTTTCTTACTACCCAACAGTTATCGCTTAGTCCTCAAAAAGGCAAAATAAAGGTTGCTTTAAAACTGCTTTCCATGTCAGAAATAAAAAATACTGTTCAAATACCTGCAGAATCCACACAAGAAGCATAATAAAGATTCTTTTTTTTAACAGTTACTTTTTTATTTAATGCAACTAACAATTTTCAGTCTACCATCTTTTTAATGAAAAACTATTTTTTATAATCCTGTAAACGCACATTTATATTCTCTTTCGGTGAGAAATTCTATAACTTCCAAGCATTCGTTTCACATTCTGGGAAATGTGAAATTTAAAAAACTGAAGATCATATCTGTAACAATGTGCATATTTAAAAATTGTGCTCGTGCTTTCAAACAACTTACAAGAGGGTGATTTGCAGCTTCCCTACTTCAATTAAAAGATCAGGAATTTGAGGTAAAACTAATGGTGATACAGCAGTATAATGGCACCGTGATTTTTTTTCTGTGCTCTCCCACGGTGCTCTACACCCATTTACTACGTACATATATACACACTGTGTTGTTTATAATAAAGGAACAATGGCAAATGACCTGCGCAACATATTTCATCAAGCCTGAGTCTCTAATGTCAAATATTTCCTGTTTGACAGACAGGTGTTGTTTTTCTATTAATATGGTCCACTTGTACAACATATCACCAAAGGATTGCATATGCTATCCATCAACAGAGTGTGAATGCATTAGCAGTCCTAGAAGATTGATATGTCTTATTCCACAGTCTACTGAAAGGACTGGCACCCATTGTAAATGAAACCATAGCAAAACATACGCATACATTGCAATTAATTCTTAAACATGAACAGTTTACATTATTAGCCGTAGCGATGGCAATAGTAGCTCAGTGGAGTTGGTACTTATCCAAGAGCCGGGGGATTGACTTAATGTATTGCAACTGATGAGATGTGCTTCTTTAAACATATTTTAATCTGTATGTACATGTAAAACACAGTGTTAACATATCAGTTTCTGGAAATATCTCTAATGAAAACCAACATTTTCCTCAAAATATAAAAAGTGTAATATCTTTCAAAATGTCATAAATGGAGCAAACCTTCTCAGTGCTGTAACAGCTTGATAAATATGCAGCACAGTTACCACCAGATCAAGGATGATGGTATAACACCAAGTAGATTTGTTGCAATGTGTGAAGATGGATATGACAAACTTAAAAATTTCCCGGCACGTTAATACCTTTGTGCAATTTTTATCACAAAATATTGACGTCTTATCACTATTTTGACACCCAGGGAAGGGTCGTGGTGGTCCATAGCCTGCTTCTTGAAGCACAGGGTATGAAGTTGGGTACACCCTGGATGGTACAGGGCAGTCACACAAAGTCATGCAGCTATACATAAGCGTTTTATGGAAAATTTAGTCACCAACTCGCCGAAAACCTTTCTCTTGGTACCGTTTGAGAAAAGCTATGGAAAACATGGGGACACACAAAAAAAAATACCCACACTGAGCCATATTTGAGCTCCCATCTAAGCACGCTGCCTTGTTTTCATTCTAAACCATCAACCAGCCATAATTATTAACAACTTCATTCTGGAGGGTTGCAGCAATTCAAAAGCAATAACATTAAAATGAAAATAAAATTGTTAAAAAAAAAAAATAAGAAACTACCTAAAAAGATTATCACAGTAGAATTAATTTTAAAAAGTTCTAAGTCACTAATGAGATGGAAACAAGTTATTTCAAAGGCAGAACTTTCAGTCACGGTTCCCCGAGGCAGGGTGGATTTTCTCAAATGAATTGTCAGCAGCTGGGAGCGGTCCTGAGGATGCCAGTCCCACCGACTGGCCTCATTAGATGCAGCTGGTCATGATCACACTAATCACTGCTCGGACTTTAAACAAGAGAACAGGGCCAGATGGAAATTATCGCTCTTAGACTAACAGCCCATACAACTAACCCAATGGTTTTAATCTTGAAAATTCAATCAGACCACATACTGAAGGTTGAGATGATTTTCAGTTATTTTTAGTTCTCCATTTGGAACAAGGAAACCAGGCTACCTATTCTGTCACAAGTTCTGTATCTTCAAAACACACACCAGCCACTTTAATAGGAACACCATTCTAATAATAGATAGGACCCCCACTTTGCTCCCAGTACTGCCTCAATTCTTTGTAGCATGGATTCAATAAGGTGTTGGAAGCTGCATTCTGGTCTATGCTGAGATGACTGCATTATGTATTTGCTGCACATTTGACAGCTGCATGTTCATGCTACCAATCTGCTGTTCACCAAATCCCAAACATGCTCTATTGGAAGTACACTGAACTCATTGTCATCTTCATGGCACCAGGTTGATATGACTTGTGTTTTGTGATGTGGCACATTATCATGCTGGAAGTAGCCATTAGAAGATGGGTAGATTGTAGCTGTGACATTCAAACAATGGTCATTTGGTATTAAGAGATATTAATGTGTGCTAAGTAAATCTCCCCCACACCATTACACCATCACTAGCCTGATCTGTTGACATAAGGCAGATTGGGTCCATGGCTTCTTGATGCTTACACCAATTCTGACCCTACCATCTGCATGTTGTATCGGAAATCAAAATTCATCAAATCAGGTTACATTTTTCCAATCCTTCAATTGTCTGGTTTCAATGAGCAAATGCCTACTGTAGCCTCGGCTTTCTGTTCTTGTCTGAAAGGAGTAGATGCTGATGCAGTCTCCTGCTCTTGTAGTCCATCCAACTCAAGGTTTGATGCATCATGTATTCATTCTTTTCTGCCAACCATTGTTCTGAAGATGTGAACATTCACTGAAGCTTGTGACCTTTGTCTGTATGATTTTATGCATTATGCTGTACTGCATATTTGGCTGATTAGATAATTCCATGAATGATCAGGTGTACAGGTGCTCCTAATAAAACAGCCGGTGAGTCTATATGCACGTATGTGTGTTTTCACTTTCCATGTTCTCTCCGATGCATCAGTCAAACCCTTTTATTACTCCAACTTCTCGTATTTCTCTTTTTTTTTTTTAAATCATGTGGAATTGTTTTTACTCTTTTTTCACTGTATCTGGTTGGTTATCTATTACTTGTTTATCTATCTGGATGTGGAAATCCCACAGGATCTTAGCTCTGTTGTTCTCTAATATGCCTAATGGGACCTCCCATTTAGACTTGAGAGTGTGGAAGCCATTTTCCTTACAGATGTTCCTGTATGTGATCTCTACCACTTGTTTGTGCCTCTCAGTATATGCTGTTCCTGCCTGCATCTTGCAGCTGCTACAAGCTACTCAACTGTCTTGGGGGGGCTTCTTTGCTTCTTTGTCTGTACCTGTGCTCCTGCCTGATATGGTACCTCTGTTTTGAATAACTTGGTGCTGAGGGCTTGTTTTTGTGCTCTCAGTGCCTCTGTGCTGTCCCTCAGTCCTGCCTTTTCCAGCTATTAGTAGGATGTCCCCGTGTTGGCCGCATCTGCAATCTGTTGGTGGTACATTCCATGGAGGGGCTTATCCTGCCTCGGCACCTCTGGACGTTGGATGCAATGTTCAATGCATTGTAAGGACTTTTCAGGTTTTGACGTCAGCAGCTTTCATTTCCTTTCTTAGCTATCTTATTATTACAGCTGGGTATCTGGTGACTGGCAGGGCATATGTTTTGATAGCTTTGATCTTGTTCTTCAAAATTCAGCTGACTCTTTAGTGTCTGTCTTATTCTGTGAAGACACTTGGATGTTGCTGTCTTCTTGGTTTCTGCTTCATAGTTTCCATGTGATTAGAGGATCCCCATCCAGTTGTAGCTGTCCCAAATGTCTGTTATGTGGCCTTGTGATACTTCAGCTACCTCTATCCTAATACTTTTCCTCTCTTTACTGTCATCCTTCTGTATTTTTCTAGTCCAAACAACATATGCACTATAATGTCTGGTCTAGTGGATTAAGGGGTCAATATCACCTTCATTTGTGGCATACAAGTGAGCAGTATTCATGTA
Source organism: Arapaima gigas (assembly GCA_900497675.1). Taxonomy (NCBI): domain Eukaryota; kingdom Metazoa; phylum Chordata; class Actinopteri; order Osteoglossiformes; family Osteoglossidae; genus Arapaima; species Arapaima gigas. The sequence continues at coordinate 460,719 of UFQX01000085.1, forward strand.
CTTGCATACATGTCCATTCTTGGTGGTTATGATGCCTGGAGCCTCCGTGTTGTGGCAGATTACTGGCCAATATTTGGAAGGTGCTTGTCCCTTGTGGGGGTCTTTTATCACCAGTGGTGTCTCCCTTGGGTTGATGAATGGCTGTAACACAATAAAATATAAAGATGTCTGTGAAAGAGGGTTGAATAATTGTCATAAACACTGTAAATTAAAACTGTCTATGACAAAGGTAGAGACAACAAACTTTTCAATCATCACAACAGCTTGCACACGGTATTGAAATTTAACCAGTTTCCCTAGCAACACCTGTAGACATTATTCAAATGTGATAAACATACTTTTTTTTTGGATTTAAAAAACTGAATTTTACAAAAAACATTTTTGCACATTTTTGTCAAACCCTGCAGTATAAAAACAACTCCCTATACCAACACTGCAACGATGAGAAGGCAATTAGGCGCACAATCTGGAGAGGAAAAATAATCAGTTTTTTGTGCAAAAGACATTTTTAGAACTGTGAAATTGCTGATGCATGGTTCTTTTTAAATAAAGTCAAAGCAAATAAAGTGTTTTAAATTTATACATTGTTGACCCAGTCACAGAACTGTAGAATAGAAATAGCATTTTCCTATAGTGAACTTGTGAGTCACTTTAGGAATAACTTTTCTTTCTTATAGTCACAAGGAATGTCAGGACCAGTGGGCACTGAAACTGATTTAGATCTTTGTAGTTCAACAGCATAACCAAGGTACTTTACCAATAAAGGAAAACCAGTATCAAGTGTAAAATGCTGTTAAATAAGTAAAAAGTTTAAAAATAATTTGATTTATATAAAATCATACCAATCTGATCTGAGGTTGAGGAGATTGTTGGACAAAGTAACAAAACATATAAATTACTACTAGGCACATGAGTTTTGGTCAGCAATGTTAAAAATATGTTCTGTATAAGGTAAAAATGCAATTGCTTATTGCCTTGTATATGAATTCATGGCACCACACATTTTACAAGCAGTTACAGATGATGTTAGAATAGATATTGTAATAGAACTTGTACACTTATACTGTACATACAACTGTGTAGTAAATGTGTCACTAGCCACTTTCAATCTCCGTTTAACTCTGTTCTATATTAAGCAAAATATTGGTTCTGTGTATATTTAACCTGTGGTTAAGCTGCAGTGATTAGAATCATGAACTAAGGCCCTTGAGAATGAAATTGACTAGAGAAAAAATCAGAATGTGAAGGCAAGCAGCACACTTGAAATCTCACATAATCGGAATTTGAATAGCTGATGAAAGGATAGCGTTCTTAAACTCACACAAAAAGGATCAGGCACAGCTTTGGTACTGTAGTTTGGTGTCAGTGAGTTAAATAGAGTATTTACAACCACCATCTTGAAAGACATCTTTGTAACGGGTAACAGATGCTCAGAGAGTGAGCTATGATATAAGTGGTGCATGCGTTTGACTTCTGAAATGTAGTGATTCAGCAGAGAGATGATTTGACACAGATACCAAGGTTAGCCCTCAGAGTGGCTGTGAGAGTGGGAAAGGAAAGGCAATGTCACGCCTATTGCAATATCACACGCTGATACCATTTCACAGTGTTTGGAATTTTAGTGTGACAGGCAAAAAAAAAAAAAAAAATCCTGGGTTCTAGTTTGCTGATTCTGAACTCACATTTTACAATGAACAAAAATATAGCAGCCACTGTATCCGATAGTATTATTTGCGCTAATGTGTAGGGAAAAGCAAGAACTACTTATTTATTCTGTTTGACTGAAAGCTGTGGTAAAGCCCAATAAACCATTAATAGTTTGATGGCTACATACATATTATCTAGATTTTTTTAAGTACAAATGTAACCGCTAAACACTAGACTTATAAAAGGGGTCCTTTATAAGTCTTTTATTAAGTCTATTATAAATGTATATACAAATTCTTTTCTCACCCAGTTTTCCCCTGTGGGTGGCAACTTTCCTCAGACTCGAGACCCGGGTCCCCTAGCACAGGCCTGGGGGTTTGAGGGCGCAGTGCAGTATTTTTGCTGTTCCTGTGATTGTGCTCCTCTAGACTGAGACCGATGTTGTCATAGCTGGGGTCTGATGGAGCTGCTCCTCTAGCTCATTTTTTTGATTTCTGTCAGTCTGAGACCTTGGTCCAAACTGACATACACTGTAAGGTTTGTGTACTTTAACTACAATATATCACTATAATAATTATTAATTTATACGGCTGGGCAGTTTTTACAGGAGCAGTGACTGATGACTGAGCAGAACTATTAAAGAAAATCAAGACCCATAACCATTTCAGTGAAAACATTCGTGCGATATGGTGGCACATCAGCTAGTGCTGGTGCCTTATGGCTTCTGGCAATGACATGGAGGGTGATTGCACCACGGTTCCTGGGCCATGGGACTGAATTTGGGTTCAAATCTGGCTCAGTCTGTGAGAAGTTTGCCTGTTCTACCTGTGTTGCCTTGGGATTCCTCCAGGTCCCCTGGTTTTTCTCACACAGTCTACAGACATGTTTTGTTGTAAATTGTCTTTGCATGTATCTCTGAGCGAATGAGTGTGTGTGACTCTTGTGATGTGTGTCTTGCCTCACATTATGGTTCTGGAACAGACTCCAGACCACCACAACCCTGCACTGGATGAAATCCTTTTGTCAATTAATGGGTGTATAGACATACTTGGAATTTTGAAAGAAATAAATGCTATTTGGTCATATTTTAACATGCAGAATCAACTGGGTGATTCAGAGAGGGAAAAGGTTATCGTAAAAACGCGTTTAACCGGTGAATTTTTATAAATGCATAACAATATAAGACTAACAGAAAACTATTACTTTAAGAATGATTTCAACATTCGGAGTGTGGCTCACCGGAGAGAAGCTAAATCATGTTTTGCTTTAATGAGATTCACAGGCTGTGTTCTGTGCTGCTCTAAGCCTTTTGGGTTTCAGGTGACAAGGGAACCCTTATACACATTAAATCTCAGTGACGTGCAGGCATTATGTGTTTTGAAGGTTAAACAGGAAAAAAGGTTCAACATAATTAAGTTTGTGAAAACAGTTCTGGCCTTTTGCATGTCATTTTATGGTACAGAACTCATAATTAATGCTGCTCATATTGTACACAACAAAGCATGAGGATGACTATTCATGTAACCTGCTATATAACATTATTTAATAAGGCTGGGTTAGAATGAGCTTTTGTCATTCTTGAGTTCCTAACAACTAAGCTGCGAGAAACTAGTGAGGTTCATATTGAAAAATAACAGTTCGTGTTTTCACAGCGTGAGCTCCCTACGCAGGGAGGAAGAGTCAGGAATCACAGTTTGAAGGGCTTTTGTAGTACTGCCTAGGTTTTGTACAAAAACGCTTAATTTGCATTTGATGCAACGGCCTTTTAATTTATATTTGAGGGAACTAGCTGACTGCCTTTTTTTCCCCTGTCCTCTGGGTCAAATTGTTGATAAATGATTAAACAAAAATAAACAAAATTTAAACAAAAAATAGAGTAATTCCATTTCATCCAATATGTGGGTGGTGGAAATGTTCATATATTATGCATGACACTAATGGGTTGTAATTATCTTAAGCCTGCAGAGATAATTAACGACAGGAATTAAAACAATTGACAGAAGCTTTATACTTAGACCGTGCTTAAAATACACAGCACACAATGCAGTGAATTCTTTTTGTGTTAGGATGACTATGATTCAAGTAATTCAACAATAATACACTTTGTGCTCTGACACGGCCACCTTTGACGTAAAAATAGGATAACTCATTACTGGCAAAGTTCACCTATGTTGTAACTTGATCTTGGTTTAATATACAGTTTTGTGTGTGTGTGTGTGTGTGTGTGTGTGTGTGTACAGGTAAACCCCTGCTTATGAAAATAATCCATTCCTGAGAGTGGACCTGTACGGTGAACACTCTAAATTTGGAGACATAATTACCATTATGGCTTAACTTATAACTTATTAACTTTGAAAATTCTACCAGAAAATTCTACCAGCACTTGGCTCTTGTTAAGTCAAAGATTTGTATCATGACGGATGCCTGCAAATATACTGTATATAGGAAAGGTGCTTTGTACAATGCCTATGGTACACAAATCAAAATGTTAAAATGTCTACCTCTAAAGAAACACACCATTCACCCAAAGGTTTAATAACAAAAACTCATTACTGATAATCAAGGGTTTTCTGCACTAATAACTCCATATGTCCAGACCCTCAAAAGCATACAATGTACGCCAGGGTAAACTGCGGGCTGGTTGCTGACCAATCACCAAGCACTGAGTTTAGTGTCACCTCAAACACACATCTTTGGACTGGGAAAGGAAACTCATGAAAAACCTTGCAGACGCAGGCTGAGTTTGAATCCAAATATGAACGCACGGTCCAGCAGCTGTGAAGCAACAGCACTGCCCACTATGCTCCAATAATAAAAAAAAATAAAAATACCATCAGCTGACATTCCGTGACTTAAAGACTTTTAAAAAAGCCATTACAGCTGCAGCGTCAAAAAAAGTGCAAAGTAAAAGGTCCCTTCTTCAAACTGCACCGCTGGCACAGTCATCAGTCTGTCATGAGGGAAACAGGAGCCAGCTGTGTGTAATTGGGAGAAGCTTCCACTCCTCAGGTACTGGTGTGGTGGGGTTATGCAGGGACCAGCCACCCACTGGGTGATGCAGCAGCTGAAAAACCTAAATTGCTAAAGCCAGCACTCTTTGGCAACTCAGTGTTATAATTTTGCACATGCCTTTGGTTATTAAAAGCACAATTTGAGCCTTGAAGTTTATTTTAGTACCCTTTACTCTGGAAATCTTGCAATCTGATCTAATTATGCTTGCGTGCAAGCAATACCTTCACAAGCATCCTTCTAAATCCCTTAAGGGACACAGAGGGACAATTAGGCTTGTCATACACCTAGCTGTTCCAGAGCAAAGGGAGTGCACAACTTAACAAAAACAAACTTGTCAAGACAAATGTTTATCAGCTAAAAATGAATCCTATCTTAAGAGGATTATCATGATAACATCATCAGAAAAAATTAATCCCTTTTAATTACATTAATAGGCCATCAGCACAACTCTGTTAAAAACAAGAGAATGCAATAATAGTACAAGTCTGTGTAAGCAAGGAAAGATGCATGCGTGGGGGGAAAAATAATTTTTATCACGTCTTCACATGTAAGTAAGACATATGAGAAGGTTATCAATAAAAGATTAAATAGATTAAGTACAAATAAAAAGACAGAGATATAGTGATAACTGCATAGCAGTTCAAAGAATATATTTTTCCTCCCTTTGGATTTATATGCTGTAATATGATAATTCATTTGGCTCTACAAACAGTAATGAAGTACAATGTTCAAGACTCACAGGGGCAAGTTGGGTTTTGTTATTGTACCCTTGAAGGGGTCTTATAATCACTTTCTGCAATGCTGGCAGTAAAATATCCAGCTGTATAAATGTGTGCATATGAAGGTCATAAGAAGGTGTGATACATTTATTATGATTATTGTTATTATTATTATTATTGTTGTTGTTGTTGTTGTTGTTGTTGTTGTTTTTATCATCATAATCTAGCAAAAAGAAAAAGAAAAGCAGCAACAAACAACGGACTGAAACAAACTTTTTGTTTTCTTCATATCTATAGGCCACGTGAGCTGTGACGGTGACTGGCTCTCAATAACTACTTGCGCCAGCACAAATAAGTCAAGACCTGCCGGGCAGCCTCACTGATAATGTCCCCCAAGCGTCCCGCCGCAGGATCCTCTGTGTGCTTGACCAAGCGAAAATTGGTCAAGTAGCTTTTCGACAGATTATTTCACAGCACTGCTGCAGCCACCATTGCTAACTCCTTAATATGGATTTATATAGGGTGTACGTTTATTTACTAGCACTCAAGGAACTCTTTCAGAGAATGCTAGCTGAGCATTATTTCACTATTGCTGGACTGAGAGTCCAGGGCAAAGCCAGGATAAGTATAAAAGACTATGTCTGCTCAGGCATAAGACCATAAAACTGTAAGACCACTGCTATACTGTACGCTTTGCACTGTGTTAAGCTGACCCTGTACCAGCAGGTGATACTGGTGGTACTGTGATACTAATACCAGGAAAAACCCATGCATAATGCCTTTTGTTAAACTAACATAATATAATATAATATAATATATGGGCTCAGCAGGTAGCACTGTTGCCTCACAGCACCAGGTTGTGAGTTAGAATCTGACTTAGTATGTGCGGAGTTTTGTATGTTGTCTGTGTGGATTGCCTCTGGGTGCTCTGGTTTCCTCCCACAGTACACAGACATGTGATTCAGGTTAAGGGGTTGCCCCTACTGCGTGGCCACCCTGCGATGGACTGGCACCTCATTCTGGAGCTGTATCATTTTCTAGTGCCCACTGCTTCCAGGAACAGCTCCAGACTGCTGCAATCCTCCTCAGGATCAGTGGTTAATAAAAATGGATGGATAATATAATATTCTGTTTTTTGGCTAGGTTCAATCCTCATCACGTTTGACAATAGTAGTAGAAATAATAAGCCATTATGCATTTTCTTTATCGGATATGTAATACATACATAAATAAAAATCCGAACCCAACTCAAAAAAATATGTTCTTGCATCTGTTACCTTTCACTTTGCCGTGAGCCCTGCTTTTGTATTTGTGTTGAGTTTGTCATAAACCTCATCCAGAGTTGCCTTGGTTGTTGATATTGAGAAGGTGACTCAAATTAATGAATGAAATGCGACTTCTATTCCTGGGAGTGGCAGGGGGTCAAAAGATCAGGAACAGAGTAAGCATGAGGGCAACTCTAGGTCTCGGATCACTTGACATGGGTGACAAAACATATTGATTTGTAAAACAACTCCCAGACTTCTAACCGCAATGTGATGCCCAGACTATGATTTTTCACTATAAAAATAGCAGTGTATAAAATTTTAAATGGAAGAACCAAGATGAATGAGGAATTTTTTCTTGGGAGTAAGGTGTACATTTTTTTTTGTCCAATCATACAGTCAGTTCCTGAAGCACAGAATATTTATCCAGTGAATATGTTTGAACAGTATGGCATAATGTGACCTATAATTCTTCATATTTTCTTGCAATATTGATATAAATCCTTTACCAGCATGCCAAAACATGTACCACAAATACTGATCATGCTTGTTTGCCTTTTAATAGAGATAGTCCTGGACTTACAACAGGGTTTCATTCAGACAGCCACGTCAGTCAACTTTGTTATAAGCCAGGAATCCCCTTATTTTGTATTATATAAGCCATAAATATATGTAAAAAATGAAAATTCATAAATGCTATGTTGTACAATATGGATTTGTTATATTTCACCTATTTTCTTTTTACACAATTATTGATTATTATTAAATAATATAAATGCAGTAATATACTATAATAATATTTTTATTCCTATTATGTTCACTTTTATTTTCATATTTATATAAAATTATATAATATATAATTTTCAGCAGCACCACTTCAACAGCCACTTTTTGGCTGCTAGGCATTACAAATGAAGAGTATTATGGAATGAGAAACAAAAATCTCTGTAAATAAAACAATGTTTCTGTAGATAAAGCACATTTGCTGCTACACACGGAAAAAACTGACTGAGACGGAATATTCTGGACTGGAAAATAAGGAACTGTACTAATGGTTAAACAATAGCAGTGCTTGACGTGGGCTGACTACCTGTACATTGCTCAGCTGGAGTGTAATGAGAATTGCACAGTGAGCCGAAGCACTGTGTGAAACACGTCGGTAAACTAACAGCTACACTGGCACTTCTGCAGTCAGACTGGAATACGGTCAGAGCAAAATAGATTGCAAGGTTGTGCTCCATTTTCCTTTTACTCCAGAGAAGCAAACTGGGGTCCTTGAAAATCACTCGGCCTCATTCATCAAAGGTTCTTTGAAAAATGCCAGCCAGAAACTGACTGAGTGTGACGCTCTAACCTCAGTACTTTGGGAGAGCAGAGGAGGTTTCAGCAACCTGTCCCCCTCACCACGGTTCACAATTAAACACAGGTGGGATCTGTTCTTTCGTGAGCACCTTCTATACGACACATGCATTTTCAGTCTGATGCCATTTTAGCCACTCAAAGGAGTCCAATTATGCAAGGGTTTTGTTTGTTTGAATAACATTTGATCTGACAGTGTAACTTTCCTTACATCTATGCATCTACACACAGTAAACTCTGATAAACTTTGCTTTCTAGGTGCTTTGCAGGTAGCAACGCTGATGTGACCGTTTCAGTCGTGTCCACGTTTACCGCATTAAACAGCTGCATTCCAAACAATCTGGCAAATAATGATTTGACTCTTCTTATATTATTTTTTTGATCAGTTAATAAAAAACAAGCACTGTTTAATATTATGTATTGTTTGTGTCCTCCTGTTCCCATTTTTTTCCCAGACAACTGGCAGCAGCACGATCGTACGCATGGCCTTGGGAATTTCAAAATTTCTGAGGTTTGTGTGCTGTAGTGGAACAAAACCAAATGGCTGTTTTTGTGCTAAGACTAGTGAAGTATATTGTTGAACTGAGTAAATCCCACAAAACACAGAGAGTGGTGTTGCAGTAATATTAGTGTGGCAAAATGTATAAACCATGAGCTTATGTATATTGCACAGTGAGCACAGTCTGTATATTTATATATATATATATATATATATATATATATATATATACACACACACACACACACACACACATTGTGAGAAAGTATATTTATCGAATATGTAATACATACATATATAAAAATCCAAACCCAACTCAAAAAAAATGTTCTTGTATGTATATATATATATATATATATATATATATATATACACACACACACACACACACACAACTTCATCAGATAATCACAGGAACATTTCTGCATCATTCAGATGTATAGTTTACTGTGTAGCTTTATTCTGTCAGGACTTTTTTTTCCTCTTTGCAAATGTTTTCAGACTCTTGTAGCAAACTAAGCATTTATGTTTTGCTTGCCTTAAATATTTCTGCTTCAGAAATACCAGAAAGGAATCAGTCCTGAAGTCTCATTTTTAAAGGTAAAAGTATATTATAATTAAACTACAAAGGGAATTGTACACGTTGTATTGTACTTTCTGGCAGCTGACAGTAGGGAAAAAAAAAACAACTCTATGCACTGGTGCTCAGTTTGTACTAGGTTTATAAATAACACTGGAATAACAAATAAAAAATATTAACTGCATTATATAAACACAAGAAACCAGAATGTTTGCTTTGCTATACATTTTAACAGAGCTAATTTGTAATTTCAGTACAAATATCCCACTGTCATTTTTATAGTATAAACACATTTCACACTGGTTCAGGTTTGAAGTCTAAAATGCAATTTTAGTAAGTTGTATAAGATCATTCTTTTTTTGATTTAATAAATGAGCTTGGTACAAAATTTCACCATGAACATTCATGCTGAGATTTTACACCTTGATGAAAAGAATGGATGGTAACAATTCTATTTTAACACCACCAAGGTGAAAGCCTTCAATAAAAGACCACACCTCCCAAATAAAGGTAGCTAAAGGCATGCAGAATGGAGCCAGTGTCGCCTTTCAGACAATCTTATCTCTTTTGACGTTCAAGATTTCGCTTCTTTCCAGCGCTTGGTAGTAATCCATTCCCTCAACTCCAGGTCTTGAGACAAGCCACAGTGGGCCACACAGATCAATATTTGCCAAGTTTAAACCAGCGGATTATCTGTCTGTCAGGACTCCAAACAGAAGCTCTCAGCTGTGACATAATTTTTAGTTTGTCCTTTAGAATTTTGGAGGTCACTCAATACTTTTTCCATGGGTGTATTTTATAAATCCTACTATCACTATCACAATTATGTATACTTGTATATATCATATAAATATTCATTTGGCTTTACCAACAGTTATAGTTGATGGCAGTAATGAAGTTGAATGTTCAAGACTCACAGGGGAAAGTAGGGTTTTGTTATTGTACCCTCGAAGGGTTCTTATAATCACTTTCTGCAATGCTGGCAGTAAAATATCCAGCTGTATAAATGCGTGCATGTGAAGGTCATAAAAAGGTGTGACTTGTTATTATTATTACTATTGTTGTTGTTGTTGTTGTTGTTGCTGCTATTGTTGTGTACATGCTTTTTAGTTGCAAAAGCTGATATTTAAACAATGCAGACATAACGTTAAAACATTATTATAATATTGTATCTTACAGTTTTTGAAGCAGGTCTTTTTAACATATTGCATAAAACACAATAAATTATCAATACTCATTTTGCTTCTGCACCATAGTTTGGAGACATCCAGAATGTAATCTGGAAATAATGTATTAGCATTACTTATGACACATTTTACAGTGATTTTTTTTTCCCTGTATGCTTTGCCTTAAGGTAAAAAAAAAATATGTATATATATTCTTTGATCTAGAATTACCTGGATGTGATTTTCCTGCCATGATCAAGCTATATCAAATTGAATAAAATTAGGCTCACTGAATCGTTTGATAGTCTGCATTTATTAATCTAATAGCCTAATATAAATTTTGTGTAACCAAAGCATTTATTCAATCGTGATTCCCCAAGTGCTCTGTGGTAAGTCATTGGAAAGGCGCTATATTAAGCAAAACATTATTGATTTGCTGAGTAAATGAAGGAAGATGGGACACAAAGGCATTACACAGCCATCTGTCAGATAAGACCTTGCTCAAAAACCATTTCCTTGCAATATGACAAGGTCATTCATGAACTTAATATTAATCTTTCTAAGTGCAGGAAATAGTTCTTCACTGCCCTTAGAGAGAAACACTTTTCCCTCTTTCATTACTGGAAATGGTTTCAGTTTCTGTCTTTTTTATGCCTTTTAAACCTGTCAAGAAAATATTGCCCTGAATTGCATGTATAGTAAAATATAACAATTCCTGAGAAATGTAGAAGATGCAGTATTTCTCAGAATTGCTCCATTAATAAAATTATTGATTTTAGTATTCTGTCAGAAAGTATCACTAAATCTGTCAAAAAATGCCACTAATGGATGTGAGCGTGTTGAGAACTGGTATAACCGAACAGCCAAGCAGAAAAGGCAAACCACGTTCGGTGTTTTAATAATAACATTTTAGCCCAGTCTTAAGATGAATACTTTCTTGTTTAGATTTTCCTTGTAGCTAGATATGACAGCATGCAACCTCAATAAAGGCATCTTGAAACTATTTACAGTAGTATATATATATATATATATATATACCAAATATATGGCCTATAATACTGTACACGACTCTCTTCTTCTAATTACTCTCATATTTATATTCTCAAAATGCATTTTTTTATAGTTCATCCTGTTGCAAACACCTACACTTTTTCAAGTTCCATTTTACTTCATACCACAAACTGGCACGGAGAAAGTCATTTGTAACATAAAGCCAAAGGAATACCGAACAGACGCTGAGAGTGACTTGACTGGGAGGTTTTAAAAGTAAGAGAGTTTCCCTCCATCCATCCATCCTTCCATTCATTTTTGTTAGCCACTTGCGACAGGGTTGCGGGTCTCAGAAAGTCTGGGTGCTAGTCTACAAAACTGCTCTTTCGTGGGACCCTAGTCAGTCACAGAGGTAAGAGTGAAAAGTGATTATATAAAACGTAATGTGAACATTGCACTAAAATATGTATTATAAATGTTTGCATTATAATCACCTAAAATATACAACTATTTGTACTAGTGTTTAAGCATATTTCATGTTTTTTTCATTGTGCCTTTTTCTTTACTACAGCTGAGAAACAAAGTTTTTTTTTTTTTTTGACAAATTGAATGTGTTCACATTTGCCCGAGAGGAGCAAACTCCATAGAAAAGGCTTCACAGATACTCCCTTACTACATTTCCTTAATCCTCATAAATCCACCATGCTCTGAGGACAAGCTCCAAGGGCAATGTCACCATAGGAACAAGCTCATTTAAAGCCTAAGGAACAGTACTAGAAGGAAAGGAAGAATGTTTGTTTCTTAAATGTAATTATGATGTTTAACTGAATGTATACAAGTGTAGCCTTTAGAAAAATAGCTCCACTGTATTAGTCGCATTCATTCCCATTGATCCTCCTTCAATCATTTCTCATTACGTTTTCTGAACTGCATTGCACACCTCTGACTTCTGTTTATTATTTAATGAAATCCAACAAGCTGAGATTTGCTCTTGGAGCAAAAGGCAAATTTCCATGTTATCATATGGAGTGAAACAAATGCTTTTGATAAAAAGTCTCAGAACTGGGGGAGCTTCTGAAACGCACCCCCAGTTTTGCTTCCCAGCACTCGCAGAGAAAGTCTGGTCTGAAATTCATTGACAGATTGACTTTTCTATTATTTTGCTCTTTGTTTAAAAGTTTGCCGTTGCTGACAACACCGTGTTGTAATCTGGCCCCATCTTCGTTGCCTGCATTCCACATTCCTTGGTTAAAATAGATCACATGTGTTCTGAAGGTATCAAAGGGGTTTATGGGATGTAGACCTCCCAAAATTCTCTTGTTTTTGATTTACACCCTCATCTCATTTGCTGCTCCTCACAGCACATTGGATAAAATCAGATGCAAGAGTCAAACCATGTCTAACTGACTCGCTGACTGCCTTTAAGGCATCCGACATCCTCCCCAGCAGATGTGTGTGCTTTTACTCATGCCACTTGGATAAATATAACAGTAATAATTACACAGAATCCCAAGATGTCTTTAAGTAAGGTTCCCTTAGTGTGACTCAGTCCTAGAAAGCCTGTTTTACACAAAGCCAAATCCTTCTAAGGCTCATTCTGGAAAAAACCTCCAGATGTTGCAGTGGCAGAGCCTTTTTTGATTGGCCTCAGAATGAATTATTGATGCAGTGATTTCTGATTAATCATACGGAACTAAACCAGTTTCACAAAACACTGAGGTTTCAAATTTTACTTTGTGATCATGTAGAAAACAAAAGAAAAATAAAAGCTTTGAGGAATTTATTTATTTTTTGTTTGCTTGATTTCATTAATTTTTTTTTTATTCTCTTGTGAGAATATTACATATAGTTCATAAGCTTTTTGGCACGTTTTATGAAGTGTATGAATTCTTTGCAAATGACAAGTTTCTGGCAATGTAGTCTCTCAGGAATATGGGTTAGGAGTTCAGTTATAAGAGAGAGGGAAAAAAAACATAGATAGCATTTTATATGATCAGTAATAGTAATAAATAAGGTTATAACACAGCAAAGGAATGTTGCAGTCTAAATAAACCAAAGTGCTTAAATGCTTCCCTGGGAATTCCCTAAGGCAATAAAAGCCAGTGCCAATATTAAACTGGGCCTGGCCACTCTAAACCCAGCACCCCATCAAACATTAAATATTCATAGCAAAATTCAAGTAACCTTGCACAGTAGAAAGAAATATACCATCCGTGCTTCTAAAACAATGAGTTTTTGTTGCAGTTTTCCCCTAAAGGCTAAAAGTTATGATACTTATATGTTTGCAAAAACAGACAATTATTGGAAGAAACCAAGGAGGGTACGGTACTTTTTAAAAAATATCTAAGTTTTGTAGTTTGGTTAGTTTTTTTAGTTCAACGTTAAGCATCTATGTAGCTCATTTACTACATTTAAAATGAAAGCGGACACAACTTTTATGATATTTCTGTTTATTTATAACTAGTCAGTAACAGAGTAATTAAATTTTGTGTTGCCTACAATGAAAACTGGTAAACATAATACTTCAAATTGTGTTTGCATCCACTCATACTCTCAACAAGGTGAACTTTTGAACTGAGTTTGGTCATATACAAACATTGTTTTATGTAATTTTTAATAGCATGGGGTAAAAGTAAAATAATTTTTTAAAGTGCATGGCTTATAATTTTGAATTTTCGCACACAATCAAGGTCACAATTCAGTTTTTACAACTGCTATTACTACTATAGATTATTTTGAAAGGAAGGTTATAATTTGAAATGACAGTACAGCTAGACACTAAAGATGTCTTCTAAGAAAGTGCAAAAGCTTGTGCAGAAATCCATAGTGGACTGTTATACAGGTGTTTGGGGACTTTGGGTGTGTTGGAAACGTATTATTAATTTTCCCATTGAAAATAATGGAATATAGGTTTCTTCTTTCTGAAAATTTGCTATCCAGTGTTTTCAAGAATGGACTAGATTCCAGTAATAAGTGTTAACAATGTGGGAAAGATAACAGCAATAAAGCACAAGACGTTTCAACAATGCAAGCACAGGCTGCAATCCCCTGGCAAGAACAGCTGAGATATGACTGCAGCACGATGTTTTTATCTTCCCTGATTTGCTTGTGACTATGGTCACAAATCACAGAGGAATTTTGTTCTGAAGACTCCAGCAGTAGAGCTTCTGCTCTGGGATAAAACCCACTTTTAACTCGATCTTAGCAGTGAACTGAAGCAGGGATCCACTGAGCATGTTGCGTTTATTGTGAACAGTTTAATCATTTTTCATTTTCAATCAAACACATAGATATATCAGAAAAAAAAACATCCACATTTTTACTGCTAATTGCTCTTATGCCTCCCATTTGTTCTGTTAAGTAGGAAATCTCAAATGGCCTACAGACTATTTAACCGATTCTGAAATTTGCACTCTTGTAAAGCAAGACTTTTACATTCCTAGTCCTCTACATCTTCTTGTCTGGACTTCTCTGTACTTTATTGCAGTTTTTTTTGGATGCAGAATCAGGAATGCACGTTTTTGATTCAGATAGCAAATTTTGGGGACAGAATTCTTATGAAAGCACATTTCCAGGTAGTTTACGGATTGCAAAGGATACCCGATTTTGCTGTGAGATGATTCTTGTGAAGAATATCTGAAACTATATTCCCCAGAAAACCATATAACGTAGTTTTCTAACCATTTTTATTTATAACGAACAAGATATGAGGCTACAATCACAACCTTTTCTGAATATAAATCAACAAAAGTTTCTATTTCAGTTCTCCTGGATTTTTCTTATGCATATTTAAGCAATTCTTGCATCACTGTGCCCATATTTCTACTGTATGTTATTTATCTTGAGTGGATTTTAACCACAGGAAAAAAAAAAAACAAATTTTGTAGATAAATTTTCAAGGAGACAAGCATGGCATCCATAGGAAGGGTCTCAGTAAACCACCTGGTGTGGTTTCAGAGCTACTTTATCGACTTCATCCATCACTCTCAATAGAATGGTTTAATCATATTGGTGTTACAGCCGTCACTGTTTGTGTTCAAACTTGGTTTGACTTCTAAGGACAATAAGGTGAACAACAATATTCAGCTGAGCAGCCTGTATCAATTGAATTTTCCCACACTGAATCTTATATAATTGAATACAAGTTACGTTATCCAGAAATATTTACTTGGTAAAATATACAATTCTGTGCCTCATCTTGGAACAAAAGAAATGATATTAATACACTGTGACATTGAGGAGGATGAATGATAGCAGTTTCAAGCATTCGACTCACAGGTGTGGTCTTTAATTTTTCAATTTCCCCTTATGCTCATGAAAATGTATCAAACACGGCAGAGCAACTTAAGTCAAAATGTGATAGAAAATACATGTCTGAATCATATATTGATAATTGGCCGTGGGAATTTGCATTGCTTCTGAATTGTCCGTGAGCCGACCGAGCTGCCCTGTGAAACCGCCGGCGATGATTTAGTCTACAGTGAGTCTAAACCTGCTGAGAACTGAAACAGCCATTAGTTCAGGGTGCTATTTATGACAGGTAGAGTTTTTAGGCAGTGCTTAGAGGGTACTCCACTTCTTTTTGTTCACAGCTTTGGGAATCCATAATGCTGACTTCATTTTATGATCTCTACAATCATTATGCAGTTTATTTGTCGGCATGTTAAAAACTGTTCATTTGATATCACAATAATACAGAGAATAATACTGTGAAAATGTATCAGTGATAATGGTTGTGGCCAGACTATAAATAAATAAACAAACAAACAAGTAAAATTTGCCATTTTCTGCACCACTTCTGTAGGTCATGTTTTTGCAAATTAAATTACATTTGTACTGTGATAATATGAATATTATTTATCATTAATACACCAAACTATTTTTTTTACTGCACACTGTTTGTGAAGATGTGAAAATCAAGATTATGAATATAGATGGCTACTTAAAAATGAGTATGAACCATAATTTTAACAGCAACTTGTATTTTCAAAGCAGTGATTGAACATGGTGGTGAAAACATCAGGCTGAAATGAATTTAGCTTACACTGGGAACTTACAAATTGGGAATTAAGAGCACATAAACAAATGATGTATTTGACCACAAAATTAGAGACAAATTGTGAGATCTGAAGAAACAGCAGAAGGAAAATCCCAGTGTTGGAATTAAAGGTCTCACTGGAAGTAAGAATGGAAGCAGCATCTGAGGTGGCCGCTCAACGACAGTCTTTGCGGACAGCAGTGTGCAGAGAGTTGCGGTTTCAAGAACGAAATCTGCACCGCGAGGCTCTGCAGAAGTGTTTCTGTGTGAGGCACCAAGGGTTGTCAACATGAGGGGAACACAAATAAGAAAAAAAAAAACTTTGCAATGTGGTTAGGCAGCTGGCAGAGTACACAGCCAAGCTGCCGTTTTGAAATAAGCCTGGGGAAGCCAATTGGCACACCCTTCAGAAGGTGCAGGGAGCAGCACAAAATCACCTACTGAAGAGGGGATCTCATCTGACGACAGAGCCGGGGGCAGCAACAACAAAGTGCATTTCTTCTCAGGGTGTTCGTAATGAAAACACCACATGGGAGATTGTCGAAATCTCTGCCTGCACTACTGTCACATACTGTATTGTTTATTTTAGCATATAAAAAATGTGATCTTGCAAAATAATTAGGAGATAATTCAAACAATACTTACATTTGTCACTAACGTGCAGGGGTAATGTTTCGGTTAGAGGTGCTCCCTTTACACTCAAAATAACCAGGTCTGAATCCAACTTCTTGCTGTAGTGAACCTGAGCAAGATACTTATCCTAAACTAAAACTCAAAAGTAACCAGTAAAAACTACCCATCTGTACAAATTAATAATTAAAAGTAGTTTATAGTTACAAGCCCAGGATTGTAACATACGATTTTTACTATGGACAAATAGCCACTAGAAGGAGAACGAGGAGCTGCCATTTAAGGTTCTTGTGCAGTAATACTTCAAGTCATTGCATGTAATGCAATGTTACACTGAAAGCAAGTTATTTTTTCCTTGTTCTTTCGACATAGAAAACTGAAAAGTGAAAAATATTGCTATTCATTAACCTTGTAATAATGCAAAAGCACATTTTATGCAGTTGTTTTTTTTTTTTTTTTCCCAGACCGCACTCTCTATGTTGCAACAGGGTTTAACTACATTATAAGTACAATTCAGCAACAGAGTGCAACTGAGACCTGTCAGACTGGCAGTTCCTCTTCACCTGGGCCAGCTGTGATACTGAGCCCCCTTGACCAGATTCGTAACCCCGCCCGCCAAACATGGTGTCTGGGCTAACTAAACCCTCTCGACTACACTTGTCAAAGACACACCTGGTATCAGCACATTTACAGTCCATCTCCAGCTCATTTCAAACAGCATCTCATCCCTGCTTCCTGCCAGCTCCTCGTATGCAGCGGTTGCCGCAACACCCCCCCCCCTTCCCTCGCCAGTGTTCTGGCCGGGATGCTCCATGCCCAAGGCTGTGAGCGCCATCTGTGCTGTCACCCACGTGCTAGGATTGTGCTGGGTCCTGCTAGGATTGTAGTGTGAACAGCCTTCTCCTGGACAAAATGATAAGATTGTGGTTCTTCTATCTTCACAGTTTGCCAAGATGCAAAGGCAAGTGGCCCTACAGAGGTTTTATATCGTAGCTGACAGTGTGCGCGTGGGCTGCAGCTTAACCCTGCTCTCAAACACACTGTGAAGCATGCTCAGGTCACAGAAAATTTCAACAACAATCTCAATAAGTTGTTTGTTTTCTTTTCCTTTTTTTTTTGAGAGGGTGGATTCAAAACACAAAATGTGAGAAAGATTTAGGTACAAACTTGCAAAAATTATTAGAGTTCTGCATTTTTTCATGTGTCTTAATGCACCAAACTGTGCGAGTAATGCAAAGGCAGTGCAAAAATGATGGCATTATAATTTTGCAGCATCAGCTGTAAGAATCAAACCTCCTAAAATCCCATTTCCAAGTCAAGCATCTGAAGTGCATCACCATCAGTTCTAAGGACTGCTGTATCATTAATAAGATGTGAAAATAAGCAGTATAAACCTAAAGGAAAATGGTTGTGGTAATAACTACCTACTAAAGTGTGTTTGTGTTTTACTTAATCATTTATTTGATTTACTGAATATGACTCTTTTCACTGAGTACACCCCCCCTTATTATTTAAGCCCAACTCTTCAATAGGTTTACAGGATGTGTATAAATGTGTTTATTTTGTAATTATAGGTTTTTTATTTATACCCAGGCGATCTGAATCGCTATAGTACTAAATCAATGAGCATGTCAAATGCTGAAAAGGTCACTGTCATCAATTAAAGTTAAGGTGCGGCCAGAGATACAAAGATCATATTTGAAATTCTTATAGAAGAGCGATGGCACAGCAAAAAATGTCAGCTATTCAGGCTGTTTCAGATGAAGACAAACTGATATCTTGCATAAAAGGAGAAAAAGGCCTACGCAAAAAATTACATAATATTACAGAAGCATAACTCCTAATATTAAGTTCTGCTTTTTCCCCCATGATGTCAACATTTTTTATGCCTCTACCCCTCCCAAAAGCATACAAATGATTTTTTGTTTATTAACGCATTCAGTTATAGTAAAATTAAACTTAAGTTTTTTAGATCTTTAAAAGGGCAAACTTAAAGTAAAAAAGACAATGGAAGCGATTCTGGAAGGTTAATAATATTCAAAGAAGTTCTGCTAGAATACCTCACTAGACGAAAATAGTGATTTAAATGGTTATCGGTGGCTTGCTCTTCTTATGCTTATTGATCAACACCAGGGGGTCATGAGACAGCGCATATCAAAACCTGTGACATTTCTGACGTCAGTCAGTAATCTTTCTAACGCATAAACAGAATACATTTGACCTTTCATATGATAAATGTCAGGTGAGCTCTGATAAATACTAGTAAAACAGTGTAGAGGTGGTGTTGACGTGTTAGCCAGTAGTTAATCACAAAAGAAAAAAAAAACATATAAAATGTACATACATTATAAGTTCAATGTACCTGCTGCCCTTTGAACAGAAAAAGCACAGGAAAAGCAGAGATTTCATTTGGTGATTTGATAAAGACAGATCTCTTCCCTATCCTTTTTAATCCAAGCCATGTTCCAGGGCGGTCTTCAATACAGAGCATTTTCAGATTAGCAAACCTCTTTCTCAAATTGTGTAAATGGAGACTCACAGTTAACACCTATATGTTACTTACACAAATGTAAATATGACAGCAAGCCATGATCTCTAATTTTTAATATTTATTTTACCTTGACATAAAGTACTGCCTGCATCCCTGTGCTTGCTCATTTTCATTTGTAAAAATGAAAATAATGCTGATGTAATTGTAAATAACTTCATTTATTTCAATGTATGCATTGTACAGATAGAAATGAGAAAAATTGCTGTAATCTATAAAACCCATTTCTAGCAGTGACATCTAGCACGTGTTTAAAAATACAAATCTCAGTGCAATACACCTTTGTCATGCGGGTATAACATAAACACAATATTCGACTGCTGAAATTCCCAAAGTGTGATGCCACATACAAATATGTAAAATATAGTACAGCAAAATACAAAAATGATTGTATTGCACAATATATAGTACATAGCACATGTATCAGGAATATTACACTTTGTGCAAGCAATACATTTGGGAAAGGAATAGGGATATAATAGTTAAAGAGGTTGAAAATCATGGTTTCCCTGCGTGTGCCTCGGTGCAAAGCTGGCAGAAAGTGAATCCATCACAAAGCTATTGGTAAACAGCAAGCTTGGATTAAGAGCAAATATGGTCCCATCGAGGGGTCTTCCTTGAGAACAAACAAACGTTCAGCAAAACGAAACACAGAAGTTTCCCTTTAATTCAGCACCTACATGAATGAACCGGGAGAAATAAGAAAACCTCCAGAGAAATCACTAGCTACAAACCCGTGGTAATCGCTGTGCTGGCAGCCTGCAAATTTCAGAAGATGGATAAATCCACTATGAGAAGGTGGCATCTCTGTATTAACATGCGATGTATAATCCTTCAATTAAAATCTGTACAACCACATTGACAGCCAAATGATTCGATTTTGTACAGAGCAACATCTGGCAACCTTGTTAAAGTTGTAAGCAGACTAAGGTACATATGGTTTGGTTTTAATCATGGTCACCTTGATTGGCTTTTGTAACATTTTTTTTTTCAGATTGTAACTTTATCTAAGGATTCCAGGAAGACAAAATTATAGTATAGTATAAATATTCCAAATATCAAGTAAAAATGCAGTGGATAACAAAAAACAATTACTGACAAATAATAAGCATTCGGTGAAACAGGACCGTGAGTTGATGGATCTCTTTTAGAACACGTCAGGAGGGCTGTAAGAGACTGGTATGAGGAGGCAGCGAAGCTTTTGAGCGATTGGCAGCAATAGCACAAGGTCCTTGGGACTGGGGTGAAAGGTGTTACAATAACCCTTCTCAGTGTTACACACATTAATAAAACTATCTTGTGTGCTGTGCAGTGTTGCACAGAGGGTTAGAATGTGTCCATTACCACCTTGGTGACATTGGCTTAAAATGATAAGAATGTGTCTATGATGACCCCTCAAGTGTAAAACACCTTAGAAGGAACATTAATATCCAGATGAAAAACATGGAGTTTTGATCTGTCTTTGTTTGTTTGCTTATTTATTCCTTACAGATTTCATGTATACAGATGTTTTACCTTTATCTATATGTGTATTTTCTCTTATTATTCTTTCTCTAAATTTTCTTTTCCCTTGTTCTTTATACCGTGAACCTGAGTCTTTGTTCCACACATAAAAATAGACGTATCATTCATAAGACCATATGTAGTACCAGTGAATGCTTGGAAAAATTAATAACCAAGAATCNGATCTTCATTCCTGCATACCTGCTGCATAAGGGTGTTTGACAAAAAAAAAAAAAATCCTGATTCTTGGTTATTAATTTTTCCAAGCATTCACTGGTACTACATATGGTCTTATGAATGATACGTCTATTTTTATGTGTGGAACAAAGACTCAGGTTCACGGTATAAAGAACAAGGGAAAAGAAAATTTAGAGAAAGAATAATAAGAGAAAATACACATATAGATAAAGGTAAAACATCTGTATACATGAAATCTGTAAGGAATAAATAAGCAAACAAACAAATATCTATATATACATATTTGTTTGTATATATATACATATTTGGGATTGGAAGCTAGAGGTAGACATGGGGAGGAAATTGCAGGTACCACGCTGTGTTGCAGTGACTGCATTAAGACCGGATATGGTGTTGTACTCTGAGGCTAGGCAAATAGTGTATTTCATAGAGTTGACGGTGCCGTTTGAGGATGACGTGGAGATAGCATATGAGAGGAAGAGATTGAGGTACGACGAACTAGTGGCAGAGGCTCATGGCCGAAGGTGGCAGGCATATGTTAAACCGGTAGAGGTGGGTGCCAGAGGCTTTGTGGCAAGAACTGTTACTGCGCTGTTGAGTGAGTTGGGAATTAGAGGACGTAGGTTAAGGGAAGTGGTAAAGGAATTGTCAGAGGGGTAGTCAGTGGCTATGGTTGAGGAGAGCGCAACTAGAATGGGGGAAGGTGAGGTAGTATAGTTAGGTGGGGACCTTTGACCTAGTAAGCTTGGAGGGGGGTGGGTCTGGGACGCCAGGCCGCACTGCTGAGCCGTCCGGAGATGTCGTGGGCCTAAGTCAGCGAAACGCCGATGAAGGATGGTGCCTATCTGATGACCCCGGTGAAGAGCTTACAAGGTGGTGTATTGGGGGGGAGGGGGGTGGATAGGTAGGGCGTTAGATGGGTATGGTAGGGCTCTATGCTACATCCCAGACTGCAGGATATCTGTCAATTTATTCTGTATATTTGTAATTATATATATATATAGCGCATTTCCTTATTCTGTTGTACGTAATCGAAGAAGAGAAATTGCTCATTATAAATTTCTTGTGACTGGAAGAGTGGAAAGGAGCCCTTTTGATATAGGTTGCTTAAAATCCGTGGTCTTGTTAAGACAGTTGTATATTAAACAGTAGGATTCTTCATTATGTATGTTGACAGTGGTAGGGATACTCACACGTGTAAAGGTGCACGGGGATGTTTTGTTGAAACTAAACATTTGACCAAATTTTCTCGAGTCTTGCTTGTGTGCATGACCGAAATCTCAGCACTTTTACTGATTAATGTCAAGAAATTATGGCTCATTCTGAGTCGAATCACTCTTATACTGGCTCTTGTTCTATGTCACTCGATGAAAGCATAGTGATGACCAGGCCCTGAAAACACAGAAAATCGCACGTACACAGTTTACAGAATGTTTGTATAATAACTTCCGGTAAACTCAATCAAGTGACATGAGTTTTAAAATAGTGAACACATTTATATTGTGCTTATTTTGTACAGTTTATCCAATACTATGTAAATTGTGACCATCCACTGTCAAATATATATTTCATAGTACAGAATAACAACTTACCTAACACATGTAGTTGGGGTTACACTTGTATTTCCACATATAATTTGCAATACTGTGTAAAAATATAACAGCTGTGTGATATTGTGAGTGTGTGTATATTGGATATCTCACAAATAATAATTTCAGCATCTGTGTTAGTACATCTTTTAAGAAATTCTTGATTCTCAGGAGACCATTGGAATAGTAATAAAAATCTGAAAATCTGTAAGAATAATGGTTTACATCTTTCTCCAGATGCTGTACAATTTACATTTTGTTTCCACTTAGGAGATGTGACTGTTCAGTAGACTGTGAAATGAACTCATTTAGTCAAATTGAGAATTAATTGGGTGTGGCTTAAAAATATCATGCATCAGTAAATGCTTTTTTTTCCTTTCCCCCACAGCAGCGATTGTTTAGACTTTTCAAATTTTCAGAGGATGCAGCAGGGTTGAAAAATAGTCCTTCTGTAATTTCAGCTGTATCAAAGCTATTCTTTTAGACATGGCATGTTGGTACTGAAGTGCATCTTGTTGGTTGGTAGCTGCTTTGTAACCATTACTTTACGTTCTGTGCATGACATCAGTGGAATAAGTGAGCACTTAGAGGTGTGGCCAAAAGTTTACATGTTCAAAATATACACTGTGAGAGTCAGGCGAATATCAGTAAAGTGAAAAATATTTAAACTGACAGTTATCCACTATGACAGTCATAAGTGATATGTAATGAAAAGCTGAGGAAGAAGCGTTCACTTTGCATTTTAAAGTACTTATCAAAGTGCATCATTTTCAAATTCTGTCCATCCAAGTGCAAGTTAAAAAAGAAAAAAAATGTGAGAATCACAGATGCAACTGTAAGTGCTGCCTGCATCCATAAGGATCTCTGTGGTTATTTTAGGCGCTGCACTAATTCTTTTGAAGTTTAACGCTCTAACATATTGTTTGTTCAGGCATATGAGAGTTTATTGTTGAGAATGGTTATCAGTGACCCCAAGAGACTGAACCTTTTGGAAGATTTGACTCGCTTCTCATCACTGTCAGTTAAGCTCATCATTTCTTTAAGAGGAGCAACATGAGTCCATCTCATTAGTGTATTTCCATTGGTTTCAACTGCCCAGACCAACACATCTGTCTTCAGACGTCTGTCTTCTGAAACCTGTCTTATTGTGCCCGATTTTTTTTTTCTTTTTTCCTTTGAGGGGGCATATACACAGATTTGCTTTTGGTATAAATAGCATAAAATGCTTTAAAATGAAAATAATTTAAAGGAAATTAAGAGGACTACACAGATACTACAGCTGATTTGTTTCACACTGGAGATTCCATATATATCAAGTGTCTAAGAAGCTTGAAAATGAGTGCTTTTTAGCTATGTATGTTTGGTACAAAGGCATTTAATTCATCCATTGGTAGGTCTGTCTACAGATATGAATTATAATCAATTCTCAGATTAATGACTCAGTTTGAGCGCTTTGAGGCCTAACCATTATGGGTAAGTCCATTGAAATTCCAGTAAAAGTGTATTTTCTTACTATGTTGTTTGTGGATTTCAGTTGTCTCCCCTGTGAATTTGTGAAACATTGGGGTCAAACACAGCCCCAAACTACACTGGCAGAATAAGCGCTGTGTTAGTGCAGGTGATAATTACAAAAATAAATCACTGCATCTTTCTAATTCCAGTAGAAGGTGGGAAAAAACGTGTCATGTTTCTGTTGAAGTGAGGAATTCCCTCATGCATGTCACATGTACATTTACTGAGTACAAAAGTATTGCGGGTACAGTTGTGGTTTACAGTAAATAGATGTGTGGTGGTGACGCAGTTTGTTTGTCATTGAAGCAGAGGACCACACATTTGAGTCAGCAGCAGGTAAGCAGAGGGTCACTGTCTTGCAAGCTCAAGGTTCCCATTTTGAGCCACCTTCCTGGCAGTGCTCTAGAGAAGGGTATTCAACCTAAAAATATTGCTATATAAATAACTTGCTCTAAGTAGGTGTTTGTACTACACCTAACATTGTATGAAGACAGTGATGAAGACCTTGATGCTAAAAAACACTTAATCACCTCTGAATGTAATAGAAAAGCCCAGTTCAAATAAACTGGTTAGAATGTGCTTGTTACTGTGGGTACATTAACATGGCTAAAATACTCCTTGATTTCCAGTTATATCAAGCCACACAGGTAAAACACTTTCTTGGCTTGTTTGACAATTTAGCATAGCTTCTGGTTTCTGCAGGTGTAGCACAAGTTTTCTCATGGTGTCCCACATCTCAAAAAATTTCAAATGGTTATGAATATTAAGATTAGTTTCTTAAATGGGACTTTCAAAGTATGGAAGGGTGAGAGAGTAAAAGTAATCTCCAAGAAAAATAGATCACGTTTCAATAACTCAACAATACGGTATGATTGTCACAGAGAGTCACCTTGTTCATAAAAGCGGTTTAGAGTATGACTACTTGAGACAAAATGATCTTAAATTCAGAAATTCCGCGTTACAGACTTAAACAGCATAGTAAAAATTAATAGAACGTACCACTATATCACTCGAAAGAACAACATGAAAAGAAAATATTATCACAAGGTTTATTATGGTGGGCTAGGTTATACTTAGATCAATCAGTCTATCATCCCTGTCCTTGGGGGAACCGCATTGCACTTCAATCACAGCGACCACTGTGCTTGGCAGAATAGGAAGGACGTCCCAAGACACTGCAAACCAGAGGGGGGCAGGTGGTGTTGGGGGTGTGTGTGTGTGTGTGTTCGTGTGTGTGGTGGGGGCAATGAGTAGCTGGTGGCAGGGTCAGGGTGTGAGTTCTTTCTGAGCTTGAGGAGCAGCAGCAGCAGCATCCATCCAGCGCAAAAGGCCTCCTTTTTTAATGAGCAGGACATCCAGTCGCAGCTCAGCTCTCCAGCTGCTTCAAAGGCTGTGCTATCTGCCTAATCCTGTCACTCTAAGATGTCAGAAGAAGAAGGATCCAGGTTATTTGTTTCCATTACTGCCTCAGAGCTGCCAGATTGTGACACCAGGTTCCGGCTTTTTTGTTGCACCTCTGTCATACTCAGGAGAGCGATTGCCTATTTCCCTCCATATTGAATGTGCTCATGCCCACCACAGTGAATGAAACAATGTCTCCCTTAAGCCCCCTTTTAATGTGTTTTTTATATAGTGTATATACAGACACAGACACACACACACACACACACACACACACACACTTTGGTTTTTTTCCCTCCATCTGTTTTTATAGTTTGCCGATAACTATAAATGGAAGGTGGTGGGGAATGTTGAGCTGGTACTGAAAAATAAATTGCAACAGCTGGTGTCTTCTGTACTGAAATGAACTGACATATTTACAAAAAACCCGGAAGCCCCGGTGAAGACAAAATCAGAGTGCTATAGATTCAAAATTTAAGGCGTTAGAGACAGACATATGATTGTATTACTGCCCAAAGCTGGAAACTTAAAATTGAAATCTTTCTACCACTTATTATTTAAAAATATTAAAATCAAATGCACTCCACTGGCTTCTTTTTCACCAGTTCATATTTAACTTTTTATTCTAGTTAATGTAGTTGTTTTCCGAAGAACCTAAAGTTAAAATATGTGTTTAGTACTCTGGATTTGTTCCACAGTCTAAATATGTTTGTTTTCAGTGAATTGGTCACTCTAAAGCCCACAGTGTGTGTCTGTGTGTGAGTGCCCTGAGACAGACTAGCGTCCCATCCAGGGATCCTTCCTTTGCCCTGTATGTCGATATGATCCACGACAACAACCTGACCACAAGTCCCTTAAATTATTTACATTTCACTTTAATCTCAGTAACAGCTGAAGCAAATATAAGTAAACTAAATCTGTGGAGAATATTTCCCACAGTTATTAGACCCACAGAGTCGTACTACATTCGTGGGCCTGTATTTAGTAACTTAGTCATTATTTTGTAATTATTTTGTTTTTGCCATCTACTGCAATATTTTTACTCCATTTATAGAGCTGGATGTTATACAGAAATAGTTGAGGTAAAACAGCTCCAAAGGGCACACCAGCAGGGCCCCTCCAAAAAGTCAGCCCAACAACCTTCATGTCCTTAGCCACTGTGGTGCGTAGTGCCCTTCTATTCACCTAGGCACAATGTCGGCATCAGTCTGGGGTCTGACACGATCCAAAGCGTTGCAGAAGGAGCCAATCCTGAGGGTGTCCGATCAGCTCAGGACACACAAGAGCACTCACACAGGAGGCTAAGGTGAAAGAACATCACACGGTCTAGGGCAATGGCTCCTGACGGCCCAATAGGTGCGTTTGAGCCGCTCCCGTGTTGCCTTTAACAGACTGCTCAAAGACTGTGTTCGTCAGAGCAGGATGCCAGAGATGAGCCTAGCAGGGAAGACAGCCTGGGGAAATCAGAGAGAATTTGACCTTGCAAACCCAATGACAGCTTGTGTCTGCTTACAGCTTAAAAGGTGTTGGCTCAATTGAGGAAAGTTTTGTATATTTTTTTCCTTTCCTGTCATTGTAATATAAAATACAAGATTCTGTCCAAAACACCTCCATGTTATATGCAAGTTTCTATATATCCATCTAACTTATCCTGAGTAGGGTTGCAACAGACCACAACCTCTCCCTGAAGCAATGTGCACCAGGCTATGAAATTGCCCCTCGATAGGATGCCAGGCCTCTGCAAGGTGACCACACACCCATTTTCATGCACACAATATGAGCTATTTAGTGTGACCAATTAACCTGAAATACGTCTCTGAACAGAAGGAGGACGCACATTCACACATGGGGAGAACATGCAAAGTTCACAGAGACTGATCCGAATCAGAACTCTCACCCAACCACGCCAGGTGCTGAGGCAACAGCACTACTTACCAAGCTTGTGTGCCACCCTTTATATGTAGAGCCACTTCACACACACACACAGACACACACACACACAGACACACACACACACACACACACACACACACACACACACACACACAGTTAGTGATGTGTACCTCCAGGCAGTTCCTATCTAATTTGTTTGAACTGGATCAGGAGAAACAGCCCACTACACACATACATACACTAAGGATGGGTGATGGAGGAAGCACCTGAACTGGCAACAGGGAGGGGTAAGAAATTATACACGACACACACAACACTACACACATTACTCATGTAAAGGTAATACATTTTTGGTGACACATATCCATTAGACTATAAACAGCGCGTTGCTCTCCACACACATTGCTCCACATTTAGCACCACAGTTGTTTTTTTTCCTGCTTATCTATTACCAGTATATCTGGCTGGATGGTATATATCTTGTTTATCTTTTTGGATGTGGAAGTCCCCCAGGATCTTGGCTCTGTTGTTCTCCAAGACTCTATGGTACCTCCCATTTAGACTTGGAACTGTCCAAACCATATTCTGCACAGAAGTTCTTTATATGAATTCTTCCAGTTGTTTGTGCCTTTCAGTATATGCTGTCCCTGCCTGCAGCTTGCCGCCACTACCAGGTGCTGGATTGTCTCAAGGGCTCCTTTGCACAGTCCACGCCTGCGGTCTTGCCTGATATTATACCTCTGTTTCAGCTGACCTGGTGGAGAGGGCTTGTTCTTCTGCTGCCATGACCAGTGCTTCTATACTGTCCTTCAGTCCTACTTTTTCCAGCCACTGGTAGGATCTCCTCATGTCAACCACCTCTACTCTCTGTATGTGGTACATACCACAGTGGAGCTTGTGCTGCCATGGCACTTCCTGCACTTCCCTACTATCCCAATTCCTGTCTGCTTTAGACGTTCACCTAGCAGCTCATCTTTAGGGAGTATTTATTTGATGTATTGTTGGATGTATGTTTTGTATCCCTTTCAAAGCACTTGTCATTAAACTTTGTAGGCCCCTTCCTTCTTTCTTCTGGCTGGAATACAGTCTTTGTATATTGTATTTTGGGTGGAAGAAGTTTTCAAGTCTTCATGTCAGCAGCTTCCATTTCCTCAATTGGCCAGATTACTATGGCAGCTGGGTATCCGATGACTGGCAGGACATATGTGTTGATAGTTCTGTTCTTGTTTTCTCCATTTAGCTAGCAGTTTAGGTCTTTCTCTGCGGAGGTTTTTGGATTTGGCTGTGTTCCTTGCATCTACCTGTCTTATTGGAGGATCCTCAGGACCCTGCATGTCTGCTATGTGACCTTGTGGTAGTTCACCTCCCTCTGTCTACATTGCTTTGCTTCTGTTTTCTATCATCCTGCTGCAATTTGTCTGGTCCCAATAACATCCCAATGTCCTTACTGTCGGTCCTGGTCAGTTGGATTTGGGATTCAGTGTCTCTTTTGGTCCTGGCAATCAACTTATTATTCATGCATGGAGTTAGCTGATTATAGCTCCACTATTAAACCTGTATATGTAACCACTCTTAGTGATCATCTGGCTGAAGAGAACAGCAGCAGTTATAGTGCTGCTCCTTGGTATACAGTACTGTGCAAAAGTCTTAGGAATGCAACTTCAATGTCTGTTGAGAAGTACAGGTAGATCCTTATCTACCATCAGGGAGGTTTCTCATTGGTCCCAAATTCATTCTGCAGCCTGAGAATGACCTCAAACACCCAATCTCAGTCATACAGAACTATGTTCAGCAAAAAGAAGGAATCCTGCAACAGATGGCATGGTCCCCACAGAGCCCTGATCTCAACATGATCAAGTCAGTCTGGGAGGACATGCAGAGACAGTCAAAGTCTGCAGAAGAACTGTGGCCAGTTTGGAAGAACCTACCAACCTCTACCTTAACCTGCATGTAAGTTTGCATAAGAGAATTGATGCTGTTTTAACGGCAAAGGGTGGTCCCACCAAATATTGATTTGATTGAGGTTTTTTTTTTGTCTGCTGCACTTTTTAGAAGGTTTATTGATTAATAAGTATTCATGGCATTATTTTTGTAACCAACCTCGCTTTATAGCATTTTTCCGACTCTTCATAACTGCTAGCAGGCTGTCTGTTGGGAGCTTGTCACTGACTCTGCAGCTGAGCCATGGTGGCCATGCATCTCTGGCACACATTCCATCATGGGCTCTTTTCTGGATTCATTAATTTCCACTTTCAGCAGGGGGCTTTTTTGATGATGTTTGAGCTTGTCTAGTTGTTTTTCTATAAGTATAAATGACAGTTGTCTCATTATTCATAGTTCCCTCATGCATCTCAGTGGCATTCTATCGTGTCCATATTATCAGATGCAAGTGGTTCTAGTAGCTGATCTCTTTATTCCAGTGATTCTCCTACTGGGAGAGAAAGAATAGGTGTAGTATTAGGAGTTTTGCCTTTAACCTGATTATATATAGCCAAATGGGGCATTTTATATATATATATATATATATTATATATATATATATAAAACATAATATAATAATAATTAAAGGTTGGAATTACACCGTTAACAAATTTTAGGATGCAGTCTCCTGCTAATGTAATAACAGAATAGAAAGCTTAATATAAAGTATTAAATATATATTTATGAATCAGAAGAACTGATTCTGAACTGTTAAACTCCTCTTAATTAAATGTAAGACATTATTAATAGCTGCACTGACTTTTTTATTACTTTTTTCTTGAAAATGTTTTAAATATCCAAATCAATAATGTCATCTGAAATTGAAGATACAAATTTAATGAGATGTTTCGAAGAAATATCCCTTCCCTTAGAAGAACATAAAAATTACGCCTTTAGTCATTTTCATGGAGTTCCGGCTTAAAAATATCCTTTTTCTAGAAAGTAACGTATGATTCGGCCTTCATAAAAAACTTTAACTACCATTAAAGGAATAATTTCTCCACTTCAGAAGTAAGCGGTTAATGACCTGATAATATATTAATTAAGCTGCTATAAATGAATGGGAGTTTTCTATAGATAAGTGGAATGGGAAATGAAAAGAAATGACATTTGCTGGCAGGGTCCTGGACAAAGGAAACATTGATTCTGCAATCATGGAAATAAAAATAATAAGGCTAATTAAACAATTTGCTTGAAAAAGTAGGACTTCAAAACCAATTATATAAATACAGTGTATTTCACTGACATACTGCTGTGCAGCCACAGAACTATATATTTACATTTGCTCTGATAAACTTGGTGTGATGAGCTTGAAAACTGAAATGTGTTTTTTGCTGTTTTATTAAAAATAATTTAATATTGCATTTAAAGTTTTATTGTTATTATTGTTGTTGCTGCTGCTGCTGTTGTTGTTGTTGTTGGTGACAGCTTGGAGCACCACTGCTGCAAAATCCAGTTAATCTGTGTGGAATTTGTATGTTTTCTCTGTGTCTGTGCAGGTTTCCTCACACAGTCCAAAAGCATACATTTCTGGTTAATTGGTCACTCTAAAATACCCATAGTGTGTGAGTGTGTGTGTGTAGCCTGTGACTGGTTCATCACAGCCTGTCCCTATCACGAGGGTAAAGTGAGGGTTCATGTCGAGAAATGCAACTTGTAAAAATTCCTGCTTCCACCACTCCGGTGTCTGTGTGTCATCTGGAAGAGAAAGATTTTTTGTTGTTTTTGTACATTTAGTCTGTTTTCTCACGGCTCATTGTGATACAGTTGTTATGTTTACTAGTGCAGCGTTGGCTGTCCTTGTGGGCGACATTGCACAGGTCAGTGATTTGTTCTGAGATGGTCTTCCAGAAATATTGGGAAAAAATGCTCTAATGTTTCTTTTCATTGCAAAGGATGACATTGTCCTCTGCTGGGGAATCTGATGCTTGCTTGCAGGTCTTGGAGGACACATTGGTCCAGAACATTTAGCAGCACAATATGATCATAGATAAGTTGATTATTGACATAAAACTTTTGTTTCATCTCCTTCATGGCCTCCTTGCACTTTTTTTTCTTTTTTTTTCTCACCAGACCAGGAGCCTAAATTCATTCTTCTACAGCATTTTGGATCGTTTGCGTATGGCCATGTCTACAGGCCATCGTGGTCACTAGACTAGATACATAAAGGGCCATTTGTAGTAATTTATGCAAAACAGTGAGCATTATTTGGAATTATAAGGGTGGAACTACAATTCTAGGCCCCTAATTTAATATAAACTGCTAGATTGTGGTGAATTCAAAGGTGATAGAATGGTTTTAGTTCTTAATTTTAGCTCTTGAGTAGGAAATCTCATGATATAGTCATTGGTTTGTTTACCAGTATAATTAGCAAAAGGCTTTAGAGCAGTTTTCATTCTTGTTTATATTTTTAAAGATGCTCTGTTGGATTATTAATCTTAAAATATTAGTTTTAGTTTTATTTATTTTTGAATTCTCCATACATATTTTTATATTGTGCACTTTTTATTTTAAATTTATATTAAGCTTTTTCTAATTTATATTAAGCATGTAAGGTTAGTTTGTCGCAGGGGCGTTACACGTGGAGACACAATCCGGTGCTTTGTTCTTTGGCGGCGGTGATTGAGAGGAAGCGGGTGGAAGTTAACTCGCTGCTGGTTGCGGGCAGGGTTGAGGTAACTGCGTTCGTTCGTGAGGGTCAGGGTAAATGCAAGCGGCAGCAAAGGGTCGGAGCAGGTAACTGGTCAGGAGCGAGGGATTGGAAGCTAGAGGTAGACGTGGGTAGGAAGTTGCAGGTCCCGCAGTGTATTGCAACGATTACACTGAGACCGGATATGGTGTTGTACTCGGAGGCTAGGCGAATACTATACTTCGTAGAGTTGACAGTGCCTTTTGAGGATGACATTGAAGTAGTGTATGAGAGGAAGAAGTCGAGGTATGATGAATTAGTGGCTGAGGCTCGTGAGCGTGGGTGGCGGGCATATGTTAAGCCGGTAGAGGTGGGTGCCAGAGGCTTTGTGATAAGAACTATTACTTCTCTGCTGAGCGGGTTTGGAGTTAGAGGACATAAACTAAGGGAAGCGGTGAAGGAATTATCCCCAGTAGCTGAGAGGGCTAGTCAGTGGCTGTGGTTGAGGAGAGCTCAGCTAGAGTGGGGGAAGGTGGGGTAGGTGGGATAAGGCGGCAGGATAGTTACTGGGGGCTACATGGATCTTTGACCTAGTAGGCTTGGAGGGGGGTGGGTCTGGGACGCCAGGCCTCACTGCTGAGCCATTCGGAGGTGTCGTGGGCCTAAGTCAGCAAAACACCGATGAAGGATGGTGCCTACCTGATGACCCCGGTGAAGAGCTTACAAGGTGGCGCATTAGGGTGTATAGTGTGTTAGGGTTGGAGGGGAGTAGGTGGGCCGGTTGTTAGATGGGTAGGGTAGGGCTCTATGCTTCATCCCAGTGGGTAAGCGCAGGATATCTGTCAACTTATCCTGTACATTCGTAATTACTCCACCTAAAAAAATTTACTTCTGGTCTCACTTCAGACCACCATATTTACCAGTGTTGATTTACATTGTCAGTCTCTTTTGGCCTGTTTACACTGATGTGTCATCATCTGTTGTTTCTGCAGCTCCTTTCACCATCAATGGTTTAACTGTTTAAATGTTTCCAGATAGTACTTAAAAATTTATTTAGACTTCTACTGATGCATTTTTGCTAACTGCTTGTTTTACTGCTGGGTCGGTGTTGTTTGGAGCCTAGCCTAGAAGCATAGGGAAATTGCACAAACATGCTCACACACACATACACACACACACACAGACACATTCATTCATTCAGAATTGAAGAATTGAGAGTCACCAATTCGTCTGAAACACATGTCTCTGGACTGTGGGAAGAAAGCATACTCATGAGAACATGCAAACTGCTGAAATTCAAGGTCACACAGGTTGAAAAATATCTGTATACAAGGAGATACCGTGCTGTGAAATTTGCTTTGTGTTATAGCATTTCTTGGAGCATTTCCCCTGCTAAAATTCCTTTTATTTGAATAAGTCTACAAATTTTCAACTGTATTGGAATATGAGGTTGCGAAACCTCAAAAGGGCTCTCTTTTGAAGTAACTGCTTGATCAATGTATGGCACCTGATTCAATTCATTTTTTGAAACTAACGTACAAGGACTATGTCTCACTTGTTCCTCTGCCATTCCTAAGCAGGGTCCCCAACATTTTTCACAATAACTCTGCCAACAGTCAAACGGTAATTCATGACCAGTGATCCTTAACCCTTCACATGCCACCTAGGCCTAAAGTAAAAGCATCTTCAGCAACAGACTGGTTCAGCTGCACTGTTTTTAGAAAGTAATTTTTGCTGATAGCTATCTGATACAGTGCCTTGCAAAAGTATTGAAACCCTTTGAAAGTTATAATTATTGCCAGAATTACAAATTATATGAGTTTTCATTGTGAACTCATATGTTCTGACACTAGTCAGAGCCAAAATAAGTAATGGTTTCTATATTTTGAAGAAAATGAAAAGCTTTATTATTCAGTGTGCAAACCCCACAGATTAATGCTTGACAGAACCACCTTTTCAAGACTCAAGAGTCAGGAATTATTTATTGCCAAGCACCCTTATACAACAAGTATACAAGTGAGCACAAAATGAAGATCCTCATGTGCACAGAAGAGAAGTCAAGAGAATTACAAAAATTTAAAGAATGATAAAGAAAAGATCATACAATTTAGATAAAGGTAAAATGGTAACACACACAGTAGTATAAATAAATAAATAAATAAATGGGCAAGTACACATGCATGTATACAGATATACCGTAACTGTGATTTTAAGTCTTTTGGGGTAAGTATGTACCAGCTTTGCACACCAGGAGTTGCACTTCAGCAGTTTTTTTTTTCTTGGCTTTGCACATCAGGAGTTATTTTTTCCCCCATTCAACTTGTCAAATCTCCAACAGGTTGTTTCAGTTGGTTGGATGGTACTTGACGACCGCAGTTTTCAAATAGTTCCACAGATTCTCAATGGGTTTGAGGTCAGGCCTTTGACTGGGCTGCTGTAGGACATTCACCTTTTTTGTTTTTGAGCCAGTGGATCTCCCAGTCAGCACTGCTGGATCAATAATCAGCAAGTTCAAGTTGCATTACACCACCCAGACCCTGCCTAGACAAGGCTGTCCCTCAAAACTCCACGTCAGAGCAAGCTGTAGACGTATGAGGAAAGCCACAGAGAGGTGAAGAATCACTTCAAAGGAGCTACAGCGGTCAGTGGCTGAAAGTGGAGGAAACGTCCACCAGTCCATAATATCAACAACTGGCCTCTATGGGAAGGTGGCAAGAAAAAGTCATTACTCAAAAAGAATCATGTCAAAGCACAGCCAGAGTATGGGAAAATACACACACACACACACACACACACACACACACACACACACACACACACACACACACACACGTATATTTATTTATTTATTTATTTTGTGGACAGATGAAAAAAGGATACACTTTTTTGGCCAAAATTTAAAGCACTATGTGTGGTGCAAACCTAACACAGCTCTTCCTCAAGAAACACAATATAGTGATGAAGTGGGTTGGTAGCAGTGTCATGTTGTAGAGATACTTTTTGTAAGCAGGGACAGCACATCTTGTCAAAAATGAAGGAAGCGCTGACAGAGCAAAAAACATGGGAATACTGCAAGAGATCTTGTTTTGGTCTGCTGAGAAACTGAAGCTTGGAAGAAAGTTCACCTTTCAGGAAGAAAATGTTTCCAAACACAAGGCCAAACAGCAATGGAGTGCCTGAAAAACAAAAACAGCGAATGTCCTAAAGTGGACCTGTCATTAATCCCATTCAAAATTTGCAGCTCTGAGAAAAGCAGTCGATCAAACGTCATAAAATCTGAAGAAACTGCTCCAGACTTGCCAAGGTTACTGGGAAAAAAATAAAGTGGGTACATACTTACCCCAAAAGACTTACCCCAAAGCTCTTGTTACAGCAAAAGTTGGCTCTACCAAATATTAACATGTGAGGTATGACTACTCATATAAACACCATGTTTCAGTTTTTTTTTTTTCACTTTAATATATCCGCTAGCAAATAGATTGCTTTAGCTCTGACAATTTAATGTTAGAGCATATTAATTCAAAATAAAAATAATGTTTGGTAAAATTTGTGTAAGTGCAATTTGTAATTCAGTCAATGTTGATTCCTTTCAAATGGTTTGAATGCTTCTGCAAAGCACTATAACACTGAGCAACAAATCTCAACTTTTACTTTGTGTCCTTACAGAAGTCATTTGGGTTGCTGAAAATAAAAGCGCTGGGTTGGCTCCAGTTATTGAGATTTTTTTGATATTCACAGCAGGTAATACAGTTCACATAATAATGCATGCAAAAACAAGACACTCGAAATAGCCTTAGGTCTAACATTAAGGTGCATAACGTGCCTCTGACGAAATTCTCTTGTGACATACCAGCAGTAATTGGCCAAAGTTGACGGATTCTCATTGAGCAATCGGTCTAAATACTGATACATCGTATTTGGATCAACGTCCAACTTCTTTTTCATCATTTCTTGCACATTTGGTGTCCATGAAGAGTAGCAGTCACCTGAGTGGTCCTTTGCTTCACACCACAAAAGTTGGTGCAGCAAATGGCATAAATGCTGTCTTACCATGGAACCAATGAACTACACAGGCGTTGTAGCAGAAATGAGGAGCCCAGGATTTTTTTGGGCACCATTGTGGCAGTCAAAGTGTTGCTCATGCGCTTTGGAAGTCAGTAGCCTCATGAATAGGCCGTACTCTGTACCACATAAGTGAAAACCAACGAAATATTTGCATTGTCAGTTTTGTAATTAGCAAAGCCAAATTAGGTAAGAAAGTTTAGACAATAGAAGAAACAAATGAAATGTTGAAGAGCGTAACTAGATCATTATGAGTCGTCACATTCTCAGGGTAATGATTTTGTCCTGCCCTAAGGGTACTTGGGTTTGTTTGTACTTAATTCATTCATTCATTCATTCATTCATTCATTTGGTCACATCCAACTGTGCAGCCCAAAAGCTGTAAGGCACCCACTGCATCACTGCACTGTGCTTGGACTGCCATTAAAGGAAAGTAAGCACACTAACACTATAAGTATAAACTGTTAGTCCTTCAGAAAATGCTGATGCTTCGCTTATTTAACTGTACTGGAAAAAAAAGCCCTGTGATGGTGTTACTTTCATCTGCATCACCATTTGGGACCATGCAGCTACCCTACCTGCCAGCCACGTTTCCCTGAACAGCTACTTCTCATCGGGACTCAGTCCAACCAGTTTTTTTTCCTGTTGGTGCGAATGTATTTCCTTTTTTGACTTTCACCAACCAATCAGACCTGCATTGGTCCACTTTCAAAGAGCTATTGGCTGGGATTCAATTTTATGCTTGGTGTGCTAACCCTGATTTCCCTGGTTGTTCTGGAATCTATCAATTCTGATGGTTTTAAAGGGTTTGATAGAAGCTGCTTCGGGTTCTGTTGATAAATGACTGCTTATCACTATTGACATTTTGCACCATTTCATCTCTGTTCTTGGGACTGCCTGTTTTATGCCCTGTGTGGATGCTTTGATTGAAGTTGTTCCTGGCATGCTATTGATTTCTTCATTGTATTAAATTTGCTACTGTCTCTAACAAGTTTGGTCATTTCCACCAGCCACGTTCTCCCCCTTGCGGTCATCCCCTCCAGCCACACTCTCCCTCTTGTATTAGACACCTCTTAACTCAGACTTCATATAGAACCTAAAACCAAACCCCCAGTATTAGGTTGGTAATAAACCATAAAACCATTATCATTACAAGATCTAAACACTCAGGAGATGAGCTCGGGGGCTGGAAAATGCTCCCCTAAGTCCACTGATCTTTCAGCTTTCAGATCACATAACTCAGAAAAGTGCATTCAAGAAGTGTGTGGCACTCAGATTTAAGGTCTATTTTTAAATCAAATCCAATCAAACTATGAAACATATCCAAAAGCCCATCTGGATCATAGGAACAATGAAAAATTACAAAAACCCAACTATTAATCCAAGAGACAAAAATAAACATTATCAGTGTCCCTTTGTTGTCAGACACACAAATGACATATGCACATGTATTTGAGACTATTAAATGATTTCTTTCCCTCTCTAAAAAAGTATTAATATATAAAAAATGATGGGTTCTCCCAACATGAGAATGGCACAGACACAGGGGACAGCAGGAGCAGAAAGCATTCATCCAGTGACAGCGCATCACTTTGCTATGGCTGCCCGACCGTTATTATTTAATGGTGGGAATATTCCATTAAACGTAATGATAATGTAACGCCCTATGTGCTTGCGGTACTGAAAGTCGCCCCCGCGAGCTTTTGCCCCCAAGGAGAGGAAATAATAATGCAGAAGTTATTCTTCCATCCTATTAATGTGGCTCTCGTGGCATCCAAGGGGGGTCACTTTCAGCACTTGCTTCAGCCGCCCAGAAAATTTATGCTAGGTGTTGAAATGAGAGCTCAGGAGCCCGCGGTCTTTCGTCTCCCCGCGGACCGTCGCACAGTCAACATCGGATCCCGTCACCCCCACTGCGTCCGGCTGATTTGTTTCAACACACCGCGGGTGTGGGCACCCACTCAGCAGCTGGAGGGGAATTTAATCTTCATGCCCATTATATCTCTGCTTGCTCCTATCGGGATTGCCTTGTTGCGATGAGATATGTGTTGACTCTGCTGCGATAACAACAGTCCAGTCCTCCTAAAAGACTCTCCGTTCTGATTCAATACTGCTTCCCGAATTGGGTATAAGAGGTAAAAAAAAAAAAAAAAAAAACGATGGCAAATATATTCATTTTCTTGTTGAAATTTTGACCTTGCAGTTTAGCACATCAGTGTTTATTATGAGAAACATAAAATATAATTTTGGCTGACGGCAGGTTACAAAAAAAGATAAAGCATTATAACTCTGCTGAGGTTCTTTCTTTCATGTGCCCAAAACGTTGCGCAAACAAGCCACCCTTTGTCAAACAGGGTAGAAATAAATAAACTGCAGGATCAAAAACTTTGTGATAGAATTTTGTTATCCTCAAAACTCACATAAAAATAATTGGCTGGATGAAAAAGCCACTTCTGTAACACAGATTGTATACTTCGGGCATATATGTATATTTTTGCAGGGAAGACATGCACCGTGTTCAATCTGTGCCGTATATCAATGAGTAGGACTTAAGATAGAGAAATCACGATAATAACAAGAGCACGGATCCGACTTGCCCTTTTCGCGGTTCAAGTCTAACCTTCAGACAACTAGGCAATTTATCACTTCTGGCCATGTTCTTTCAGGGGAAGCTGTTGACAGGAGCTGTTAAGCATTAATCCTGGAGCTAAAAGAAGGCCTAACCATTGACCCTGTATTGATAGGTCTAAGCATACAGAAAATATACTTAGTTGACAGGTAAATCTGACTGTGGTCTCCATGGCATATTCAAACCAAAAAAGCTTTTCAATTTAGCAAGCAGACAATGTTCTCTTCATCTCAATTAAAGGTTTCATAACTTAGTTTTTAATTAATTTTTAATAACTGATTTATTGTCAAGTTTGTTTATCCATAGGAAGTTATCATGTAGGCTGCAAGATATAAAAACTTGCAATGCTACAACTCCTAACATAATTTGTTAGGAGAGAAGACTCAGAAGATTGTTCCAGACACTTTGTGTACTTCACAATACCCCCAAGAGGAATTTTGATTTTTTTTTTTTGTGCATTTGGTGGCCCTTGAGCCTGAATGTGGCTCATGTTGCTGGCAGGAAGGTGCCTCAGCTTCTCCTATAACTCGCTTTTATTTTTAGCTGCTCACAAAAGATCATTGGCAGCCTCACAAGAGTGATGGCAGTGTCATCTGCGTTGAAGGAGAGGAATAATAAATCGCCATCCCCGGGACCTTCGGTGTAAAGTGTCCAGTGGCCCAAAAAAAGAGCAGGCGTTTAGATGGGCAGGGTCATTAGAGACCGGGGTCCTAATCGGAGTGCAGTGTAACAGGTCTGCTTGACATTTGAAAAGGACGCATCTCCCTCCTGCAAAACTTGTGCATTGTGCTGTGGGGAAAAAGTTAATGTGAACCGTCTTTCCTGAGTTTACCACAAAGGTCAAATACATACGGGCGTTCCTGCACCAAGCTGACTGCGGGGAAGCCGAGTCTCGCATAATATAACAACTGAGTGCACGTATTAGTTATTGCTGTTTTGTTGCTTATTATTTACATATGTATTCGTTGCAGAAACAATTTGATGAGTTTAAAAAAAAAGGCACAAATAATGATGAAAGTCCAGTCTCAATATGTAATGTTACTTGTTCCGGCCGAGTTCAGTTTTTACCAGTTAAAGCACGTTTGTGAGTGGACGAACAAAACAACCGTTTCTGATGGTTAAAAAGTTTTCTGATGCCTTTACTGTTAATTCAGCCTGGGGCGAATTGCAATTGTGGGGGACATATAAATGGCTACAGGAGTACAGTTATGTGTCCAGAAACTATTGCAGTGCAGAGGAGGGCATATATGTATAACATTACATGGGGTTTAAGGGAGATGTTCTTGTGCCACAGACTGACGTCCCCTGCAGTGTTTACCCTTCCCTTATAGGATAGAGTCCAGACCACCACAACCACACCCTAACCCTGGATATACTGTTAATGACAGTGAATAAAAGAAAAAAGTGATTAACTAGTAAAAGCACCGTCATGTGGTCTATTAAAGATTTTCATTAATTTTCATATGAAATATTTCTGCAGTTTGGGAGGCATATGTGGATAATAAATAGATCACTTTTCAAATAATCTCCTGGTCTTCCAACCTGGGATAGGTAGAGCCTGATCACCACAACCCTGACCAGGATCCAGTTGACGAAAATGGATGGATGGATGGATGGATGGATGTTTCAGGGTCATTGCTCCTGCAGTAGAATTAGCATTCTTCATTAATTTTAAAATGTATTGTTTTTGTTCCTTGTTTCGGGACAAAAACGGCATAGAAGGCGGATGCTTTGCACATTGTTGCCGGTGATAATCCCTGTTAAATCAGATCCCGACCTGATTCTTTTAAACTCTGTTTCACATCCCTCTGAAGTAACTTTGCACATGCCACATCCCAAATTGAAATAATCTACAGTCATTTCCAGCTCCAGGCAATTCATGCCATTTAATAGCTTACATTGACAGGATACAGCCAAAAAATAAGCTTCCATCAGGGATCACAAATCTCCTTATTTGCATAAAAATGGGGAGTTAATAGTGTTAGAGATATGCTGGATTCCCTCAGGAGTTTATTAGGCACGTTTAACATGCAAGGGATATAACCTTGCATCGAAGGCATTCTGCAACATAACACTTCAGAGACTAACTGTGTGTAAGCACATCTGCAGGTTTTGAAGACAGGCAAAGCTACATCCTCTCTGTCCATTTATAAAAAGATGAAACAGAATTCAGAGGCTGTGTGTGAAAATGGAAGTAGTCGCAAGTTATATTCATCTAAACATACTTTCAGATATTTAATTTCTTGTTTTGTCTCATTATTAACAATAAACCTTGATTCCAAAGCATAATGATTATTCACCAATGATTCCAATTATACATTGTTTTAGTCACAACATAGAATTTGTACTGGATATGAAAATTAGATTTTCTATTTCTAGTATGT
Organism: Arapaima gigas; assembly: GCA_900497675.1. Lineage (NCBI taxonomy): Eukaryota > Metazoa > Chordata > Actinopteri > Osteoglossiformes > Osteoglossidae > Arapaima > Arapaima gigas. Next base: position 501,952 of record UFQX01000085.1, read on the forward strand.
ACCTGTCTGATCGATGTTCTTTGAAGTGTCAGTCATAAACTGTAAAAGAGGTGGTGAAATCCTTTTTTTAAAGTTTGTTTGAACTTTAAATTGTTAACCAAACATGAATGTTAAGTAGAACAGCTTGATTACCCACTTTAATAATTTTTTCACCACTTGATTCTGTTTCTGCCGTGACAATTTCTTTTATTTTTATTCAACAACAACAACAACAACAACAACAACAATAATAATAATAATAATAACAATAATAATAATAATTCACCAGTAGCCAGGTACCGAGGATTGCTAACTGGGTACTGCAACATCAGATTAATATTCTTTACATAAGGTAAGTATGTATTTCAACACCTAAGTTTACAACACATCTCCCATGCTCATTATTTATAAATAAAATCCACAAGGTTGACCAGAATTTACACAGAGAATGAGAGGATCAGTGCCTGAAAATACATAACGTAACACTCCGCAAAATACAGGGCGCACCGCTATGCTGCTGCGTTCAGACAAAATGACTTTTAGTTTAACTTGTCTAGTTTCCATCCAAATGCCAGAGCTGTCCTCCTTCACTTTGAGTAGCCAAGTGTGTTTAGGTGTATAAACGTGGGAAAGCGAGCCAGTGGCCCTAGAGAATGTACTATGGTGACCAGTGAAGCCAAGCTCATTCAGTGGACAATGCTGAACGCCACACTGGTATTTTTTCTTTTCAGAGAGGCTTCAGCATCAAACACTTGCATCAAGCCCAGTGAAAGGTAAGGCTCCCAGAGGCAGCAGGTGGTGCTGCTGTAAGAGCTGCTGCCTTGCACTCACAGGGCCCAGGCTGAACCTGCATGCTTGCTGTAGAAGGTACTTACCCTAAATTGCTCTATGCATGACCTCCTTATTATTATTATTATTATTATTATTAGTAGTAGTAGTAGTAGTAGTAGTAGTAGTAGTAGTAGTATTACTACTACTACTGCTACTACTACACACAGTCCAGCACACATTCGTGTTATAAGGGTCATAAAGTTTGGTTATATATATTATTATGTTGTTATTTTTTTCCAGCATCCATGTCACTCTCTGGGTCATTCTCCTGTCCAAAAGCAGTAACAAAACTAGCAGTTTAATAAACTAGATGTTTATTATTATTTGGCTATTAGTATTTATCGTTACACTTTCTGTCTGAGTAGTGTTGTGTAACTCAGCTAGTCATTGCCTAAAGTTCAGAAGTACGAACCAGCAATAACAGGTACAGTGTTGTAAATCAGTGAAAAGCATGACCAAAAAGCCACTGGGTATTAAACTCAATTATTCTAATAAAAGGGTTTTCCATTAAAGAGGAGCACTTTTACATCAAAAGTGTGTATTACGTGGAACATCAATGCTTGCCTTGCCTTGAGCATCACACGAAATCTCAGTTTCCGTGAAAATTACTTTTTATGTAAAGGTGGAGAGACTCAAAAATAAACACCAAAAACATCTCAAGACCAATGTTAAAACGTGTACATTTCAAGCATCAATGTTCAGTTAGAGACTAAACAGTTTAGCAAAGACAACTTAAACTTTCAATTTCTGCACTATTTTTGTTTTTTTTTTATTTTAACTCATTTTAGAAGTAATCTTCCCTGTTGATCTTTTTTTTTAAATTGTGCTCAGACTGTTCTTTCTTCCTCTTTAACTTCATTTAAAGCTAAAATTATAAACATGGCACATGTGGCACATTCACTGTCATATTACATTTACAGAAACCCTTTCAAGTGAAAATATAGAGAGCGACACTTCACACGTCTCACCAGTCTGAGTTTACCTGAACGTGGAACACAGCTGACTTAGGTGAGGGACTTTACTCTTTGGTGTGAGATATTGCTTATTAATTCATTTGTATAGGAATTGTTTCTCAGCAAAAGGAGCACAAAAAACACAAATGGTAAATTATTCCTTAGCACTTGAGAAGGCTTAAAACCTGTAACAGTAGAAAAGGATTTTTTCCCTCACCAACACAAAATAAAATTTGAGTGTGAGCTGTATGGTTTTTTTTTTTTTGTATTTTATCATTTCCCTGTTATATATTTTTAATGGAACATTCTTCTGATCAGTAGTATATCTTATACACACTGTAGAACTCGCAGGGTAGCAGGTACAATTGCAGCTGCTGACACATGTCTCTTCTGAAGGTTGCTTCAAACCCCACAATAGACCCTGTTGTTGCACTATTGTAAGAGGTACTCAGCCAGAATTCTACCAACTCAATTCCAGGCTGCATAAAAGGGAAAAAATGCATCACTTTGGATAAAAGTGCTAGCTAAACACAAAATTGTTGTAATGTTTCTATGCGATGGTGAAGCATTCAACACCTGGCTGTTTGTAACTTCTCCGATAGCTCATGTGCCAATTCCGATACACTGTCATTTAAAATATGAATTCATGTTTACAAAAGAGAACCCCTTAGTTCACGACAGTAATATACATTCGAGCTGGTCTTTGATCTTTAGAAAATATGACTAACCATTTCGGGATGATCTGATGGAGCTGCAAGCTGTGTCTGATTGTGTATCTTGACATCGCAGTCAGTGGGAGGAACAGGCATCCTTAGTCATCACTCATTAAACTGTGGCATGGTACAAACTTGAATGCTCTACAAAGTAGGAACAATGATTTTCCAAATAATTAAGCCGTGAGCCTGAAAATTACACTTTAACGTTCAAATTACATAAAACAAGACATTTTTTTCTGTTTTCTAAAGTGCAAATAATAAAGTACATCGCACTAATGGGTCACTAAGGAAGACAGTCTTACTGCAAGCAATCAGCATTTTATATAAACTGTTTATAAATGGGGAATGGGATTGTTATTCAAAATTAATATTCAAATGTAATAGAATAAAAAGGGAAACTCTGCTGTTGTGCTAACATGGGGGATCTTAATCTGGGGTCCATGAACCCCTTGAGAGTCTACGGATGAGCTTCAGGGGTCTGTAAAGCACAGACATGATCGGAAAATACTCCTGCCTATCCAAGCCTTATAAATAAGGTTCAAAGTTAAGGTTCATTTTATTGTTATTCCACACATATAAATGTACAAGAAAAAAATTAAATATAGTTCCTCAGTGGTACAACAAAAAAACACATCACAGGACACAGGAGAGATGGAAACAAGTGTTAGATAGATAGATAGATAGATAGATAGATTCATTCACTGCATACTGTAGACACAAGTTGGGCAAATAAGCACAATGAATTCGGTAGTGGTGGATGGGAGACAAGTGCACACTTGCAGTAATGTACAAAAATATTACTGTGCTATGACATAATTCTGTTTTTTTTCTATGCATTCAGTAAGGAGATGCGAAAAATGCAGAATTCTGTACAAAAAGTAACCAACGTCACACAAAGTATTCCTGATATTCCTGCATGGTTATGTTAAGAGCCCAAAAAAGGCTCCTTTATTTCTGTACCATTGCTCTGTTTCTGTCAGCTGATGCAGTTACTCACTGCTGCTGTAGCCATAACGCAGTTTCAGCCATGTGCGAGGGCTATTTCTTTTAAGCATGTTTGTGTGTCTGACCGTCTTTTTATGCTATCCATGTACTGCTTATGCATGCAAACATGTTGCAAAAGTATCGCTTGTTGGTTTGTTCAACTCAGATTCAAGGGCTGGTCTTGACCCACGTTTTGTATTCTCCTCTTTAGGCCACTGTGACATCTTATTTACCGTTAGGTTGTTCGAATTGGAACCGAGAATCGTGCAGAAGGAACGGAATAAATAGCAATGTACTTTGTGAAGTTAAATTAACACTCAGTTGTTGAAATCAACTTGCCAAATTAGATCCGTCTAGACACTGTGTGCATGATGAAATATGGCCCGGAAAGATAGAAATCCACTTTTTACCGGTTAGCCCTTTTTTGCTCATTTTATGTGTCTGGAAAGCACCTTTTTATCTGGACAAGATGGTAGAAGAGGACACTGGGAGTATCCAGGGCACTGCCTAAGCGAGGTCTGGGCTGGTCTTCTCTGAATTTCACTGAGCTTTCATCTTGCTAAGGACCGCAACAGGGCTTCCTTTCCAGTGCCTACAGGGGAGAGTGGAGGGAAGTCAGACAGGAGGGAGAGACAGAGAAAGAAGCTCCACTAGTGAATCACAGCAGTATTTGCATAGTCATCAGTTGCGGCCATTGAATTTACTGCCAAAAAGTATATAATTTAGCACTGAGTTGTTTTTGGTTTGTTTAAAAATAATTGTTACTGTTAATAATTTGTTATGGTGTGTTTGTCCTTTATTTTGTTCTGTTGTGATGTGATATCTATATCAATGAATTGTGTATTAAAAAAACACCAAATACTAAAACGGTACAATTTAAGCAAAGCTTTTTTATTCATTTATTTACTTTTTATTCTACTTCCAACAAAAAAGTTTTAAAAACGAGATTTTTGCCCTCACAAAAATCACAGAAAAAGTTTAAATCCCACCGTTTGCTGTAGTACTTCTGACGAAGGCTTCTACTGCTCAAAATGACCCGCCTGTGTAAATGTAAATACTTGTAACTAGTTTGAGTGCCTAAAACTTAGATTATAAATGACTTGTGAAAAAAAGTGCCATATAAATGAATATGTATTAGTAACAGATTGAGAATGAAGTTACTTGACCAGAAACTGACATATCTAAATTTAATGATGCACACTGCCTGAAACCTACCAGTCCCAGAATAGATACTCCACTTTGGTGAATCCAGCTCCCTGCCATAGCTGTTGTATCACACAAACGAACATCTTGCAGTACAAAGTAATTGCTTTGACACAGCATGCAGTCCATTAACTTTTGGTAGGTTACCTATTAAACTTGCATGAGACAGTAATGGGTAATGTAATATGTGTAATGTAATTGCCTTTCCACTGTGCCAAATATGGAATTATTTTGTCATGTATCATCGCAAAGGCAGAAATGGACCACTGTCAAGATACAAAAGAATTCACATTTTAATTATGAGCAACTTTTAAAAGAAAAAAAGAACGATATAGAAGTGCTCTTGGTTTTAGCGCTGTCTGCCTCAATGGGGCAGCATTAGCACCTTTACGGCCAACAGGGGCCAGCGGGGGCCAGCTGGGATCAGCGGAGAAATGATATGCACTCTAGCTGTAGGTTGCCAGCTTGTCAAGCCAACGCTGTAAGAGGCTGGGACAGATTCCACTGCTCACTAATGACAGCAGATGACTCGAAATGGCACCAGAGTGTGAAAATATGACACAATGGCAGCGGCTTTCTGTTTGTTTTTCATTGTTGAGAATTCGAATCATCTTTGTGTTTACTGAGCCTGTTCAGATTGATTCTCAGAAGTACAGTACATTATGGTGCTTATGTAAAAGTATGGGTTAAATTTCATGTCATCTGTCACTTTATTTTTTTTTTGTTTGTGATGTTAATTTTCACTCACCTAGTAGTAGAACTGGACAAAAACTGGATGGTAATAATGCTATTAAAGACCTTTATAAAGACAGAGCACATCCATACTTATTATGAAAACAAATTAGAGATAAAACAGAAGACAAAAATATCAATGTTGTAAAACACCCTTGCAATTTATTTCTGCATAATGTATACATTTTACAACTTTGTAAAACCGCTCTTGAAATATACGTACTGTTTGTGTGTGTGTGTCTTTATATATAGATGTGTATATTTTGTATATATACACACACAGATTGGACACCTACAATTACACTGTGTGTGTGTGTGTGTGTGTGTGCGTGCGTGTGTGTGTGCGTGTGTGTGCATATATATGTGTGTGTACATAACTATAAAGATAAGAATGAATCCAAGTGTTCATAATAAAGTGAAATGCAGAAGGCAGATAAAAATGTCAATGTTATAAAATGCTATATTGATTTGGTCTGGAGAGGCATTAATTTTTCAAATGGGCAAATTTTAATAGGTTATTCTAAACCTGGGGGCTTTGCTTTAATATCAAAGTACACCGCTGACCGTCCTGGGGTCCCACCAGTACAATACTGTGCACATGCTGATAAGCAGAGAACAGGGCTGAATTTTTAATTGTGGGATTAAAAATGGTTAAGCAGCATCACAGTCTCAAGCTAAAAAAGTACAGAGCAAAGCTTCGCCCTCATTTATGCAACCATTGTGTGTACATCTCAGGGAAGATGTTACGGGACGATTATCTTGAGCTCCGTTGCATTCAGGAGATGCTCACGTTGACACACTGAAAAACAAAAAAAACAGCGTGCACAACCGTTTTAAAAAAAATTATTATTATCTAAACCTTTCCCATACCTCTATGCATATTATTGATTTCTGTTTGTCTTCCGTTTAGCAGAACCATTTCCCCAAATTAACTTACAATTTACCACAGGTAGTTACTTTCATTCCCCAAGTACTACAGTAGAAGAGCAGATTCGAACCCTAGTCTTTCAAACACAAACAAGCCCATGACTCTAACTGATAGTTTAGCTACCATTTCTGTATGAATATGTGTGTGTGTGTGTGTGTGTGTGTGTGTGCGTGTGTGTGTGTGTGTTCTGCTCATTTCCTTCTTCTGCATTAGAACTCAGTGGAAACACTGTCTCACATAAGGTAATTCACCTAACGCTGTCTAGGCTACATTAATACCTAAAGACACCGAGGGCAAAGGGAGGGATGATGGACAGGGAGTGGGATGATGGGATTGGAGAGGATTTGTTTTGATACATTATTTAATAACCCTTGGGTGGGAGGACAAAGTCAACACTTTAATTAGAGCTGTAAACAGCAAAAGGCACCAAGAGGCTGCAAACATCATTTTAGCAGCGTTAAACGTTCCAAATGACCTCTGCTTTCCAGGGCCCTACCCGTCACCTTCTTGATGCTTCTCTGACCTGACATCCTGCGATTTTAAAACTATCAATCAATGTCATTTCATTGAACATTGATTTCCTGGCTTGTAAGGACGTTCATCTAAAAAATGCTCAAAATAGTGCAAAAACATGGGACCCTGCCCATTAATTCATTACAATCACGATGTTTTTGTTTCATGTTAGGAAGCTGGTTTGCACAAGTGGGAGGTCTTTGTAGCAAGAAAATACAATTATTATTAAGGCTCTTAAATGAATATTTGTTTGGCAGACAGGGTCAGGGAGTCAAACTGGCCTTTATATAACTGTGTGTGTGTGTGTGTGTGTGTGTGTGTGTGTGTGTGTGTGTGTGTGCGTGCGCGCGCACGCATTTCATACTATTGTAGATACAGTCACAACTCTAAGTGCTGCCAAAAAAGGCATAGCTAGCTGAAACTCTCTTCATCAACTTGTCAAATGTCAATAATGAATTTGAACTCAGCTATAAGTGGTGTCATAATAAGATGGTAGTGTTGATATGTCAACCTTTTTTGGAAAGTGGTCCTTCTACAACTGAACACGGCAGTACTTTGGACTGAATGAGGCAGCATAACATTTTTAGAGTACCCCACATGAACATGAGGAGAATATACAAATTTCACTGAGATTGACACATTTGAACCTATGCTACAAAATGTGTTATCGCTAGACAAAAAACACTGCGTGACGTACTGAGGGTCTAATTACTCAGCAAAGCATGAAAAAATCTGCATGTGCCTGATTGGGAATTTCAAATACTCTGGTTTGATTTTATTTGAAAAAAAAAATGCGTAAAATGTTAACAGAACTAGCGTTATCACTTATAGAAACTTTGACTAATAAACGAATACTGCTAATAAAGCTGTCCATATGTGACACATGCTTCTGCAGTGGGTTGCAGATGCTGCCTTATGGGAATCTGTCTTTTTTCTTGTAGGGCCTTCACAAGCACATGTCTGCTGTCTGATGTCTGAGCCCAGGATGCTGATCATCTCGGCTCATCCCGATGTGGCTCGAGTGCAAATGGGACATTCGCAGCATGACTGCTTGTCATCTCACAAGGAAGGGGCTCTTAAATAAGCAGCATGCCTATGTGTGTCTGTCCCGCTTTAAATTTTGTAAATCCAAAGCAGCCTACGAGCAAAGCTGTGAAAGGAAAGTTCCAGGGTTGCGTCATTGTTAGCGCCATACAGCTGGGCTCCCATCAATCACCACAAACTGGATTGTGCGGCAACTGGACATTCCTGCTCAGACCATCACACCGCCATTTCATATAAATTGGTCCATGCTGCAATTCTGAGCATCACCGCCACCTTCACTTATATTTGTTTTTTTTTTTTTTTTTGGCCACAGTCTAAGCAAAGCAGTAACTACAGTCCAACTTGTGTTGTTTGGCCATGTCTTGTTGACACATCTCAGTCTGTCCTGTCAGTGAAATCTGACACGCACCCGGTCTGGCCTGCAGGTTTGACACTGTAGCCACCATTTGGGCTGAGGCAGCAGAGCACGGGTTGTGTGATGTGCCGTCATTTCCGAGGAAGGGGAGCTGGCATTACAAATGCGATTACAAATATGAAGCATGACGCTGTTTGTCAATCCCAGAAAGGTTTTGTGACTGGTGGTCTCCCAAATCTTCGCCTACCTTGACAGTTTGTGTTTGGCTGTGATGTTTTGCCAGATTTTTTAAAAAAAAGGCCAGCTATAAACATGCCAGATGGCGGGCTACAATCTAATTCCAATGTGCCAAAGCCACAAATGCAGGTTTTTTGATTCTTGGGACGTACTGTGGAAAAAAACTGGTAGCACTTAAAATAAACCGCACCAATTCTCGAGTAACTGAAATAATTTTCTGTTTTTTATAGTAAGATCTCATTGCCTTTTAACGGCAGCATGGCAAGCAGCAAGGCCAGCCCTGTTTCATGTTATTTACTAACATGCAAACAAACATGTTTTGAAACTATGGAAAAGGATTAGTATTTTACTCCTTAGTAGTAATCATATCAATAAACTATTTACGGTACCCAAAGCATCTCTTCATTGTCAATGGGAATGGAAAAGATTAAACTGGTACGTGGAAGCTGCTGGTAAATGCATCGCAAACTTCATGGAAATTCCACATGAGCTGCAGGGAAACATGCTAACAAAACTAAACAAACCGAATGTGTGAAAAAATATCTCTGACTTTCTAATTAAATTTGACTGCATGCACTGGTGCTCCAGTTCAGTTAAACAACTCTGGATGTTACTTGTTAGCTTTACATTAGCATGCAAAGTGAGAAGGCTTTTTCATTTATTTATACTTACTGGACCCTACGTGTTTGTTACAGATAGTTATTATTGCCTATATACAAAATAGCCATGATTTAATTTCCCAAGAATTAGCAGTCAAATAAAGGATTTGTTTGTGGTAAACCATACTGGCACTTATCATGCCACTATTATTTTAGTTAATTGTGGAGTTTCTGAACAATGAAAAATAAGAGATCTGCCAGAGCAAGTCGAGACAGGTTTGTTCGGGAGCAGTTATGGAATACACAGCACTTGTGGTGTGTCCCTACACAGCAGGGCTGTTCTGTTGCCCGGAACCTGCAGAGGATATAGATCAGTGTGTCTCATCTCTTTCTGGAGCTGTTGCCAAATCTGGCTCTTTCTACCAATCCCAGATCATTCCAAACAACAAATACAGTAGATGGCCTGTTGGACTTGTGTACCTGTGGGAAACGTTGTATCTCAAGTACCTGTGAAAGTGATCAAAGGGTAACCTTATTTTTGGCATCGGAAGCTAAAAAAAATCTACGATATTTTCACACATACGTTTTAGTTTTCTTGAAGGTTTTTTCATGTTCAATTTAACTGAGGCACAATTAAACACAGAAACTTCTATGCAAATAACAACAAGGTAGATTTATTTGTTCATTTTATTACTTTCTGTGCAAAGCAATAAAAAAAAAATCTGGCTTCTGCTTGCTTCCACAGCAACAGTCAGGCAGGCAGTTTTGTGCCTGAAGGCATCCACAGTTTCACACTGTCAGACTCAAACATCAGCAAGCCTACACTGTCCAAGGAATTTGATCCTCCTGTTATTCAGCTGCCATCCGATTCAATCTGAATTACAGACCTCACTCAATGTGTTTTGTCAATCTGAGGAATTTACAAATTGTCCTGTGTTACGGCACCCTCGGGTATTTTTGTACATCACTTATGTCTATATGCAGAACTTTTTTGGTGCTACAGTACTGAAACCTCTCCTTTTCAAGTAGATACTCAAGACATATTTGAAACCTCAGCTCTGAGCACATGTCAAAAAGACTGAAGTCCACAGTTAAACTGTACATTACAAGTTTAATTTGTTTTTGTAAAACTATACACTCCAAATCAAATATCCTAATATAGTGAAATACTGGTCTTTTTTTGTTTGCTGAATCAGTCAGTAAAGAAGATGGTTATACATAGTTTCATTATACATACAGGACGTTACTGTTAAAAACAAATCCATGTGACATGTCAGGGACTATGCTTATGAATGGCACAGTAGCTGTGGTGAAGAAGAAGTGACACATAGTCCCAGAACCTTGGTTGCAGACGATGAAGAATATATTCATGTTGGCACCTATTGATTTTAGCTGTCTCTTCTGACACATAAAATGTTATATACTAACCAGGTGTTTGATTGCTTGGTTTAAACCACTTATTTGAAACGTTACTAAAATAAGCAGTGTTACAGTGGTGTTCTGGTGCTCCTAGTTTTACAGCTTCACATAGTTAAAGGTTACAGGTCCCACTAACTATTCTGCCAGACAAACTGGAACATAAAGTAATTTCCTGCTGGGGTTTCAATCGGATTGATGTTAAGTGCGGTGAAGCATCAGTGTTCAGGGGTCTGCAGCAACATATCTTACAAGTTTGGAAGAAACAATGCAGACTATACAGCACACGCATTTCTTTGTACGCGCATATTTTTAACCACTTCAAACAAATCCTCAAACGCATATTCTTCTGATGGCTAGTTCCCCCATTACACTTAAAAAACCTTAACTGAAACAAAAATGAAGTTCAGCTACAAAAAAAAGAATTCAGTTACAACAGCAATTTTTCCTAATACAACTTTCTAGGTTCTCGCTGTGAACTTGAGTGCAATATATAACATGCTGTATTTTATCCCCAACACTGATAAGAGACAAGCAAATACAAATTGCACAAAATAAAGAATTCTGAATTACAATCTGAATGTTTCAAATGCATGGAAAAACATAGTCCTGTCTTTGTAACCTGGATTAAAGTATGTAACTGACAACTTTTGTTCTGCTTAAAATAAGAGGCTGCTTTAAGTAAGAGTGTGGGCTAGCAATGAAGTTATACTGATAATAATGTGTTTCAAATACTTTGTTTGAATCCTTTGTACACCATGTAATACTTACGTTTGATTAAGACAACATGATAAAACTGTCTAATGTCCCTTTGACATCAAGCCATGAGAAATTATTTCATCTGTGCTCCTTGAGGAAATTGATTTCACTTAGTAGTCTCTGGTACCGAATGAGCGCCATAGACACCACTCACGCTGCAGTGAAATTGCCACGTTGTCACCACATATTTGCATCAGCAAAGAGCTCCGCAAATATATATCATATCTAATTGTGCCATCGCTTAATAGGGGATAATATCGGCCACCAGACTGTGTTTTTCTGAAACCACCAGAAGTGATTTTCTGATACATTTTATACTTGTCAAGCACTGACACACAAATCCTTTACAGGGAGAGGGGAAAAAAAAGTTCCACCAGAGATCAATATCTGAATTTCAAAAATGCATCCTGTGCCTTTGAGTGCAGATTTGTCCCCAGCCCTGGGATTGCATTTATAATTTAATTTATGCAGAAAACTATGTGACATATACAATTAAGCTACATTAAGCAAAAAATAATGAATTAACCAAATAAATAAAAGAAGCTGGAAATTATGAATAATTAAGAACAATATACTTTTTAACAATTAAATTGTACCAATTAACAATTAAAGTTTATTATGATTTTAACCTTTAGATTTTAGATGTTATCTAGCTGTGTATTACAAACTGTGTTTTCACAATAATAAAAATGGCTCGATATCGTCGAAAGTCAGCATTTCCCTGTGGATTTTTTGACAGAATAAGAAGAACCAGAATGGTGCTTTTGGGCTTCTGATGACACTCACTAGAAAAAGGGCTGGACTGCCCAGACTAAACAGAAATACAGAAGAAGGACAAAAATGAGATGCAATTTCTGGAAATTTGCATGCAGTACTGTTGCATTTTTTAGAATGAGCATATTGTAAAGTGCTTTGCAAAGGTTCTCCCTGAAGGACCTAGAAAAATAAATATCTATAAATAAGTTATGTTTTCATATTATCTCAGAGAAGTACTAGAGTGATTTAGGGAACAAAAAAAGAAACTCTGTATCTATAAAGCTGAATCTTTGTTTGTTTGTTGTTCTTTATCCACGGCTTTGCTTTTCAAGCCACAGACTTGAAATTTGGAATGCAAGTACTTCTCGCCCTAAGTGAGGTTTTTGCATACTCAAGTTCATTAAACTCCAGAAAAGCTACGTAGTATCTTGAAATTTTAACATTTAGTCTTAGACAAGCCTTGGAAAACAGTGAGTAGTAGTGTCGCATGCAGTACGCCATGATCATTGTGTGCACATCACTATGATCGCCAGGCGTGTTGCTGTTACGTGAGCAAATGAACATGTAAAAATTTTTTAAAAATGATATGCAAGGGTAATAAAGTTTGTTGATTTTTTTTTTGTTTGCATTTTCCTTTGACTAAACCAGCACGTCACTCTTCATGGCTTCCACCTGTCCAATAGCATCAAGACTAATCATGTACTAAATCCAACTGTTTCAATGGTAAAACAGTTTGGTGAGTATATGATGTATTACTATTTACCTTTCCACTGTTGCCCGTTTTTCACCTGGACAGCTCCAAGTTTCTCAGCCGGTAGATAATAATTCTTATCAGTAGGTTGACAACTGGCCTGGATGCCTTCACATTTTAGTTCTTGGACCGATATGCATGCTTGAATAAATCTTCAGAGTTACCAAAAGCTAAAATATTGGGTAGGTCACATTTCCACCTGACCTTGCCATTGTTGCCCCTCCGAGGTCCCTCTCTTCGTACTGGGGCAGCATTTGTTATAATATTTTATGTGCAAAACATACAAAGCCCTATTAGATTCCATTGTTTGCCTATGTCCTTGTTTTCTTGTGTTGACAGTGCTTTTTGGCACCCACCCTCCCACAGCTTGTTTGACTGCTACAGGCCTAATATAAACTATTTTCAGGACACTATTCATGTTAATTAACTGCTCATTGCTGGGTCACGAGGAGGAGAGGGTATAGGGTAAATAATTTGAGGTTCTCATTATTATGGAAGCATTTGTAATTAATGGCACCGAAAATGTCCCATTGTTGCTTTTAGCAAGGACACCCACAATTCAGCTGCGCTTCCATTTTTAGTTAGTGAATGCATGGCCTGCAGTATCGTTCATCAAAAGAGATGCACAGAAAACATTCTAAAGTTTGTTTCCTCATTCAACACAGGAAATCAGACTCCTGCTAAATAGTATGGCTTTGCGTTCGACATTTCCTTAATAGTTTTAGCTTAAAAGGGTATGGTTTGTGTTCAGCAGAAGGAAAGGAAATTCAAAACATGAGCGCAGCATTGTTTTACCCAAAGTAACATATGTAAATGAGAAAAGATATGAAAATGACATAATCCGGACAGATAGAAAGGAAATGAAAAACACGGCAGGTTCTGAATAAAGCTTAAAGAACAGACACTGAAAGCTCTGATGAAACTTTACACATTAGACTCAAAAACTGGGCAAATGCTTTTTCCATGCTGATATGAATGTTTTCTAATAAAGAAGATTTAAACTGGGTGTCACAGTGGTTCTGTGAGGAGCATGGCTGTTTAGCACTCGTGGCATGGAGGCATGACTCTTCCTGTGGTTACTCTATATTCCCTATATTTTTCTCTATGTGTGCCATGTAAGTTTTTACTCCGTTTTTCCCTCCAGCGTCCATAAGGAATGCTTTTACACCACGATCAAATTGACTGGACAGGTTGCAACTCACATATTTCTGCAACATAATTCTCACATTCTTGGATATTCTGGCTCATGGAAAATGCCTATGGGGCAAAATCCTTCTAGCTCTAAAAAGCTTGTGTGCTGTTCATGGTAAAGTGTGCAGATATATGTAATTTATTCATTTTCATTCTTTATTAGCCTTCCTATTGCGTTGTTTAAAATAAAGCAGCCAGTTTTTATGTCTGCATTGTCAATTTATTATTGTTAAATAAAATAATTATTGGAGATTTGGAAAACTTTAATAATACTTAGCAGTTGTAAGATTATAGACTTTATTACTGGCAGATTTTGATGCTATTAAAATAAACAGCAAATAATAAGCTTTAAACACACAGCATTTATTCTTGGGAAAAAACGAGCAAACGGGGCCCTGCATTCCTGATGTGACTTCACAGCAGAGCATTTATATGAGAAGCATGTCCAATTCATTTGTTCTCTGGAAAAGAATTTAGAAGCATTTTTAAAAGCCAATCAGATACTGTGTACTACATTTGACTTTTTTGCTATTTCTTTCAGCAAAACCTGCATATCATTTTCCAGTATAAACCACTTAGATAAAACAATTCAGCAAGTGAAAGGACAAGCTGTTTGACTAAATTGATGGTAATGAGAACTGTGATAACATTTATTAGAAATGAGAAAGCCTTTTGAGCCTGTACAAAACATGAATAAACCACCAGATTGGCGTAATTGTGAAGTGCTTTGGTGACACCGGTGAATCGCTGGAGGAAATTAATACTGGACAATAGAAAGTATGAGCCCCACACAATAGCAGTGCAATTATTATTTTAATAGTATTAAATACATTATGTTGTATTCAGTAATTATGTAAATTGACCTGGCATAACAGGACTTTTAGAACTAGTTTTGTAAGAACATGCATAGCCTTACACATTTATTATTATTATTATTATTATTATTATTATTATTATTATTATTACTGTCATTGTCATCATCAATAATACTAATAATCATTACCATTTATTTATCTGGCCAATGACAGCCTTCAGAGGTGCTATAGCAGTGTGTAACCTCATTTCGCTCACCCAGATGACAGTGAGATGATCTCGGTTGGCAGCAGTGTAACTGCACATGTGGTGACATAGGACTCTGCAGGGTACAGAAGACAATGAGAGCACTGCAATGTGACCTGCAATGTGTAACACAAAGAAAGGGGTCCAGAGAAATGCTTCTCCTACTTTCAAACCATCTCTGAAGGAATGAAAATGAAATTAATTTTAGACAGTGTTTTTTTGGGGGGAGTTGCTCATAGTGTAACCATTTTTATTTACTGTTCTTCACCCAGTGAGTCAGGTTATACTGGGAATCTGGGAAATATAGGCATAGGAAATATGCATTTCCAGTTATTCACCAGTATCACCAAAGCACTTTCACTTGCTGAATTGTTTTATCTCAGTGGTTTATACTGGAAAATGATTTATATATATATATATGTATGTGTGTGTGTGTGTGTGTGTGTATATATATATAGAGAGAGAGAGAGAGAGAGGTTATATATAAAAACACTG
Organism: Arapaima gigas; assembly: GCA_900497675.1. NCBI lineage: Eukaryota > Metazoa > Chordata > Actinopteri > Osteoglossiformes > Osteoglossidae > Arapaima > Arapaima gigas. The sequence continues at coordinate 517,453 of UFQX01000085.1, forward strand.
GTGAGTTCAGCAGGCAACAGTCGTAGGATATGGGATCTGCACCCCTATCAAACAATAGGATTGCCAGGGGATTTTAGTGTCAGTTCCATGTGGGGCAGCAGTGTCACCGTAAAGGCATCTTGGAAAAAAATAGAGGGATAGATAAAAGAATAAAAGCTGGGGAGGTTGAAGCAAAGAAAAGCTAGATGTAATGTGACACTGCCAAGACTTTGTGGGCACTGCAAACGGGTCAAGAACATGCAGCTACAGAGGTTATTGCAGACACAAAGCAGAAGGTAGACCTACCCATAGACAGGTGGAGATGATTTTTATTAAGTTACTTCTATTTTCATGGCTGAACTGTTACACATATATAAAAGCATAATAAATCACTGTAAAATTAGCCATAAAAAATCTAGTTCATTATTGTAAATACAGTAAATATCAGAAATGGTGGCATTACAGCAGTTATGGGCAGGATAATGAAAATCTTTTGTGGGTTTCATGGTGAGGAAGAATACAGAAGTTAATAACCACATTTTGGACATCCACACACTTTGGACTGTCAGAAGAAACCCAAATGAACATGAAAGCTCCCAACAGACTGAGGAAAATGCAAATGCAGATCCCAAACTGCATCTCAGCTGCTGTGCCAGCGCACCAGAGGTATCTGCTCTGCCACTGCTCTTTAGGGGTTTGCTGGACTTACTGGAAGAAAAGAAAAGAAAAAAAAACACATTTGACAACACCTAAATATAATATTTAGTAATAGTTTTTGGCACTTTTGGAACTTTTCCATCTTGGATTATTTGAGTTTGCTGTTTTGTATGCTTCCTTTGAATTTAAATACAAACAAATGCATGAGTCTATCACACATGTTAATCCTTAATACTCTTTAAAACATGCTGAAACATATGCTTGTGTGAGCAACCAAATAACTGCAAAAAATAAGAAAATAACAAAACCTTCTAAAAATTCTTATACCAGGGGAATCTGAAAATATATTCTACTAGATTTGTGCCTTATGGAGCACTGAGTGGTACTACTGTCCAGCAGTGACCCACAGAACTAGTTCTTCACACTGTTCTATAAGTGGTCCAATGCCAGAGTCGTAAGGTACTGCAAATGCTCCAACGTTGTAAAATTGCTGACTGCAACAGGGTGTGCAGGTTAACAGCTCCCCATTGTACAATAATGTTTTGCACCTAGAGCCATTTTTTTTTTAAATTTATCATCTAGCCCTTCCTACTTACATGCACCTACATGCTAAGTTGTCTATTAACTAATGCATTTGCATAATTAATGAGAGTATCACTGACATGGTTTCAGTACAGTCTATTATTACCTGCGCTCATTGTACTGTGCTTTTCTCCAGCGGTCGTGTAACTTTCCCTGAATGCGACTTTCAACTACATGCATAAAATGCAAATGTTAATTTAGCTCCGAATTTCAGATGCGTTATCTTCGAACCTTTTGCAGTCGGAGATCGGTATTGTCCAACTGCAGATTTAAAAAAAGAAAAAAATCAGCCGAATTTTGAATACACTGGAAAATTGTATATTACAACATGTATAATTAAAGCTTGAAAAATATCTAAAGGCATGTACACTTCATAAAGTTTAACGTGCTCCTGAAGTATGATTGCTAGGTTGCGTAACTGCCAGCGCAAGGCAAAGGGAAAACCAAATCAGATTAAATTTATTACATTCGGCAGTGAATATACTTCCTTGCACAATCAGGTCTTATTCTTCTCAAAAGGAACTTTACAAAGGTTTAAGACGTTCAAAAACGGCAATGCAACGAGATCCCTTCCATAAACCGATTTTGCATATTGGTGACGGAGTGATGGATGCCTGGCTTTCCGAAGTGTTTGATCAGAAGCTCAACCGGTGACCAGGCAGAGATGAATGTATGAGTTTAGATTAACGTCCCAAGGTCAGAGTGCTCGGGTATTTCAAATAAGACTTTTAAGAGGATGAATTCAAGCAGGCCTAGCAGCTCGCGAGAGAAAAATGACTATTTAATGAGACTGTCATTCTTGATTGCACCTCTAAAATGGCAGAAACAATGGTAATATGAATTCCCATGGATTTTCCTGAAGCCTTCAATTTTGCTGTACATGTATGCAAGTGAAAAAACCACTGTATACACTTAGCATGCTTCCAATGAATTTCTCTGTGTTTTTCATTCACCTGAGGAAGCTTTTTGAATAAAAACTATGCAGATGTTTTTGGTACATCCTGATATGTGTTTGCTGTCTTGTTTATCTGCTTACAGATTCCTGGTTACCTGTGGTCTGTAAGTCTACCAGTCATCAACATTGATGATGTCACAACCTCTGGGGAAAGGAATTAATTTGAATATGAATTAAAACGCCTGGCGTTTCATTCAGGAGCTTCGGCTTCGCTCCTCACTTGTTTTTGCTTTGCTTCTACTATTTGACTTGCAGTTTGTCTTTGTTAGTACTCGATCGGTGTTGTTGTTTCATACTTCTATGTCCAGGTGTTTCCCAGTTCTACTTTGCAACCTTGTGTTATTCGTAAAGAACTTGTGTTTGACTGTGACTTTTGAAAAGTCAACGTGTAAGAATGTCACGTGACATACATTTGCACACGTAGGTTTGTTTGTCTAAATCACACCAGGTAAGGAGCGAGTGTTGTCTGTGTATTTTGGTCTCGGTAGGTAGTGTCGGTTAGTTGGGGCATTGGCAAACGCTGAAGATGTTTATTTCAGTTTGAGTTTATTTAAATTTAAATAGCTGGCACTGCATCAGCTACTTTGCTTCATTCTGATTTGTTATTTCCTTTAACACCCTCATATTAATCTCCCCATGAGCCTTAGTGTTTTGTGTGGTGAATATATGATCTCTTTGTACTATTGCCCACTTTCAGTTGTAAATAATAAATCACCTTTACCAAATCCAGATACCAAATCCTTCATTTTTTTCTCTTTCTTTCCATCCCCATCCCAAATGCAGCAATGTTACACTCCTGTACCCCTAGACACTTGGGGTCATAAGAATTTTCTTTAGCATGACTATCTTAAAAGTATTTTTTATAATTATTTAGCTAAGGTCTCTTAAATACAATATTTTATGTTAACTCTTTTCCACGTTGTGAAATATTTCATATATACAAAAGAATTGTGTTCAAAAATAATATAAAAATGATTTGTCTTTTTTATAATCTTTTTCAAGTTGCATGCTCACACTCTGAAGTGCCTGGACAAGTGCTGTGTCAAAATGATGAAAGTAAGATCATACCAGTGATGTTTTCAGTTTGCCTGCTTTAAAGACTGCAGCGTGGCTGTGATTCCCAGGTATGTAATTGCTCACGTGTTAGACTGACTGTTAGACTTATTCAAAGTAACTCATGAAGTTTAAAGTGTTGCCCATGTAAACAGGTGGATATTTACAGAAGCAGCTTGTTCACGAGGGTAACAGCTGCCTGCTTCCTGGGGGTTCCTGAGCACATCCAGCTGCAGCCACCTCCTGCAACAAAAAGTCGAAGACTTAGGATCGTGTGTTTTAGTTTGGTGGCATGTTCTTCCATTTATGTACTGCATATAGTAACCCTAAGTAATGATTAAAATCATGAATTAATAAAGGACATTAATGTAAAGGATCGTTCACACGTCCCTTAAAAATTGCACATGACAATTAGAGATGTTAGAGAAATGAAAAAGTATAAGCAATTCATTCATTTTATTTGACAAACCTGGATAAATAAATTCCACTGGAAACAACATGAGAACTCTAATCTTGGTGAATCTAATCTACAACTGTGCTATTTTTGAAAATGTATTTTACTTAAGTGGCCCAGTTTCCTTACTCTCGCAAGTTCACGTTCTGATTAAAGACACAAGCTAAAAATTGACAAAAACTTTTTTTTTTTTTTTTTAATCGGAGAATGAGGCATGCATTTTATATGACCAACATGCAGTTTTGTAATGTTGTTCATTTTTGCACTTTTGAAATGGGTCACATCACCTCTTCAGACATCAGCATTGTTCTTCCATCCATTAATTCCCTGCTCCCCCCACATGTAAGATAATTGGAAATGAATTGTCTTTGGTCCCTGCGGAAATCACAAATTATGCATTTCCACTGGGTCACTTGTGTCAAGGGTTCAGAAGATGAGCTGAGACTGTGACACTGAGTTCTGAAATAATAATAATAATAATAACAATAGCAATAATAATAATACTGATAATAAAGTTAATGCTACTTACATGCAGGTACACACACATGAAACTGTCTATAATTTTGTTACATTTGAAAACATTTAGAAGGTATCTTGCAACGAATATGAAAAACTATTGATTAAAACGGGCAGCGGCTTTTACATATCAGAATGGAATTCAATTGAATCCAAAGTCTGTTACTCCACATACAAAGGGCCAGACTCGTGCCAAACTTGAAATCAACAGACACGCATTTTCTTTATTAGGTTCACCATTTATTATAAATGATTTCTAATGATGTCAGCTAGATCAATTGTATGTGATTTGCATAGTGTTTTTGATTGAAGTGGCAGAAGAAATATGTTCTGGACTTTTTGAGGAGTGGAATCAAAGATAAAAAGCATACTGAGCATCATGTTTATTTAATCCATGCATCTTTTTTAAGTGAAACTGTGTTCTTTTAATTAAGGAATGTATTCCAGTATTCTCTCACTTCTCAGCACTTGCACATTTCTATAGCAGTGTTGAAATATTTATGAATTGTGAACTCCACTGCAAATGGCCCAGGCTGGTGCCTGAGATACACAACACTTTGCAAGGCCTGCAATTAAAATTAATTATGCACAAGTTAATGACATGTATCTCCATCACGCTTAAAAGCTACAGACATCTTTTTGAACGACAAATTGTTTCCAATTTCCAATAATTTGTTAACAATTGGCATAGCGAGTATTCAGTGCTTGTGTGAAAGAAATGTTCCTTAAATATTATTCCTATCACTTAAAATAATCACAAAACATGTCTCAAAATTAATGGTATGTCTTTCATTCTCGGTTCCTTGTCAAATAAGGAATTTTAATGAAAAGTTAAAAAAAAAAAAAAACCTAGAGAAGAAACCATTTTCATTGCTTTGACATGCTTGGCAGTTAAAATAAAACCATTTTATTTATTTATTTATTTATTTATTTTTTTACACATCAATTTATTCATGTTCTTCCAATGCTCTAATAATTTGTCGTGACTTTCATGTGTGAAATTCCATCCTTAATAGGATGCGGTTATGTCAGTCTTATTGAAGCCTTTGAAATCCTTAATTATGTAAACAAGCTTTAATAAGTAAACAGCCCAAACACTGTGATATTGAATCTGATTTAGGCCCCATGGTCAAAATGTCAGCAGTTTATTTCAAAGCTATACGATCAAAGACAGTGTCTCCCGAATGAATTTAGCTTTAAATCTCCCCCCACATCATTCAGGCCCAAATAAATGCATTTTATCTGTGTACAACCAGTGACTGCCAGTATGTATTATCTGATTTATTTTGCGTCAGCTATTTGGGAGCCCATGACCGGGGGACTCGTCCAACACACGGTGGCACAGAAATACAGCGAAAGGTGATTATTCAAAATTCAATTGCCACCAAAATGTTATTCTTCTTTTCCAAAATTTTTGTTTTTCAGAAGCTATTTATTTCTAATCATGTTTCGTAATGTGGAAAACAGCTTTTAATTAGGCTTATTGACTGTAATAGTGTGTAATGGCTGTTTTTTCATTTATTGTTAAATTCTGACAAATTGGATTAATACACAACCGTGTGACATACAGGTAGACTTTCATTCTTAATTCATAAGTTATTAGTTATTTCTATTGACTGAAACAGTGTTTAATTAAATTCTGCTTCTGGGATCTTGTGGTCATTTCACGTAGTTGATCAAATGGAAACAATTGTACTTCACCCTACAAACACAAATAGAAGTTTTCACAAGTCCACCCAGTATATCACAGTTAGTAAAAGTTTATTAAAGGTTATTAACCGTTAATTTATTCATAGCTATTTTTTGGTTTAAAAATGTCACATGAAGCTATATTGTTGCAAGACAAATGCAGTTTAATTTATTACCTTTTAATAGCATCGAGGTCTAGTGTACAATGACTGAAATTAGAAGTATGTCACATCCACCACCTTCTATTCAAAGTGTCATGCAAGATGATGCTGTGTTATTCTACGTCACTTCTGCACTTTATGCACTCCAAGGGAACAAAACTTAAATACAGAAAGATCAGCCACAAAGTATGTTAAAAAGGTTTACTCTAAAGCTTCAACTGTGTTTTTAGCGGTCACACAAAGTGGCTGTTTAATCGCATAAAAGTCGAATAAAAATGCTTTGTCTACATATCATCAGTGAACCTAATAAAGTGTAGTAATAGGCACGTGCCTCTATTTGCAGGGAAGTTTGTGTACATTTTTTGGCAACGATAACTAAAGATTTGCCATGTACAAAAAAATGGCTGATTCCTCCTTCTTCCATCCCTTCCTCCTTCTATTGTCAACTAGAGTGGAGATCGAGGAAATTTTAGTTCCGCAACGGAGACACTTTAGAAGATAGAACGGTAAAAGAAATGCTATTAAATATACACAAATTGTGAAATGTTTGCAAACATTTTAAAGCTTGGAACTGAGATGTTTTTAGCACAAGATACAGGTGTACTGAACTTAACACAGCATTTGGTTCTTTAAATCTTCATATATTGGACTGGAAGTCAATAAATGAAACATTTAGGTAAGTTAAAAAAAAATCTGCCTGTGTCTCCCTGCATATATTTTACTCTTTGCTATGAAATACTAAATGTAGATAAGCCTTCATCATATATAGACAACATACACTCACAAGCCACATTAGTTACACTTAACAAATAGAGGGTTGGACCCTGTTTTTCCTCAGCACAGCACGAATTCAGCATCAAGGTTCCTGCTCCGTGTTAGATTGACAGCTTTGCACAGTTTGGGCAGATTCTGTTTTTTTTACTGGACATTCATTCTGCTAAAATTCCACTCTCATCTCAAAAATGGTCTACTAAGTTGAAAAATGGGGGCTGCGCAGACCACTGGAGTAAGAAAAAGACAGTGTTATGCTTGTGGAATCATCCTGAAATGCTGTGTGCTTTGTGACATGGGACATTATGCAGACTTTTACAGCATGGTTCTTTATATGAATATTTTCCCTAACTTTTGAAAGCTTAAAGCACATTACTGGTTTCGTTAAATGTTGTAACCGTTTGCCCTTGTCCTGCATTTACTCGTGTCTGTTTGCATTTGCCTTTTTCCAGCATACTGATTTTGTTTCTGTTTCTGTGACCCAGCTCCGATCTATTGTTAATGAAAAAAAAAACTCAAATAAGTTTCAGAGAACACATTTTCGTGAATTAATCTGGCAGCAGTGCGTCGTCCCCCTTCTATCCGACTCGAGACGGCGAAGGAAAACGCAGAGCGATCAAAGACATTCCAACTATATATCCATCAATGCAAGTTCAACCCAGTGAGGACAGCGTGGCGGCTTCCTTCGTTCCTTGGACGCGTCTTAATTCTGAGTGTACGAGGCATCGGCGACACTGTCAGTACTGCGAAGAAGGTCATTGGCACAGCTGTCGTTAAATAGATTAAATCAATCCAGAAATGATCTGGATCCTTTCAGGGGTGGGGGAGACGAGGGACAGTATTTCATAAGACCTCGATTGCTCTCTCGGCGGGACTAATTGTGAAGTAACTGGAACAACAGTGTGAGGTGTACGTATGGTGATTAACCCAGGGCTGAGAAATGGCTTTAATGAGATGAGCGGGGACATTTGAGCCGTTCAATCATTTCTTTTCCCCCCTTCTCCTCCAAAGCATTTAAAGGCATCCATAACCTTGTAATGGGTTGCAGCGAAGCAAACTTGAACTCATTTAGCATATCGCGATTTCCTTAACGCAATCGAGAGGGCCTGAAGGGGCTGTTCACTAAGTTACAAATCAGGATGGGGTTTAAATGATTGGTAAGTGGTCAGTAATTTCTGCATTTCTGTGCCAAGTGAGCGAATGAAGCAAAGGGGCCTTGAATACATTGTCTGAAGACTAGCAGCAAAATGGAATATTTATGACAACTGTCTGTTTAAAGCATCGCAAACCCGTGCGACAGACCCCGAGTCACACCCCACCCTCAACTGCGGTGCTCCTACATGCATGCACGTGTAATCACCGCTACCCTTGACTCTCCATCGGAGAACAGTACTATAAAAAAGGGGAAATTACGTCCACGCCATGATGTTAACTCCAGCCTTTAATAAGGACATGGGTTTTGCTGTAAGCAACCCACCGAACACAAGGAGAAGGCCGAACTGCAAATGGCAGAGATGTACTGTCGTCATTAAGTGGAGATGTGATGCTGTAATATTTGCTAATTAAAATGTGATTTTGAATTTGATTGTGCGTGTCCTCTGGTGAAAGAACACACCCACTCCCATTGTAGGAAGAGGGCCGTGCGATTTCACCCTTAATCACGGCTAATCAACAAGTGCAAAACGTCCCATTGTTGCTGCTCATTTTGCTGGATAACTCATGCAAATGAACAGGGAAATTTGCCAAAAGAAATAGTGGCCTTTCTTGATATTTAGCACTGGGTAGGATGAAGATGACAGAATGTGTTGCTAATTGGGACCACAGAGCATGGGATGAGTAATGACAGACCGTGTCACTTTGGTATACTTGTTAGCATTTTCCAAGGTGACACTGTTTCGTGGTAATTTTAGCACAAAAAAACTGCATATCAGAGGTAAGAGGTAATCCTTATGAGCGCATTAACTGGGCAGCTATTTGGCAAACAGAAGGTTAAAAACTCGTGACTGATGTGAAGGCACTAATGATTGGAAGGACTGTAGAAAATGACGCTGTACCTTGCGCAAAAAAGGTGCTCAGACTTTATCGGAACCTTGTAAGATAGAGGATTACGGAGAGGTTCTTTTCCGTCTTGTTAAGAACGTTTTGCAAAGAAGGTCCAATAAAAATTGCGGGTTTTGAAAAAGAAAGGACTTCTAGTGAGGCCGCATGGTATGACACCTCTTTGCTGTTCTCCTCGTGCTCTTAATTAACGTGAATAGTCGGAATTTTGCTTTCACAGAACTCAGAGGGACCGCAGAAGAATTAAAATTCACAACTCACTTCTCCCTACTTTTCAGCCAAATGAGCTTATTTCCCTTGCACTCAAGTTCCAAGGTAAACTGTGTAATTATTTTTACGTGTAAATTATTGATATACAATACAGCTTCTGTATGATGTTTTATATTCAAACACACAAAGAAATAATAGAATAATATGTTCTAGCTCAGTAGTCTTTGTAGGTCCTTATATATTTATGAGATAACTTCAGAGGAACATAATTCGTGTTGAAAAATACACACGTGCTCCACATTGCAGGACGGTTCGTTTTCTTTTATTTTATTGTTTTCACATTAAATAAATAGTTTTCCAGAAAGGGCACTCACGTCACTTCTTATTTTGGCAATTAGATAGCAGTTCTGAACCGTCCGTTCCATCAGTCCATACCTGCCTTTTGTTCTTAAAAACCATATACCTTTGTAAAACAGCGGCGACATCCAATGTCAAATCCAGACGAACATTCGGTTAACAGTCTAAATGAGCCTTTTTAATTAAGGTCAATTGCAATAATAACAAGGAAAGACGTGTGACTCCTTGGAAATGGTGACATAAAAAAGTGCACAGCTGATGTAGTCACCTTTATGGCCCCTAAAATCACTAGCTGCTTTTCAAACCCGAGCCAGCGATTCAATAATGAACAGGTTGCTTCTTGTGTTTGTTTTCAGTTGCAATCCGTTCAACATTACTAATTGATAAAGACAAAAAGGCCCCCTTTGTGAACGTAGAAGGCTGTTTGCACGTTTGGATCTCTTTGCTAGTTGACATGTGTGGCGAGACGGTGTAAATTAATTGGAGATTTGTGGCTGCGTTTTGCACAGCTTGCGTCTGAGGAAGCCGGCTCGCACATCCCGGTGCTTTCGGCCTCGATGTGTTCTGCGATTTGAAGTGTCAGCACAGTTTAATTACTGCTGAGAAAAGCTTAACTACTTTGTACGAAAATAAGTGAATTATAAACAATTTGCTTCATACCAAAAGTAATATTGCCTATCTTCCCCGTACTAAATTAAGCACTCGGGCACCTGTAAGTTCTTTTTGTGTTAAGTCTTCAGTATTAGCCTGCTGTAGTAAAGAAAATGAATTAATGAGAAATCTGCAAGGTAAAAATGTACCGTATCGAGACTTTTTTTAGGTGTGTTTATTTTATTACAGTTGTATTAAATAAAGGAGCGGTTGTGTTGTCGCTATTACATCTGCAGTATGCTATACTTTCATATGCTGAGTGAGGCAACAAGAGATGAAAACAAAGTAAATAGTTTGTGTTCTGTTTCCACCTCCGAGTTTTGCTTGTTAAGTGTTTTACTGTACCTCGGGCATTTCAAGTAGGTGTGTTGTTTTCTAACCTTATACGTGAATCTTAGCGGTGTAAAAAGCTCTAGGTTGTAAAATTTTAGGTCAAGCATCGTGATGCAGTGAGTCGTGTCAACACTGTGTGTGGAAATGCCCAGAATCTTGTCAATAACCAATGAGCAGCTTTAAAACGTGCGGTGCCTTGCAAATGTTTTGGGACCCTCGACGAAATTATACATTTTGTCTCATAACAAGATGATGCTTCAATATTTCTTCCCGTGTGATATTTTAATTCAAAATAATCATACTCAACATGAGTTTTACATAATAAAATCTCTATGTGCATAAAGCTAGATCTCCGAACAGTTTTGTTTTCCGAGCCATAGATTTGAACTTCGCGTCCTAAGTGAAGTGTTTGCGTAGTCAAGTTCATTAAAAAGCTGCTTACTGTTTTGAAAAATAAAATTGCTTCTGTCAAGGGTTGGAGTAGTGGGAGCTGTGACGCCACACACAGAGCATATATATGCTACACTGACAGATTCTCTCGCCACACACACTAGTTCACTGTTTCACATAGGTGTGTGGCTCCCTCACACGCTCTATTAATACTAAATGTATTCAATTTAATGACTTTAATGGTGATTATATGATGTCATTTTTTTTTTACTTTTCTACCACAACACCTTTTTGACCCAGTTAGCACCAGGTTACTGGGATAGTATTATTTAAAGAAGAAGAAAAAACTGAAATATTCCATTTGCAAACGTATTCAAAGACTTTTATTCTAACCAACTTTAATTAAGCGAGGTGCACAAAATACAAAATTACTTTAACAAGCAATCCAATTAGGTGACTGGTAGAGGCTGGTGTTTAAGAATAGTGGTTCACAATAAATTTTCACAGATTAAAAAAAAAAAAAACACCTGTATCTGTGAGGTCCCTCAGTAAGGGTATGAAACAAAGAAATAATGAAGTCCAAGGAGCAGTAAAAGCAGGTCAAAGATCAAGTTATCAGAAAGCACAGATATAGAGAAGGGTATAGAAAATATCAAAAGCCCTGAACATCTTTGTGAGCACAGTCTACTTCTTCATCAAAAAATGGAAGACAGATCATACAACTCAGACACTGCATAAATCAGGCCGTCCCTTTAAACTCAGCACTTGTGCAAAGAGGAAACTGGTAAGAGATGCCACTCTATGGCCAGCGTCAACTTTGAAACAGTTGCAGCGTTTAATGGCGGCAGAGGGAGAGAATGTACAGTACTGTGCAAAAGTGTTAGGTACCTGTGGGAAAAATGCTATAAAGTGAGGCTGGTTACAAAAATAATGCCATGAATACTTATTAATCAATAAACCTTCTAAAAAGTGCAGGAGACAAAAAAACCTCCATCAGATCAATATTTGGTGGGACCACCCTTTGCCTTTAAAACAGCATCAGTTCTCTTATGCAAACTTGCATGCAGGTTAAGGTAGAGGTTGGTAGGTTCTTCCAAACATTTTGAGGAACTGGCCACAGTTCTTCTGCAGACTTTGACTGTCTCTGCATGTCCTCCCAGACTGACTCGATCATGTTGAGATCAGGGCTCTGTGGGGACCACACCATCTGTTGCAGGATTCCTTCTTTTTGCTCAAGATAGTTCTGTATGACTGCGATTGGGTGTTTGAGGTCATTCTCAGGCTCCAGAATGAATTTGAGACCAATCAGAAACCCCCCTGATGGTAGATAAGAATCTACCTGTACTTCTCAACACACACTGAAGTTGCATTCCTAAGACTTTTGCACAGTACTGTATATATCAGTCAACCATTTCCAGAACACTGAAAAAGTGGCTTATATAGCAGTGCAGCAAGAAGGAAGCTATTCCTTAAAAACAACCATATCAAAACTCACCTAGAGTTTGCAGCAAAGAACTTGAGTGATCCAGCAAAACAAAGTGTGGTCCGATGAAACAAAAATTTTGCTTTTTGGACTTCATGCGACGTTTTATGCTTGGCTTAGACCTAATATAGCCCATCTCCCAGGTAACGCTATGGCTATAGTGAAGCAGATGGGTGGCAGCATTATGCTGTGGGGTCGCTTTTCATCCACAGGGACTGGAAAGCTTGTGTCAACCAGAAAACAACAAGGCAAAGGCTATCCTGGAATGGCTTCAGAAGCAGAAAGTTCAGGCTCTAGAGGGGCCCAGTCAAAGTCCTGATCTGAATCCAAATAAGAATGTGTGGCAAAACTTGAAAATTGCAGTCCAAAAGTAATCTCCAAGCAACATGAGAGCTTGAACAGATTTGCTGACAAAAATGGGCCAATATTGCACCATAAAATTGTCAGAACTTAGTAGATACTTGGTAGACCCAAAAAGAACTGTAATTGCTACAGGTGATGTATGCACCAAATATTGAGTTCAAGGGTTTGAATACTTATACAATTACCACATTTCAGCTTTTTTTCCTTAAAAATTATGATGCAAAACTCACGTTGAATTCTAAAAAAATATTTTAAGTATTATTGTTCAGAATTAAAGTATCACATGGAAATAAATATCTATCCATCCAAGCATCCATCTATCCATCAACATTGATCACTTAAGCTGGGTCGTGGTGGTCCAGAGCTTATCCCTTACCTATTAGATGCTAGGCTGTTAAACTATCCTGGAAGAAACCCGTGGAGGCAAGGGAATAACATGTACTAAAGCTTCAACTTGTGTGGTTTTGTCAAGGGTCAGAATCCTTTTGCAAAGCTCTGTAGGTATATATGTAAGCTATTTTTAAATTAATAATAAATGTGATGAAGGTGTTGCTCTGGTTTTAATAAACTGTCATATATAGCTATAGTATTGGAAATTCTCCAAAACAAGTAACTATTGAAAACCATTCATCATTTCAGAAAAAAATGGAAAGCATGGAATCCACAAATTAAATTAGGGTCCTCAACCAATTAGGGGAGTTTTATGTACCCCCTTATGTTTCCCTCTTCTGAGGTCAGGTAAGAAATGGGAGTGAATCTTGATTAATTCTGAATCCTTCTGTTTTAAAAGATACTAAGTTGGGTTCTGTCCTTGGACCTCACTGTAGAACATTCTTGGAATAATCCGCATGTTTGAGTTATAGTTTTAGAGCTTTCTGGTGGTATACAGATGTAAAGTGCCAGAGCGCTGCATAAACCTTCTTACTTTCACTGCATAAATAATAACCTACAGAGGTGTGTTGAACACTGAGCATTATTGAGAGCCACAGCCAAAGGTCCACTACAACAGAACTGTAGGGTCAAGGAGAGCTGTTCTATGAGGAAATTACATGAATTGGAAAAGTAAAATTTCCACAGATAAAGTGTGTATGGATGAAATAAGAATATACTCTTATTCCTTCTGTAAGGAGCTGCTGTACAGTGAAGAACCATGACAACACTATGAAAATGTACATCCTTTTGTACCATGTAATATTTATTCTGTATGGCACTGCAAATTCTTTCAGATGTTTTGGCAAAGAGAGACATACTTGGTATCTCAAAGTTGAAAGGTGTCTTTTAGTAAAGTCAGTCACATCATTTGCTCTCTTAATCCCCTGTATAATCGGTTACATCATAACTAAAAACAATGACCGCTAGTATATAAGAACTTCATCATACAATCAGTTAGGATCATATATGTCAAAATATGATCATATAGTGTGAAATGCCAGTTACATACTGCCTCTAAAAGCAGTCAGCATGTTTTTTACATTGACAGATATAGGCAGTGATCCTGTTAACTTCATTAGATCAAATATCAAAGAGTAAAAGAGTAAAGTTTGACTAGAAAATGAAAAAGGGTGCAAATGAAAAGAAAATGTAATAATAAAGTATTTTTTTAATGTAACCCATTTAATGAGATGATTTTATGGATTGAAGTAACCCCTTTATATAAGGAAGTGCCGCACTTAGTTTGCAAATATATTTCTGATTTCCATTTTTTATCATACTTTTAAGCAGCACTAGGCCACAACAAAATACAGGCAGAGACATTACACTGAGAGACTACACATCCACTTACATACAGCGGGGGGGTAAGGGCCAAATGGTTATAGCATATCACAGATATGATTGTGTGGCACTGTCCAGTAAATTCCAGAAGGGTATCCATACATTCCAAAATTGCTTTGAATTACTGTGCAGGTCAAATTGTAAATTTTTTGAATGTGAGAAAATTAAACACTTCAGACAACCACATATTTGCAAAAGGAAATTTAGATGTAGCCCAAAGCATCAAAATACACTTCCTTGCCAAGTATGTGAGCATATACAACCTACGCTCCATGAATTAAAAAAGACAAAAAAAGTGAAGAGAAAAACAGAAAAAAGAATTTCAGTTCTAGAATAAATCTATCAATTTGTCCTTTACACTTAAATCACAACTTTGCTGTTCCTGGAAACATCTTATGAAGATGCACTGGCAAAAGGTACGTTTGTACGTTAATTTAATGTGCTTGAAGTTTTGCTCCTGGATGCTTTGGGAGGTGCAGGCAGGAAGAACTTTGATAGCTGGTCTTTCATGATCACTGAGAGATGTGTCAAAGTCACATTCCCATCTCTTGTGCTATTGGTTACCAATGTTACTGCACATGTTGACTCCTTTCAAAATTGCAAATAAGAAAGTCCATTGTACTCTTTCAGTTGCATTGTCTGGGTTAAGTGGAATCAGCAAAGCCGGTTCCCGATTTTCTGTAGTAAAGTTTTTTTTAATATTTAAACTATGACATGTTGTCAGAGCAAAAACTGGCTTTAAGGAAAACTGTTTGAAGAAGTTGAATGATTTTTGGTAAGACTGTTTCCAACTTATCTGCCAGTGCTTGCATTACAGTTTTAACATCAAAATTCAGCAGACTAATAGGTTGGTTGGAGGAACAAGCTAAAGGATTTTTTTCTTTCTTTAAAATTACCCTAACTGAGGCTGCATTCCAAAAATGATGCATGCGATTATCTTTAAGCACCTTGTTAGTTGCATGCATTAATACAGGGCATTAGTTGAACCAAAATTTCTTAAAAAATTCCTTTGGAAACTTGTCTGGCCCAGGCATTCTTCCCAAAAACATTGATTGTATAGTGTTCCATATCTCTTCAGATGTGTATGAAGCATTTAGAAAAAAATAATAGACTTCATCCAAGATGTTAGACAGTGATAATTGCTGTATGTATGACTGTTTTGTTGAACTGAAGTTCTTGTGCCGTACAGAAAGATTTATAATCATCTCTGACAGTATTATTAATTGCAAATGGGTCGTATGTAACCAAGCCTGAAGGAGTACGTACAGCTTCAATAAACCTCTTATTCACTTGTGACTCCAGTTGATAAGCCAGAAGAGTTGATAAGCTTGGTTTATTCTCTAGTTAGAAGTGATTTTAAGGTGCTCGCCAACTCTGAGGTGCCAAGTAGACAAATTTTCCCCTCGTGAATACATCTGAGCAGGGCAGAGAACGCAAACATTTGGTACATATTCCATACAGAGAAAGCAGATTCCCAGGCTATGCTGACTGGGGTTTTATGTGATGCTGAATGAGGTTGGTGTACCCTGGGGGCGGCAAAAAAGAGCTGCAAACTCTGCTTGACAGGCCTGAGGACAAATAGCAGTCAGGCACCTGTATAAAATGCAAACAAGCAAGTGAGACAGAAGGAAACACATTGGGACGTAGCAGATGCATTCCCAATGCTCCTAGTAGACAAACTCCTGGACTGTCTAGGTTTAGTTGACTATTTGACTACTATTTGACATTAGACCTAACAAAAGGCAAATGTAAACTCCTCTCTCCCCAAAATGCAGGGAGAGCACTCTCTTTTGGCCAACATCAGTTTGCTACTCCCCCATTTGGCCTTAAAGGGGCTCCAGCCACATTCCAACAGCTCATGGACAAAATCCTCCAGCCACACATGGTTCACAATTCTGCTTACCTAGACAACTTCATCATCTTCAGCAATGACTGGCAAAGACATCTCACATACCTCTGGGCTGTCATAAAGTCATTGAGGCATGCAGGACTCAGAGCAAACCCAGAGAAATGAGCCTTCAGATGGTACAATAGCTGGGCTTCAGTGTGTGCCGGGGTCAGGCTCAGCTGGAAAGAGATAAGACTGCAGCCATTGCTGTTTACCCACCTCAGAAACAAGGATTAAGAGAGATCCTTTTAGGTCTACCTAACTATTACCAGCACCTCATTGCAAACTTCTTCCAATTCTCAATCCTCTTCTCACACATCACACACAAGGGAAGCGCCGGACCAGTCCAGTGGACAGAACAGTGCCAAGCTATTTTTTGAACCATCAAAGAGTGTCTCTGTGGTAAGCTTGCCTGAACTTATTACTCCCTTTTGTGCTATAATGCTAATGAACTAAGGCTTCATGTAAAGGACTGGGGGCTGTCCTCTCAATAGATGAACAGAGGAGACCACACTGTTTTATACATCAGCCAGAAATTTTCCCTGAGCGAATGTTGCTATAGCATCATTGAAAATTAATTCTTAGCCATAAAATGGTCCATCTTAACCCCTCAAAGGACTACAACCTCTCGGCATTGGCTACATTCCATGAAGGACACTGGCGCCTGGAGTCACCCATTGTTACCTGACCCTGCAGTCTTTTAAGTTTTAGGTGGTTCACCTGCCAGGGTCCTTCCTGGCTGTCCCTACTTCTTCCTGTCTTGGTGAGAGAGTGATCCCAGTCCAAACACTTTGCAAATGACTGGACACTCCCCAGATGGGATCCAGCATGAGAGGATTATGGCACACGGGGAGACCAAAACCTCTCACATACAGACATCTCACACAGAACCACACACACAAACCAGAATATGGACACCATGTCAACTGTAACACATACATCTAGGTATGAATAAAAAACACAGTTGTCATGAAACCCCTATTTGAGCCCCTCCTATTCACAGTAAGCTGATTTCTCTCTAGATCGAGACAGAGACTTTTCCCATGTACTAGTTTCTACTTGCATTTTTGCAGTTTTTCAAAATATAAATAAGGGTTGAGGCCAGGACATGTGGAAGGGGTGGTGGTGGTAAAACCCATACCAGGTGTCACCTCATAATGGGGAATTAAGTATATAAAATGAGTGCAAACAAGCATACTATACTGACTTTTTAGCCAGATGAATATAAACATAATCTAGTGGGAATTAAGCAATATGTTTGCACTGCGGGACACGGCAATGCTCCTTTGTACATTTAAAATCATAATACTAAACAACAAAAACTAATTACAAGTTACTAAAAAATCTTAAATTAACCAAAAAGTACTGACTCAAATAGGTTACTAACTGGTTGACTGCAGCTTTTGTGCTGGAAGTTTACAAGCTGGCTGAGATTTAACAGGAAATATGTAGAGAAGCACCACACATAGAGCCTATTTCAGGGAAATCAGCTGGTAGACTTGTCCAGAATGGCAGCTGAGTCTGAAGAAATTGTTTAACTAGCAAACTCTAGCACAACCATAACCGTCTGCAATAATGCTCAGTCATAGCTCTGCGCAGGTCTCTGTGTTTTTTCAAACTCAGTGTTATTTCACTTTTTCAACTGGAAATCAGACAAATAATTGGGGGGTTCCTGGTGAGTGCCGAAAGAAAAAATGTCCCTTTAGGTTCTGGTTAGGGGACGGTTATAGATGGGAGGGTTATTAGCAGCACCTTGATGTTAGCATCCTGGTAAATAAAAACAATACGTGTGACTGACTGCTGAGATACACAGTGCCTATGCAGTCCATAAAAACATTAAATCGATATGAAAAAAACAGGCCAACGTCTTGTGATTTTCAGTAGTAGATTAAGATGAAGTGAAAATAAATATTCTACTTGTTTTATTCTCAGTTATTTATTTTATTTCTTTTAGTACTTTGCAGGCAGTTTTTTAGAAGTTTATTTGGATTTTGAAACATTTACCTAGGCAACATGAAGGAAGACTGCATAATGATTGTATCTCACACTGATTTCTGGTGGAACTTCAACTATAATAGGAAGAACAGAATGTTTTAAAATGAAAAAAGCATTAGGTTTTATTGAAATGGATCTTGGCAAAGAGCCTAATCTCCATCTTGAGTGATTTGGGCTGATAAAGCAGATTTCTTTCACAGCGTGTGTTTCAGTCCCCAGGCAGTGAAACACCATAAATACAGCTGGCATCTCCAAAACCTCGCTGCTGGACAGTGGTACCTCAGATTTCCAAGTGCACCTTCTCTCAGTCCATAGGCATCCAGTGTCAATGATATAGGAACGGATTTTTCACTGATGCAAATGTAGGCATCTAGAGAAGACATGTATAGCTGGGAAGGTGAAAAAGTAATAATATTCATATTTCTGTTCCTATAGTGTTATAGCATATTTGACAGAACAATTTGTGATCTGGTACTAATAAGTTATTTTTAAGCTTAGGCGGCTTTAATTTCACCATTAAAGGATTTGTGGTCAGCTGAGAATCCTTCTTTGTTTGTACAGAGTATAGTTGTAATTGTAATTATAGGGGCTTTTTTTCCAGAAATGATCTTTTCGTTTTAATTTCCTTCCTTCAGCATCCTCACATTTCACGACAAAAGGAGAGGAAAGATACTGTGCCCCTACCTTTCTGGAGTGCTCTCAGATGCATTGTGTGGAATCTTGTCGCTGATAGAAACCCACAAGTAGGGGGGCAACCCTTGGGATAGAGACTTTCAGAGACACGTTGTCTCATCTGGACCCCAACATGCTAAAAAACCCCAATTTTGTGGAGATGTGGGAGGTGCAACTCTCCAGGAGGTCAGCACATTGTCACCAACACACACACACACACACACACACACACACACACACACACACACACACACACACACAGACACTTTCAGTTGTTTTTTCAGATACAAAAAAAATGTAAATGAGGTAGACATATCTGATAACACAAATTTGAAAAACTAACAAGGCTCTCATCATATGAGTGCACCATCTTTACTTTAGTCATGCTTTTGTGTGATTTTTTTTCTTAACTTTAAATAGACCGTGGCATGCTTCTTCTTTCCTATGTTTCTCCCAAGTTGTTTATTTGCTTATTCTCACTGACAGTTTTACCTTCCCACAATTTTCTAAAATCATTTAAAAAACAGAATGTTCATATTGATCTTTGGAACGAAATCAGTGCAGACTGAAAATGGTGGTTGATGTGGATCTTCACACTCCTGTTCTTATGCTGGCAGGGGATGGGTAATTAAACTGGCCTGTGACACAAGATTTTGGTTCTGCCATTGGCGATAAACCTCCAACGCAACCACACCCCAATACAAGGTGCATCAATTGTACTTGGGGGAACAAACCACACAGTGACACAAAGTGCAGCAGTCTGAACAGAATGATCTGACCTAAAACCCCTGTTTGAGGACCGACCCCTTTGGCTGAGAAGCAGAAGTAAACTTCCTTCATGCCACCTGAACCATGCTGTGTCTTCTATAACCTTGGGGAATGGCTGTGAACAGTTTTAAACAATCGAGATTGCATTAGAATGGCTATACTTACATATTCATTCATTTAGCTGACAAAGTGACTTACAACAATTTACCCATTTTTGAGCTGGTAATTTTCACTATATCCGTTCAGGGTAAGTACTTTGCTCAAGGGCACTGCAGCAGATATAGGTATTTTAACCAAGGTCCTTCGATGGTACAGCAACAGCTCTAGTCACTACACTACCCACTATATCCATGCATCTTACCTTCAATAACCACAAGTCATCAACCTCATAATGCCTGCATTTTTAATTTTGGTTCCTACTGTGAAGAAGAGCAAACAAGACTATAAATTATTTTAAATCATTTAGAAATGTTATTCAATAGCAACAGTTACAGCTGTGTTCTCCCTTGGCCACAACACATGTGTTTTAGTAAACTTTGCCTTTTGTGCTGTTTGGTTGGCTTGGATAATGACACCTGAAATTTTGGTGCGTGTTTGTTTTGCGTAATTAGACGCTATGTCACGTTTTAACTTTTTCCCTTCGTTGCAGATGTGACGTTTGTCCCATGGGATCTGTATGTAAAACGCATTTTAAAAAAAAAAAAACCGATAGCCATATGCTTATCGGTTTTGCCACATGCTTTTCTCCTCACATGGAGTGAATTGATTTTTTTCCTCATCAGTAGGAAACATTTGGGAGTTGCTCAGTTATCTTTTTTCCAGCTTATTTGGGCAGCGCAGGCTTGCCAGGTGTAAATAGCAGTGTCTGGTTAAGAGATCAACCCCATTAACATCACTTTCTTGAAGTGTTTTACAGTAAACAGATGCATGTGTTAGACCAAACCCAACATAATACTGAAGGTAGACAAAGCAGACAAACAGTAATCACTGATATTAAGACATGTACCGATGCAAAATTCCTCAAGAACCAGCATGGCTCCTCATTCAACTCCTTGTTGGCCTGCAGCCAGACAGGAAAGCAACTCTACAGCTCCCATCCAGTGGCTGTGAATCACACCTCTTCTCCACACCATTTACTGGCTCTAGATGGTGTCTGGCATCAAACTTTAAACACGTTAGTTCTTGGTCAGCATGTGACAAGCATGTCTGGATATCAGTCCGTCAAAAAATGCAGGTCCATTAAGATCTGAGTGGTGTCCCCTGCGACATATATTGCGATAATCTTTCAGCTGGTGGATGTGCATTGTCCAAGCTAATTTCAGCTAATGTTAATTGTAATGTAATTTGTATCATTAACGATTTGCCTTGGACAATTGCATTAGCTAAATAAAACTGTCCGTGAATAACTGCTTGTCCACAGCATGGTGATTCAAAGCCCATTAGGTTTCACATCAGGGTATAGTGCTTAAGGTCCATTGTTTGAGTGCCAGTCCTGATCCTGAGTCCCAATCCTAACAACAAAAACAGTTACAATAATATATATCAATCCGTCCGTCCAGTATCGCTAACTGTTTAAACCCACACTTACAAACATAGGGAGAACATGCAAACTTCACACAAAAACTGACCTGGATACAAACTCATACCCAATTGGTCCAGGCAGCAGTGGTACTCGCTGAGCTTTCCATAATAATAACAATAATAATAATAATAATAATAATAATAATAATTCACATACTTGCAGGCTGTGCTGTCTAGTCCAACCTGAGTGCACCAACAGATACAGCTATATCCAGTGGACAATGTTCAAACACCTTGTGGGTCCAAGTGACTGACAAGTACTACAACCATGAGCCCAAGAAGGTCATCAGCATCAGAAACATCACCGTGATGCAGGACTTGCTGATCATCACAGACCGTAGGGTATCAAACAAATCTGACATCCTGACATGTACAACAAGAAAAAGCCTTCCCACTGATCAATATAACTATTCCAGATGATGCGAATGCAATGTTAAAAGAGCATGGAAAACTCTACAAGAACCTGAAAATCACAGTCAGTAAAATATGGATCATCCAGACAGGTGTGGCACTAGGTAGTTCTGGGAGCATTAGCACCACTCAAGAAACTCCAGCTTAGGTCAACCGGTCAATACTCTCTGCTGCATACTTGTAATACAATCGCTGCAGAAGAAGGCAAGGGTACTTTTCTGGAATTGTCTTTTCGTTTTTACTACAAGTTTAAAAAATAAGCTGAACATATCCTTTTATTAAAAAAACTGTTTTACTAAAATGATCTGAACTGGTTGCAGTTTCATTTGTAACACTTAGTGTGGACCAATTGTCTGCTTTATTAAGTGAAACACATTTCTTGACTAGAGCTGGAATGAAAGTTTGTATATGCTGCAACCCGGAGGAACAAGAGCAGAGAACCCCTGGAATAGAGCAAAACTTCCACTAAATAGCTGTTCTTATTTCTGCCATTTATTTCCTGAAAATAGTAAAGATAAAATTAGCTCGGAATAAGAAAATTTTAGCTCAGATAGTACATTTAGAAAGGTTATTTTTTCAGACCATCCAGTTAGATTTACTTCAGTTTATTTTGGTAGTTCAGGTATTTGTTTTTGGTTTTAAATATCCAGAGCAACATGTTGTCATGTTTTGTTGTTTCCTAAAAAGACTTTTGTCTAAAAGATTTGTGGTTTTCTCTAATCTATCATTAATGAAAAATGCCAACCGTACAGCATAATGTTAATATTAAATCATTCCATAATTTTGTTACTCTGAAAGCCAGATTATCACAAGAAAGGAGGTACAGAATCTCAAAACCTGCTTGTTTGCTCAGTTCAGGGTTTCATCTTACATCAAAAGGCTTTTTGAATAACTAGTGTCACCCTACCCGATTGAACTTTAGTAATTCTGAGTTCATATATATGCTTAATCTCAAATTATGAATCAGACTTTTTTCAAGTTTTGGCGTACAGTACATATTTAATGGGGGAGAAAGGTCTATCGAATGTTCAGCATCATGAATAATGTGTGAAATGGGTGAAGGATGGGGCAGTTTGGGGAACTTGCTAATGAAGCAGCTGTACGCTACCCCCCTCCCCTTCCTTTCCACTCCATCCCTCTCACAGGCACTTGTACCCCCATTCAATCACTTTCTCTTGGGTTCTCCTCGCAGCCTCACTTCCTGGCTCCTCCAAGGGCATCACGGTGCAACAGGTGATGCTTGTGCTGATGAGCCTGTTCCTTGCTGAGCCCCATGATTTAGGACCTGCTCCTGTGCTATGACTGCTGCGGGGTTTTAAGGAACCATTACTTGTATTGACTAATGGGAACCCATTAGTCCTTCTGCAAGTAGAGGGACAGCGAACCTCACAATGTAGACACTCTTAATCTCTACAGTAGTAGAGGTTAATTGTAAGCAGACAATGAGTCTAATATGATGAAGTAGAACATGTCTGTAAACACAGACTGTACCAATAATTGCAAGAGGTCCCACCGGACTCCATTTTGTTTTGCACATGGGTAATTTTATTAACAGAACCGAGGCATTTGTGAGGGGATTTAATTAATTTACATGTCAGTTTTGTTAGTAAGTTGTAAAACACAAAACTCGTATCATTTAGCCGTATTATTGTCACAATCAAGCTTACATCACCCACCACTGGAATTCATTTGAATATAACAGTTAAGAAAGTCTGCAGTTATTTTAAAATTTAAAAAAACAAAAAACATTAAAAACTTCTTGAGAGACACTTTTGCTACTCGCCACCCTTCGGCTGTACAGAATTAAAAGAGCTTATTTCTATCAGTCAGTTACTGATAACTCCTTGTCCAGTGCAGAGCCCCAGTGGTCCACATCATGTCCCGAAAGAATGGGCCACAAGGCTGGATTCACTGGCTCTGACATCAGTCTATACAGTTGCTGTAAAATTTGCATAGCTATGTTGTTTCTTATAGACAGCAAATATAAGTGAGAACATGGGGTGTGACACCATTCCCCATAACAAGAGAACAAAAAAATCTTTATTTTCATTAAAACACCTGTAGTCTTATATGACCATTTTATCGCACACAGCACAACAACAATGTATTATAAATACATGGTTTTACTTCAACCACAGAACCTGCTTGAATCATCAATCTGTGATGTGTGTAAGAAGGATTTGTTGCCCTATAATGACAAGACCTTGAGAGTCAATTCAGCGCTTTTAAGGTTAGTGTAAGAATTACATATTATATAGTCTATGGAAGCAGGACCAGAACACAAGTTCTTATGTTTTAACTCTTGTAAGAAGTGTTTTCTTTCAGGTTTTTTCAGAAGTTGGGCACAATTCAAATAAGACAATAAACATATCTATCTATCTATCTATCTATCTATCTATCTATCTATCTATCATCTATCTATTTTTAGTAACATCAATACCTTCATTCTAGTTGTCAGTGTAACCCATTAATGACAAATTTATATGTATTGACATACCAAACCAGATAGCAATAAAAATCATCATCCTTTGTCTTTTTTCCTAAAATAAAATAAAAATAATTATGTATGTATTATATGTATAGAATATTCCTGCAAGACCCAAGATCTTTTTTGGAAACATGTGGACATGGAAATAAACACATTTTAAATACATCTTGAACAAGTCTTGACACAGCTTGTGTCGTTTTCCGTATGATGAATTCTTTTGAATTTTGTTGACAAAAGCATAGCTGATGAAAATTAATGAAGCCATTAATATCTTCAAAACTTACAAATTATCCGTTGAAACCTAACAGACTGAGTATTGGACCCCTCTACCACAGTCTGCCACTCAACCATAGATCACTTCAGACCACACGTCTTATATTAATATGGGGGCATTGCTGGCCATCGATACTGATTGATTTGCAAAGCAGTTCCTGGTGAAATTGTGAAAAAGTTGTTATTTAGGATTTTAGACAATTAAGCTTCCAGCAAGCAATTTTGGAAAAAAAAAAATAAAAATAAATAAATAAATAAATAAAACACCCAGATGCATATGCATCTTGCTGTCAGAAAAACAGACGACCATTTAAATTGGCTGCAGTGTGCAAGAAATGGAATTTATATGTCTTGTTATCAAACCAAAACGTTAAAAACACCTGCCAATAGCTGAGGTAATTGTGATGAAGTAGAAAGTCATCGAGGGAGAGGAGACTGAAATATTATAAGGTGAAATGCACTTTATATACAAGCCATTTTAAATGGGTGGCTCTCAGATGAAAATGACTCAGGGATCGAAGTGTATTCAGCCATCAGCCAGTCACAGGTTAGCTGGCGTTTGTCCACCATTGTTTGCATTCAATATAAAAAAAAAAAAAATGAAATGCACACAATTCCACAGGTGTGACCATACTGAAAAATACCAGTATCTAGTATCACGTTGGGATGTTTTATGGTATGAATGATTATCCATGTGTCTGTATAACATCGTTTCAATATTATTGCCTTTCAGCGTGAGAAATTACTTTTCCTTGTCCTGCTGAAAGGACAATTTCACTAGAGCATGTGAGTATTTTCTCTACAATTTTAATTATTGTTTTTTCTATCACGGCATTCAAAAGCAAATTGCATAGTCAAAGGAGGAAAAGGGGGCAAATTTTCTTTATATTCTGACACAGAAAAAACATATTTTTTCCATTATATTGTGCCAGACAGTTTTCTGTTCTATGCAAGTGTTTAAACACGACTTCTTCCAGCACACGCCTCAGCCTTCTGCGAATTGCTTTGCCTTCCCGCAACCTTGAATTATTGCAAGATTAAATGAGCTTCTTAATTTCATTTCATTGTAAGGTACATATCCTGAATGCATCGCGTAATTTGGAGCTTTCAGAACTACATCCATCATAAATAGAAGGCATAAACTTAAATTAAATCCCCATTCCCACCCTTGTACTAATCTCCTCGGGGGGCGCGTGTTGGAGGCAGATTTAATAAATCAGAGACGGAGCAGCTTTCTTCACCCCGTCTTCTTTCCCAAAAGCTACCAGATTGCTGTTCCTTTCCCGACCTCCCATGCTGCACCAGTGCTATCTTGTGCATTCCACAACTTAAAATCATTAAGTAAGATGGGTAAGTGCATAACTTTGTTTTACTTTAATGAGATCACTGGCTTTCAATCTTCCCCACCAGCGTATCAATGCACAGTGGAATGCCACATATTGATTGTAGGCTGAACAAGGCCTTCAACTTGTAATGGCCGCTCTGAAAGCGCACTTTCCAGAATATTCGGGGGCCGGAAATGCGTTCTATTGGGAACAGAAAAGACTCCTCTTAGCCTGTTTATGGGAAACCAGAGAATATGAAATTACGTAGTTAAAGGGAGAACGGAGAGTACTGGTTCCTCTCTCAAATGTACTTGTGTTTTTTTTTTTTTCCATTATTATTATTTTGTCTTATTTATTTATTGAAGCCGATGAAGTGATAATGTCTGCTGTAATTAGTGGTCCGATTAGAGGCATCAAAACTAATGGGAAGAAATAAAACATTGACTGATGTGCCTTCTTTCCATTAGTAAACTGTTTCTCAAACAGCTTATCTTCATCAGGAAAATAATTGCCATTTGATCTACTTTCAGTCTTGTTTGCCTAATTCTAGTGTCTATTCATGTCTGTTTTGTTGATTTCCTGTGGGTCAGCATTGCATTTAGCTGACACTCATTTATCACTTGGTGTAATGAAACAAAGAAGATTGATCCTCACTTTGGGAAAGTAACTGAAATGGATTTGGTCACTGTGGTAGTTAAACCATGTGTGGACTGCCATCATGTACAGTACTGTTTATTACTAATCATAAGGAAGCGATTTCACACTGGTTCTGGAAGCTATTTTTTTATCTCCACTTTAATTTCATATTCTAATGAAAGCATGCCAGTGTTTACATTAGGCCAGTAATCTTTGGTCACATTTCTTGATGGACAGAAGTCAGTTATGTAAACAGTTATAGAAAAAAACAAAAAATGCATATATTTTAGAAATTTTCTAATTTCATTCCTTTAGATATTGCCTGTGTTATCAAGCAATTGTTTAACAGCCTGTATTAATTTCAAAAATCACTAGGAGGCTGATATTGAAGTGGACCCAGGTGCACAGTTTATTTTGTATGTTGAGAGTGCTACAGGTACAATATGGGCTTGTAGCAGTGAAGACAAGAAGAATGGGAGACAGGGGTGAAGAATACAGGGGGGTTGATGCAGACAGAGGGAATATGCAAGGTACAAAACACTCCGTCTTTGTCTCCGTCTCTGTCTCCATCCCTCAGGTGAGACAGTAGGTGCACTTATTTCAGGCTTGGGAGTGAATGTCTTTGCTGGTGCTGCTTATGTCAGGTTCTGATTATGATCGAGTGCAGCTGTGAGAGTTGATGTTGGTGTTTGAGTTGGGTCTGCCCACTAAAGCCATGAAAATTAAAAAAAATAATATTCAGTCATAATAAATTAAAATAATGTTAATTTGAAGAGATTAGATCTTCCATTTCACCCATAATTTAGGTTTAGCATGATGCCATTGTTATGCTGTTATTGTGCAAAGACTAATGTTTGTTTCTTCTCTGTGTTGTGGGTGCGATCATCTGTGCTGCATCTCAACTGAAAACCCAACTTCTGTCTATCTCCTAATGGCTCTCAGTGACATGTCCAGTGATTGGGGAGGGAAAGACAGTTCACTGGACACAGGTGTTGGTAGAAAAATGAGGAGTTTTATTTTGGGAAACATGGGCAGTTCTCAATAATGGGATTCTCTCACTCTCTGCGGGAAATAACAGACTAAAGATAAACAAAGGATGTTCTTGTGCTCAGAAGGGAAAAAAAAGAAGCCGAGTTAGAACTGACAACCTAAAGTTGTAATACCAAGTCCATAAGACACATTTCAATCACTTGGTGTTTCTTTTTTTTTCCCTGTCACTGTTCTATTTCAGGCTGTGATCACTCTCAATGGGGTCTGAATACAGAATAAATGAAGAGCCGGGATGTCACAAGTGATTGAGAGAATTAATAAGATGGTTACAGGAGTGGCTGTGGGTGCATTTTCTCTATCAGGGGTTATTGTGGACAGAACACACTACACACTTCACAGGAAAATTTATGGATCAATATTCTAAAAACCATATAAAGTACTTAGCAAAGTGGGGGGGGGGGGGGGGGGGGGGGGGCAACAAATATTATGAGCAGCACTCGGTGGAGTTATACACAAGTACTGGGGGCACGTGAGGCTTCCGCAGTCATGGAGGCCATTCCTCCCAGTATATCCCCAGTTATGTTAATGATTTATANAATATTCGAAATGAACATCATACATTTTACATTGTGCTTTTTTATGTAGCTTTTTTGAGTCCTTCTTTCCAGGCCGGAATACCAAAACCACCCCCCTTAAGGGATTTCAAATTGTAGCTCTTTGTTCTAAAGTGTGGACCCCCTGCTCCACCTCCTGGCCTGGCTTAAGGACCTGATCCTAAATCACTGACCTTGGCCAGAAATCCTACAGTGCTTGGATTTTTTTACAGCTTTAAGCAGGTGGTTACAGCAGTTATGGCATGTTATATGGTATTTTATATTGCACCGTTTTTCGGGTCCTGATAATGCACTGGATGCCGCAATGTAGTGAGCAGCACTGATGCCTCAAAGCTTCTAGGCTGTGGGTTTGAATCCAGCTTGATTCATGTGTGTAACAATGTTTATTTGCATTGGTTTCCTCAGGGTGCTCCAGGACCCTCAGACACCTGAACTAGCCATTTTTAGGAGTACAGCACTGAAAACGAGTAAAAATAAAACAGAGGGTGGCACAGCTGGTACATTCACATTGCATCCATTCATTTAACAGACTCTTTTCTCCAGAGCAACATACAATTATAACAATGTAGCATTTAGCTGACACCTTTTTTTCCAGGGTGAATGTTAGAAACCCTACAGTAAACTTCCTTCAAGTAGCAGTGGTGTGTCAGACTTCCTGGGCGGTGGGTCTGGATGCGGTTTTGAATCCAGCTCAGTCTATGTGGGGTTTGCACATTCTCTCTGCAGTTGTGCTTTTCCCGTCAAGTGCTCCAGTTTCCTCCCACGGTCCAAATGGAACTGTTGACACTAAATTATCTTTTGCGTTTGCATGAACAAATCACTGAATGAATGTGAATATGGTTTCCCTGCGACAGACTGAATGATATCTCATCCAGAGTTTTTCCTGCCTCAAATCCTGTACTTCTGAGAGTAGTTGAGGTGCCTACTGCTGCCCGCGTCAAAAAAGTGTTGTGGAGGAAAGGTAAAAAAAAAATTAATAACACATTATACAATTACCAAACTGCTTTCACTATAAAAGTGGTTGCATTTTGTACATAAGTACTGTTGGTGCTGTCGGACAGTCAAACACCACCAATCGTCACTTGTGTGTGTGTGTGTGTGTGTGTGTGTGTGTGTGTGTGTCACATGCATACCTGAGCGTGACATCACTGCTCCATTCTCCATTCTTTCTAATATTGGCAGAGGTTGACGTTTCCATTTTCATAATAGTAAGAAACTGTTTTGGGGTTTAATAACTAAGCAAACACCATATCCCAAGTGCCCCTATCCCAAATTTCAAGTCTATGGCTTGAAAAATAGAGCCACGTATAAAGAACAAACAAACAGTAATTGAGCTTTATAGATACACACATGCACCATAGCCCATGACAGTACAGCACAATAGGCATGAATGCACAACAGACGCTTATTAAACACAGTCGAGACAATATGGTTACACTACGTGGCAAAGATGCCACCACCCTACTGCTGCGATATATTTGTACCAGGTTTTATTTCAAACTTCAATTTGTTTGTCCTCTTGAGCATCAGTGAACATGATGGACTCCAGCATGCGCTTGAGAATGCCCCCAGGTGTTCACTTCTGCCATGTTTCAAATAAAGGTTTTGAGGGCTAAAAAATGGCTTTGCCATATACTTGCTTATTGAGGAAAATCCTGGATGGTTTTTGAATATCCCTAGTCATCCCTCAGTCACCTCCCAGCAATCACACGGAATCAATGAGTGACAGCCTTTAGCCTCGAAACTTTCTCCTGACAAGCCACACACCGGATCTTGCTGTAAACTGAAGTGAATTGTGTCCTCCCTTCCCACTTGACAACACATGTGACACTGTTGTCAGATCACTGCAATGGCAGTGGTCTGTCCTGTTTTCCTTTTTTTAGATGTTTAACCACTAACGCTGATAACGCTGTTTTTCTGCCTCAACTTTCGTAAAGGTAAGCTGTTCAGACCGCGCACCAACGTTTAGATGACTCTCACCCATACTTCATTTTTCGCATCCGCCTCTTGCTCTCTTGGGTGCCACGGTGCAACCTGTACTGTAAGTAGTTTATTCAAGACACCAGCTCGGTGTGTGTGGCTCCTGTAGATTGTTATTTTTACCTTTACCTCTTCAGCGCGGGACACCTGCAAAACATCTTAATTATGTGAACGGATTGCTATCATTTGAAACTGAGACTATATAAATCTAGAAGGCATTTTCGGTCCACTTCCACGATTGTGATATTTCTTTTTAATCTTTATTTTATTTATTTACTTACTTTTTTTTTTTACAATTCAATAAGATTGCGCAGGCAGAGGGGCCACAGATTACTCCAGAAAAGCAAAATATAATCACGCAGGGAAAAATGACTCCCTGTTATCATTCATTTCCCCAGTAACTCTGAAGCTCTAGGCCCAGGAGCCCAGGCTGGAAGTACACTAAGGCTTATGGAATATGTTCACACATTGTTTTGCAATAAATGCATACGCTGTACTTGCATGCAGAATGAGAGGGGTGTATAATTGCTTGTATAAATGTATTGTAATATTACATTTCCAGAAATTAAAGTGCAGTGGCCTCATTTGCCACTGACATTGTTTTAGATGAATACCAGCAGAAGGAAATAACAAAGGAGGATAATAAAAAGGAGACCGAAAGCTGCTATTTTTCACTGGTTGTGCGGAAGGGAGGTGAACGCTCAGTGGTGGTCACCAGAAGTGTCTTTGCCCCCACGTACTTTTTATCCCTGGAGCAGGGTGTCTGTCTTATGCGGTCTTTTTTAATACCCACAATTGGATGACTTCAAGGATCAACCTCCTTTTTAAAGGTCTTTCTTTTGAATTGAGTGAAACTGAAACACTGCCAAATGAGAATATTAATTAATAACATTGTCACCTCCCAACCTTCACCAGAATGACATTTTCCATTGCCATCTTGATTACTCGGTGTTTCAGAGCAGCTCCCCTGAACAAAAGCCCTGTTGGTGTAGAATGGAATAAGAGTGCCCACTAGTGGCTGTAATACACAAATTTATGATCCATAGTGAAATACTTGGTATAGTTTCATCATATAATGCCTCCTTTTCAGGATTTTTTGTTTTTTGTGTACAGTCGAAACATTCTCTCGTATGCAAAATAATAAATACAGTCCATCGCGGTTATCTGGTATTAAACCATGGTCTGCACCACCTGCACTGTTATTTCTTAGCAAGGATATCCACAGATTCTTATAGCACCGTCGAGGTTTTTGTGCTATGCGCCTGTTGGCCACTATAAACAATAAAAACACACACATATATAAGTAATATATTCCTGTCATGTTTTACGAACATGGATTGCTCCCATAAGTTTTCAATTTTAACAGATGTAAAATATCAGTCTACTGCAGCTGCTTACACATTAAAACAGGGAATTGATATATTTCACGGTTATCATCGGAGTTGCCAAGATTTGCCTAGTCCACCTTAGGCCACATCAGTGTCAAATAAATTCCCTTATTAACAGATGTAGCACTTGCAACTAAATATTATTGATGCATGTCCCTGCAATCGGCCGACGGGTGTCGTGTTTCTTTTTATTACTCCTACCCCCACCTCTTCCCTTTTTTTAAAATTTATCACTGACCTGTCAAGTGCTCTGCTGTTCTACACAAGAGTCAGCCTAGAACTGAACAAACCAATGGCTGTCTCTAAATCTAGGCCTTAACTTGACATGTCACTGCGGGGATGCCACCGATTGTGTCTTCTAAAACTGCAATTACATCTCCAGATTGTATTGAGGAGTTCTTACTGGGTCAGCAGCTACACTGCAGCTCTGCTCCCCAAACTTTAATAGTTCCGCGGTACAGTGGCAGCTTCTGCCTTTCTTCACCAGGGGAGGCAGCAGTTTGCTTTGGGGACTTCGAGATGCTGCACACAGGTCTTATCCTGCACATCAAAGCCATTTTGCAATAACAGAAAGTTGGCAGACATTATCTTCGATAAGATGCACTGTTTTACCTGCTTATTCAGTATGTCGTCCAGCAGTATCATGCACAAGAGTTCAGTATGAGTAATGGCACAGGGATACCGAGTCCTTCTTGCAAATGCAATGTAATAAAGTCACTTGTAAAACAAAAAGGATATTTTGCTCTTGATTTTTGATTCATTTATACACATTTGTCTTTAATTGTGGAAAATATTTAAAAAAAAACATCTCTGCTACCGACTGGAAAAACCACAACTGCTCTCATCATTTTAAATGTCATTATGGTTACTAATGTACTTACTCTTCCTGAAATGGGCTCTTAAGTTATAACTGAATGGAAAGTGGCTGCAGTGACTATCAGTAACCAGAGCTTCCTAAACCGGCAGCGGAAAACAAAGGAGTTTGCCTGAGCAATTGGGATAAATATTATAGAACCAGCTCAGTGAGCAACAAGAGACAATGAAACATAACAAGTAATAATGTAAATGGTAATATGATTTACAGTGAATTTTAGAGCTATATTCAGAGGTCAATATGCATAATGTATCATTCTTGCTATAATTAATGTAACAATGCCCATACAGTCAGTATCAATCAATGTTAATAAAAACACAGTGAAATACGAGTCTTCATATAATTGTATGTTCTTATTGTCGTTACTGTTTATGCTGTCAATATTTCTTGATGCTATACTGTAATATCTTTATCGTATGTAACACTGTGCCCCCTCATTTATGTATGACGTATAGTTAATAAGGTATTTTAATCAAAAAA
This sequence comes from Arapaima gigas, assembly GCA_900497675.1. Taxonomy (NCBI): domain Eukaryota; kingdom Metazoa; phylum Chordata; class Actinopteri; order Osteoglossiformes; family Osteoglossidae; genus Arapaima; species Arapaima gigas. The sequence continues at coordinate 550,251 of UFQX01000085.1, forward strand.
GAACTGAACTATTTTGTAAAGTGATGCCCGTAGGTTTTTCTCTATATATATGGTATATGCTGTACGTATGTAGCCAGGCATACTTCAGAGTATTTCTAATCTGAACCACAACTGGTTTAGCCTTTAAGGGATGTTCACTGATCCTCTGTAAACCCTTACGAGAGGAAATCGGGGCAGAGCAGTTTTCCCAAAGTGAGATGTTTTCTGGTTTGACGGAATCAGTGTAATTCCAACTCTAAAGTGTTGTAAATCGGTCTGATAAGCTATGGAATTGGGAATAATGCGCATGCTGCTCCTGCTGCATTATGAATAAATAGACACTTTCATTTCTGACTGTAAATTACATCTAGACTAAATCATATAATTTGATTAAAAAGTTATATAACATAGTTAATGAAGTAACGCACTGCTATATATTTGTTATATTAAATCTGTAGAATTAAACATATTTAATATGGGTACTAGTGGTAAAATTTCAACAGATCCTGTATGGGCTATAAAATAGATGAAGGATCAAGGGCGACTGGCAGAGAGCTTGGTGTCCTGAAGTGGTAATAATAGCTTGTACCACAAACCAAGTGTTAATTTGATATCTTGACGTTTAAAGGCAGAGAAACACATTGACTGAAGGAATACATGTGCATTAGTGCAGCTTTTTGGCCAACATGCTCGTGTGTTTTCATGAGGGGGGAAGGGAGAAAATGGGGAAACTGGTTGGTACAAATCTGTGTTAGTTTGGGCTGTGTGAAAGACATCGTAGATCAGTATAAAAGCTTTCCTTGGGTCAGAACTGCATGTAATATTATAAGAGTGTGTTAGTCATTTTTGTGGACTGTTGATATGTTAAGTGGCAAAGCATGTCTTAGGGTGTTGGTGGGCAAGGAGCATTTAGGGATGGTCACATTTTCTCAATCCCATTTATGCTGCACCCAGCTGCTTGTGCTTACTCCAACTCTCAAGAGGATTTATAGAGATTGCTGAGCGTGAACTTGAACTGACCTTGCCAGGCACCTGGGACTGCTTTCTCGAAGATGAGATGTATGACATTTGGGTGAAAGAAGCAATTGTGGGTTGGGATTTTGGCTACCTGTCTTGTTTATGTTTGCTTTCTAGTTATGTTGTGGGTGGGGGGAGGCTACTTTTTTGATGCCAAAAAAGCCTGGCTTATATATTTTTTCACCTAAAATGTACTCAGTTATGAAAATGTATGCAAATGTGATTTCCACTGGACTAAGTGGCAAATCTGCTGTGTGTTCACTACTAAAACCTTAATATTTCCACGCTGCATGACATACAAGTGCCATTTTTCATAATCGTTGCATGTATTTATGTAAATGCCCATACAAAAAACAGGTGAAAAAAATGGATGTAAATGGGAAACAAATATGACCGGTCAGGCTTTGTGCCTGAAATAAGGACAAAATATATGAATAGTACAAAAGGGAATGAAAGCACAGGTTTTGAAGGTGGCTTCAGAAGGGACTTAGTAAATACTGAAACGTTTGCAATTTACAGATAGCTTGTCGTAATGTTCGTATTTTAAAGCGCAATTACCTTTGGACATCCTGGTGCCATTTAAGCGCAGCAGTTAAGTGCCAACTGGTTTAGCCCACTAAAAGAGGAGGAAAATAACATAGGCATTGTGTTTCTGTCAACAGTGCAAGATGGTGATGCGTGCATTACAACAATAAAACGGGCCACACGTGCACAACCTGATGTGTGTACCTTCCCACCGCTTGAATTAGAACTCCCCAAGGGATCTATTATCTGATTGTTGTCTAACTTTATGCAATTCACCCAGAGCTTCTGCCCCTGTGTGCGCTTTGTGACTCATGTCGTGTGTTTTTTTTTTTTTCTTTAACATTTGCATTATGCTGTCTAATCAATTCAGCGAGTGTAAATCGAAAAGGTATGACCTACTGACAGTCTTAAGTGACATATGTGCTTACATAGGAATTAGCTTTTTGATCATTTCACCTACCTAAAGAGCCTTCTATGGGTAATTTATTCGAAATCTCTTAAGACGCTGGCTCAGATGACATGTGAGGGAATAATTGACCTGAATTTCACTTCCAGGACACCTCAGATCTTAAAATTTCCACTAAATGGAGGCGACATTAAACCTGATTACGCACAGTTCATTCAATTTTGTAGAAATCAAACTATATTCATACACACACCGATACACACACTCAGACCGCATAGACTGCATGCCAAAAGGCTGGAGCGACACACAGCACAGCTGCTGAAAATGATTTTGTCTCACAAATGAGCAAACAGCTGCATAAGAGTTTTTATAGTTTGTCTACATATGTTCCATTCTGACACAGGACTGGAGGGAGGAACTTATTCTTCCTCTCATCAGGGAGGGGGAGAAGGTGTTGACCCTGCTGAAGCTGGCGAAAGAGTATCACTCTTCCTGGGGTGACTGCAGCAAGAAGAATTGCTTCTCCTGCTGGGAAGGTTGAGAAAGGAAAGGGGTTGTTGGTTGGTGAAGAAGTGTCTGTCTCACCAAGGAGGGTGAATGAGGGAGCGTGTCAAAGTAAGGGCTGTGGAGGAACTGTTGGTCCTCCTTGTGTGTGCTGTGGAACTAGAATAAAAATGAGGTTTATTATTATTATTATTATTATTATTACACAAATGCAATGACTCCTTTTTAAAGTTTGTCCCTTTTAGCTACAGCTGAACTTCTAAGTTTGTACCAGATTGAAACAGGTTAACTGTTTTAAACAGTTATGAAGAAAAAACATCTGTTTCAGATTTCTAATCACAGCTTTTAATTGTTTATATTATTTATACCTGGCAAAGATGACAAATACAGCAATTCCATGGTATCCAAACTCTCTATATCCAAATGTTATAATGGAAAATTAATACCTATATATTGCTATCCAAAGAGAAACTTTTTACTATAATGATTTTTTAATAAAAATCAAAATAAATTTAAAAATCCAAAAATAAATACCACACAATATATTGTAATAAAACATACCTTATGTATTGTAATAGACTGTACTGTGTCCTGCTACGAATCTATCCACAGGTCTAACACAGGTGTTATCAGCTGTTTCCACTGATTTCACTTTGTGTGAATACATTTTCGTTGCATCACCACTTTAACTGCGCATTTCATTTTTTAAAATAAACCTATTTATTTAAATGCCAGCTCTTGTGCTGCAGAGATGGACATGGTAAGTTACTTTGATACATGTTTTGATTCCCTTTATTCACCATGTGATAATTTCATTTGTGAACACCACGCATGTACCCTGTAACACTAACATGTGAAATGTTCTGTACTGTGCATACTGTACCGTACATTATAAACATGCAAATTAATGACAACATTGTTTTCTAATTAGGTAGCTCGTGTTTACAGTGTTTTGTCATATTGAAGTTATGAGTTCCTTATATAAGTGATATATATATATAAGTGATTTTCGACGGACTCAAAGCACCACTCGGTGTCCAAAAAATTCAGTATCTGACAGTTTCAGGGACAAATTAGATTCAGATACCAGGAGTTTACTGTATATGGAAGATGCAGACATGTTTATATTTTATGTTAGGGTTAGGGTTATATCAGAGGAAACATGCATACAAGACAGCCCAGGAAAATATAAATAAAAAATGTTCAGTATTTTTTTGAGGGTGACATATGTCGTACTGTTTCAGTAAATTTATAGTGTACACCTAAAGATTAGACTTCACACACATCTGCTTATTTGAAATAAAATTATACACTCTTCTGTTACATTATGCTTTACCCAAAATATTTTTTGGCATAATAGTAGCATAATAGTATCCTCTGCTGAGTAGTATTGGTGCCTCACACTGGAAGTGAATGGGACTGTGTGAGTTTGCATGTTTTCTCATCGTGTTTGAGCTTCCTCCCACAGTCTAAAGAAATTTTTATATGGATGGGTGACTTTAAATTTGCTTTTGTCTATATGTGTGACAGGATGAGTGTGGATGTGATTGGCCAGCGTTGGACTAGCATCCCATCACAGGTGTACCCTGAGTTATACATGATGTCTGGAGGATCTAGACCACTGTGACCCTGCACGGCACAAATAGCGGTTAATAATGGGTGAATAGATGGACAAAGTGTTGCTAATAAATTAATGAATGGTTTAAATTGTTTAGACATATTCAAGAGTTAAGATGAAACCATAATGAAACTATTAAGCTGAAAATCTGCGTCATAGTGACGGCTACAAGAATAAAGCATTATGCTTATCTAATTTCCCAGAAAACTCAGATAAAAGGGAAAAAGTCATTTTCATCCAAGAGTCCTTGGACACAATTCCATTAGAGAATGCGGATACTGGACAGAGTACAATCAATGGAAATGGTTCACTAAGTGCCTCTGAGGTCATTTCTAGGTTTTGCAGGCCAACATATCACGCAACTTGCCCTACATGCTTGTGATTTTGCTACCTTTGTTTAATTCTTGTTTCATATTTGGTTCCATGTGGGTTTGATTGGTTTATTTGGGACAGCCCTAGTATTGCGAGGACACATAAGATGCCTTTTAAAGTCAATTATAAAAGAAAGTCAGTCCAAGCAAGGTCACGATTAGCTCTGAGAGCATCAGAATCCTTCCTTTTGGAGATCTGAGCTGACAACACTGACAATGTGCCTGCTATCTCGATGATCTTACAATGCCTACTGCTTCTGAAAGCACATGGCTATTCCCAGTGGAGCAAGATCAGCAGCAAAAGGATGACCATCCACCTCAAAGGGTGGGCAACCTCAAAGAAGGACATTAGTGGTAATCTTTCGACAGCTTAATGGTTCTTTGTCAGTGGACACATGAATGGGGTTTGAATTTACTGCACAAATGAGAAGTTTAATATTGACTTTAGACCAGGAGAGTAACCTTGTAGCAAGGTGAAAAGCAACTTCTAGTGTAAATTTTAGTGTCTCACTCCTCTCGGTTGGTCTTTTGTGCATCAAGTCTGCTTTTCAACATAGACCGTTTCTTATAAATTAGCAGCTCGTGAGACTTTGTTTAGTCACACAGCTAACCCTCGGCATTTTTCCTCTTACCTTACTGCTTTCCAAGTGTTACAAACGTTTTCTTCTGATATTTTCAGCTATTAGGGCACAACCTTCATTACCGTAACAGTACAGCACATATTGTTAATGTCTAACGTTGGATTCAAAGACATGTGGGTGCCAACCAAAGATCATTATAAAATATTGTCAGTCTCCATAAGTAGCTTGAAATTTTAAATTTCCGTAAAGCTTTCTGTGAAACAAACTTATAATTAGTCTCCATAGATTTTCTTACTAAGTGGTTAATTTCTAAATAAATGCAATTAACCGAGTACCGGCAATTAAACTTATCTGTACTTCATGACAATTTGGGCAGCCAGCAATTTGTGCCCTGACCCCTTTCAATGCAAGCACCTCTGAATATTTCAGTAAAAACATCAGATTAATTCCTCTGCCTTTTTAATAAATTTATACTCCATGTCTGAAGCAAACTAGGGCTAGTATAACAAGGCCTCAAAGGATGATGTTTTTGTATTCACCGCTTTAATAACCGTTGAGTCCTTTGACATTGCAAGCTTGCTGCAGTGTTGCTTGTCCAAAACCTAACCTTTGCAAGCATGGATTCAAACTGCCTTGCTGAAAGATTTATGGCATCATGCATGTTTTACGCCACTGAGTGCACTAATGGGTTTTAGTGGCGAACCCCAGAGGAGTTGTTGTGCATGTAAAATTGGGAAAGCTCAGAGCAGCACTTAAGGTAGGTAGAACGCCAGGTTTACACAGAAAAGTTATGGATAGCTTCACAATTGACCAAACTGGGAGACAGTGTTTGAGTAAAGCTGAATTCTTGTTCACTCAAACCACCTTGGGCTTTACAGCCTTTGCAATGAGTGATTACATTCAACAATGCTTGCTTTCCTTTCCCTCGTTCCCCAAAGGCTTTTTTAACTACAATCGTACAATTTGTTCTTTTTTTCCCCCACAGCAAAGTGTGTATACATCTAACATGCATATGCTTTCATGACAGCAGGAGATTTTTAAAACTAGAATATGCCCAAATTGACCGTCTCCCAGCATAGGAACAGTGCACTAAATTACAGCCGGCAAATATGAAAAACAAATAAATAAAATTTTGCGGAACCTCTTACAATCCAAGAGGAATCCGTGTGGATTTGCTGGGGCAGCAGGGGGTACAGTGCTTATAGCTGTCACTTTTCACTCAGAGGACTTGGATTTAAGTCCCCCTGCCCTCTCTAGCGCCCTCGATCAAAGTATTTGGTTTGAATTACTCCATTTAACATAACCTAGCTGCAAAAAGCGGGTAAATACTTGTAAAATACTTTCCTAAGCACTTTTGGAAACAAACCTCGCATTGTAAGTTGCCTTAGAAACAAACATCAGCTCAACCAAAAAAAAAAAAAAAAAAAAAAAAAAAAAAAACTTTTTTNTCCTGTACTTTTATAATACTATCACCCAGCCCACATTCAGCTCAACCAAAAAAAAAAAAAAAAAAAAAAAAATCAATAACTGTTTTTACTTTTTAAAAACTATAAGAGCTGCAATGTATTGAAACGGTCCCAGCATTGCAAGTTGCCTGAAATAAGGGATAAAAGGGCCAGAGTAACTGAAATTTGTATGTCTTTGAAAATATCACATGAGGCAGCTGAGATGGTCAACACCATATGTGAAAGCAAAGCGTGCAAAGACTGAAACTGGTCTCATATAGAGGTCATGACGCAGGCCTGATAGGAGCAGAAGTTAATAATACAGTTTCTCCCAAGAGGCTAGGCTAGTCTTGCTGTGTGAAGTTCTAACAAGGTCCACTTGAAACAGATGCCATGTGAGACCAGTCAGGGAAAATTATTGCTTAACAGTAAATGCAAGGACCTTTTCTTTCTAAGGTTTCACTCATTTGGCTGCTGTTTTGCTGCTCGGAAAGGCTGAACCCATATGGATTGCCATTTATTACTGTATTTGCTCAGCTAGGTATGTTCAATAAGAGGGTCACACTGCTAAATAAACAATGTGGCTACGAGGCACATAGGGAGACAGAGATCTGCAAACGGGCTGCGATTCTCAGGTTCTCGAGGGAAAAAGGTCTATGTCTCTCCATGAGGGTGCTAGTGAGCCATACTCTGGGCAACATCAAGGAAACCAATAAATCAGCTTGCATCCAAGCACCATCCCTGCCATGCAGCTGTCCTCTGGTTAGGGCAGAGTCTGAGGAACAGGTTGCTGAAGGATGACAAATGTGGGGAAGGCTGCTCCACTTTCCCATCCAGCCATCACCTGTGAGACACAGCGAACAATTCAGCCAAGAATCTTCTAGTGAATGAACAATGCGCCGCTAATATAAACATCCGCATGGGTCTGGTTTATGAACTTTTTTGTGTGTGTGTGTGTGTGTGTTTTTTTTTTGACCACCTTATTCATTTTGTTCTGTCCTACCAATGCCCTATCACTCAATGGACGACACATACATTTACAAGAAAAAAAAGTCGAGTTAATACAGGGGTAAAGAACAAGTAGAACTTGTTAAAATTCATTAAGGAAAGTTTAAGGGAGAAATCCGTCGTGATTTGGCTGCACGACTCTCGCCTTTCTCTTAGCAGGGAACCTCAAGAACATGTGCCAGTCACCCAGGCAAGATTAGGTGGTGATGTGAGCTGTGTCACTGTCCTGACATCTCTGACTGGCTTCCTCTCATCACTCGGCAGCCCTGGCGTACAAGGCTGACACAGAGCCTCTTCATCGGACTACCATGCACTCCGACTGCTGCTAATGAAAGGCGCCTGTTTCTGCAGACACATGCAGTCATATATCCTTTTTCTGTTCTCCTAATGGCACGTCTCCAGCCCTTGTAGCTGCGCTTCGCTGTGGGTAAGAACTTGTATTATTTATCATATAGGCGGATCTGCTGTGCAGTCAAAAAAAAAAAAAAAAAAAAAAACCTTTNTGGGTAAGAACTTGTATTATTTATCATATAGGCGGATCTGCTGTGCAGTCAAAAAAAAAAAAAAAAAAAAAAGCCTTTCACAATAGTAACAAGTTCTGCTTAACGGCATCCAAAAGTTTGAAGTGCCACTTGTTAAGCAGGAGTATTACTTCTAAATAAAAACGGGGACTATTTTTTATGCATCATTAAAGTGTAATACATTCATATCCAGATACAATACAATACAGTCTTTGAAGCTGAAATATCTGAGTTGATATTTTTATAAGTGCTATTTCTGTTACTCATATTTGCCTATAAGAAGGCAAAGTAGGTGCTGTATAAAAATCAACTTATTCCTGCCTCCACTCATTTCTGCTGTGCAAAATGGATTTATGATGAGGTCTAGGGTTAAACCAAGGAATAGAGTTGCTGTATTATTAAGGACCGCCGCAAAATGTGTTCTGCTGTCACGATCGAAAAGACATTATTCAGAATTCTGACCAAAAAAAAAAACTTTGAGAAACCAAAATGTAGCCAATGCTTTTGTCACCCCCCGCCCCCCAACTGAATGCTTTCCTTTCTTGGAGAATGTTAACAGGAGCCCTTCTCTGTTCACCCCCATACAGGTCGCTGCAAGGGTAGTTCCCAGCAACATATGCTTAATGTTAATTTGAAGACTGTTGCCAGTAAACATTAAACACCAATGCAAACTGAAAAAATAAAATAACATAAAAACAGAGGCAAACAGCCTTTGTCTGTGCTGCCTGAACAAGTTTCAATAGCAATAACTGGCATAGACACACAGTGGTTTGTTATTAAATTTAAAACTGACTTGTTCCCTTGACCTCAAGCGTTGAGCAACTTATTCTGTATGTGACCAATACAATTGTCAAAACTGAGTCAGTTTGGCTCAGCCAAAAGTAAAAATATTATAATACGAAAAAAAACCTGCACTTTATAATGTGGAGCTCCTTTATTTTTCATGACACCCCATCACATGTTCCTCTTCCCAGGTTGTCAGGGATGAAATGCAAATGTTCCTTTAGGGTTGTCAGCTCTCTAAGACATATTGCTTATGTGATCACTCAGTCATTTCACATCCAGGGAATGACAACAATACCCCAAAATGTTGACAAATACCCCAAAATGTCTTGAACATTTCACTAGCTCAGGGGAGTATCTGCTGCATTATGAGGTTTGGACAAGAAGACTCACAAATTACTCGTACCCCTGAATTCAACCCTCAGTATGTATGATTATCTTGCATTACTTTAGCAGAAAACCAGACATAAATTGCTGAAGAAATAAATGTTTTATTACTCAGAGCATGACGATCATCTACTTTTCTTTGAGTGCCTTAGGGCCAAAAGAAATTCATAAGCGCCAAAGTTACCAGTGGGCACCAAAGTATAATGAGTCATGCAGTTGTCTGTGCCATGAAACAGTTATCATAACAGCCTGATGTTTTTCTCTGCAGCTCCTGAACACAGTTCCTAAACTGTTTCCCCATCTCAATAAGCAAAATTTCACGCCAACTACTCTTCATTTCCATAAACATGTGTACAGCTGTTTCAAGCAGACAGCTGTGGAGATATGATGGTGAAAATAAGTGACTCCAAATATAGCGCGTTCCTGAGTGTGATGCAAAGCACAAAGTAAGTAAAAACCTTTTTCAAAAAGCACAGTATTGTTTGTGTGCAATTTGCAGGCTGATATTAATAAAATAGAAATAATACATCAAAGTCTGCATTTCCTTCCAATGAGGAGTGATTTCCATAACCGGTGTGCGCAAGAGCATAAATATTTCAAAAAGAAAGTCACTGTTTTCACAAAAGAAAAAAAAAGCACTTAACATCAATTCCAGCAGGTTTAGATGAGACTCGATGTGTTTTATGAAAAATATTGTTAATGCGGTCTTTACAGTACAAGGTTACCAAAGCTAAATAACCATTTTCACTTATCTCTTAGTAAATAAGAAACCTCTCTAAAAATGGACGACCTCCCCACTTTAAACGGAGCTGAAAATTGATTAGAAAATAGAGGACAAAATACCTGTAAGTAATGTTCTTTACTGCTTTGCAGGCATTGTGGTTCCTTCATCTTCTAAACACATAGCGTCTATGTGCGTGTTCATTTTTTTCCCCTCTCTCTGGGGTGCTACAGTACACTTCACACTACGTGGGTGATGGGGGACCATTTATCTTATCAAGGTTAATGGGTAGACACTTTCAGTCTCATCTCAAATAGTGTAGAAAAAAATTAAAACACATCCACGATGCATTTTCTCTCTCAACAGTTTTTCTCTCTCCACAACCGCAGTCCACGGAGGTCTTTTGCTCCCAACTGATATCAAGTAACTAAGCAACAAGCAACCATTTTCAATAATACAGGGTATGGCATATTGCTCTCGAGGACTGCTTTCTGAGAGTTCTCTCTTCACCCCGGGAGGGTAAGTTAAAAGCATGGAGGCCAACCAGGAACTTAACAAGCTCTCCACTGCTGCTTGTAATACCGCACCATTACGTTTGGCCTGTTGCAATCATTTGGTCCCGTCTGCTCCCTCATACTTCCAGGACCCACATCAGCTGATAAGAGTAAAACTGCTGGAGGTCACTACAGCATTTAAGTGGTAGAACAACAGCCTTGTGTGCATTGCTTTTTTCCTCCTTATTTTTCAGAATGGAAGGAATAGGGGCTTTTTGCCGCCTTGGAAACTCAAAACTAAGCCGCCTCCTATGTTTGACCAGATTTTAAATTTTAAGGCTGGATTTAACTATAACCAGGTTGTAATGAAACTGAAACAGACCATCTGCATTACATTGACTCACATTCGTACGATGAGGCATTTGTATAGTATTATCGTGTTGTCTGTCTTGAAGCTACACAGTAGTGTAGCCACTCTTTAGTTACGAAGCAATAAAAAAACAGCAAATTCCATGGAATCTGAATGTAATTCATCTCTGGAAACACATAGGATACCAGATTTTCCTTTTTTCTAATTTTCCTTTATTTTAATTGTAAATATAGTAATCTCCCGGTATCGAATCTGTTCCTGAAAATTTGTCAGAGACCAAAGTTGCAGGTACCAAGTGCTTATTTCCCATTATTTTAAATCTGAGCAAAATAAATAATGTTCTTCCAACCCATCAAAAAAGCTCTATATATCTATCAACCAATCACTTCAGCAAGATAAAACACTCTTAACACCTCTTAATTATAAATTTGCACATTTACATGACATGGTACACTATATACAGTACGGAACATTTCACATGTTAGTCCCCCCCAGTGTCACTGTGTTACACATGGGAGATGAGAGAGCACATGTGTGAGGGTCACAGAGGGTGTTCAGTATGAGATGTTGAATAAAGCAAATAAAGATGTGTGTCAAAGTAGCTAGTAGCACCTGCATCTTTTTCTGTCACAACCTGCATTAAAAAAAAAAATTAGTTTGTTTTGTACAAATGAAATGAGCAATAAATGTAGTAGTGCAGTGTGTTCAAACAAAATGAAACAGGTGGAAACAGCTGATAACATCTGTGCACATGTCTGTCTGGCTTCAGATAAATGTTTAACTGTACACAGTAGAGTTTATTACACTTTATACAGTATTATTTTATTACAATACACTGAACAGTATTTATTTGTAGATTGTTTTGATTATTCAGATTTTGATTAGCGTTTACATTTTTTTAAAATTAAGGATAAACTTTGGATAAAAAAATTGGTTATAATAAAAGTGCCCATTTTGGATATCAATATATATCTATATATTATAAAAAAATTCAGATATAGAGTGTTTGGATACTGAGGTATTGCTGTATTAGCAATAGTGCTTGAGGGAGCTGTACACAGATACTGAAGGAAAACAGATTAGCTTTGCTTAAAGGATGGTGAAGCACATCTGTGGTCCCCCTTTATACTCTTATACAATTATGGCAGAACTAAACCCCAAACATGCACCAGACTTGATTTTAAGTTAAATGTTCCATGTCACTGATGTGTCCTGTTCATATATGTGGGCTGATCAAAAAAAGAATTTTGCTGCCTTCTCAGAACTGGAAAAAAAACTCTGTATTCTTTATCACCCCTTGTAACTAATTTCCTTCCTTTTTATTTGTAAGATAGAGTTAAAGCAAATTAAAATTGCCACATTCCCTTAAAATTCAAATGATTCATAAATTCAGTGTGTATTGAACTGTATTCAGTGGGGCAGAGTGTTTGCAGTACCAACAAGCTTGCATGGGCATACATTGTGTGTAATCTCATTGGCAACCGCAATGCACCAGTAAGTCAGGCTAATGCTCAAAACTGATTATAGCTTTGGACCGTCGGTGAATAGCGAAAACAGACAAATTAGAGAACATGGGCACATTAGCCTCAAAACCCAGCTGAGACAACTTTCTGCCAGTTGCTTAAGAAATACTGATCAGAAAGGTTCACAGTGAAAGACTGGATGCATATCTATGTTTTATTCCTAAAATTTACCCTGTGAGCAGTAAACTCTACCCTTTCTCCCATTCTGGCGGCACTCAAATTGACAAAATTGTGTTTAGCCGACGTCTACTTCCAAAAAAATAGCCAATTTCATTGCTGTAATGCTCCACTGGAATATACGATTATTACAAGTGCCAGGTTTGCATAAAAAACATAATTACTTGAGATAGCAGCAGTAAATGACTGATCAGCTTGTTTAGATGAAACATGTGGAAAGAAGCCAGAAGCCCCAAAACAATCAAATGTAAAATCCCTTGATGTATGTAGCCCTTCGTATGTTTTTTTCTTTTATTTTTTCCTTTAGTTGCCGTGATTAGTAGGTTTGTCGGTTTAAAGTGTCACATATATAATCTAAAAAGACTCTTCTGCTCGTACTTGTGCTCAGCACTGAAGGTTATGTCTTTTTTTTTTAAGATACACATACTTTAGTATTGTCAGTCTTACAAGAGTTGGATTTATTTCTCTAACTATTAGCTGCTTTTTTATATTTAAAATATCTGGTGTCTAATAAAGTGGTTAGGATTTCTGGTTACAATGTAAAACCATCTTAAACCCTCCATGACAGGCTGTGCGTGTGGCATCCTTCAGAGGTACTGTACAAGAGGTACAGTGCTATGAAAAAGCATTTTTTAGGTTGTTCCATTTCTTCTCACACAGAAAAGTTTGGGATCTTTAAACAACATGTAATTTGAGACAACCTGAGTAAACACACAACACATTTGATTATTACTAAATTTATTTAAGGAACAAAGTTATCCAACAGCCTTATCACCCATGTGAAAAAGTAATTCCCCTGTTAAGCAACAAGCAAACATTTTCAATAATACAGGGTTAATCCACCAACTGAGCAAATTTCATTTCATTCCATTGATTAGATTCAACAACCAGGCTTGATTATTATTATTATTATTGTTTTTGTTAGAAGTAATAGTATTATAATTATTATTATTACTACTGCTACTATTACTATTGGTGACGTGGTCAAAGATGCAATGAATCTGTTTAAAAATGTGTCCTTTCTGCTACAGATGAATTTCTAAGTTGGTAGCAGATTGAAATCTCCATGTGATGCCGTTGGTAGGAAGCAGACGTGTGCAGGCGCGAGTTGGCAAATGGTGTTTATTGTCGAGAGACGTTCCGAGTTCGTAGTCACAACACAGGCAAGGGTCAGATCCAGAGGTTGAGAAGTACAAGAAGCGATCAGGCTAAATCGGTGGTCAGAGACAGCCGAGGGTCGATCACGGGAAAGGCTAGCAGGAGAGCTGCTCGGTACACTCAGTAGTAACGTGGGCAATACTTCGCACTGGTGTGTCGGGCTACACAGGTTTTACACCCTGCTCGGGGAAACAAGGAGCGGGTGCTGGCGATTGTGGAGTTGGGCGGGACAGCAGGGAGAGCAGGGGGCGTGACACTCCAAAACAGGTTTACAACTTTAAATAGATGTGAAGAAAAAAAGATCTGTTTCAGATGTATTAATTGTTTTTATTTACTTTTTTATTATAAATACTTATAATAACAAGTACACTCTGCCCATTTCTCAGTAAAAATGAGCAGTCTTGCACATCTTATAAGCAAAAGGTCTTCTTTCTGAATCGCAGCTTTTACTCGCTAAACAGTATTTATAGTATCTAGCATTAGTCTGTTAACGTTAGCTTTAAATGAGAAAGCCACCAAAGTGTAGGCCGTACAATTTGAGCGACTTAATGAATAAACAAGCAAAAAACGAAAAGGTTTTTGTCAGTCTCCTCCAAAAATAGCCCTCGCACCCTGTCTGTGGAGAGCACGCTTTCACATCCGACCTATTGTTGTATGACAGAAATTTGGATGCACTTCGACTCAATGAGGTGTCCACACTTTATCCTTCCTTGGCTTCCACATTTCACTGCGACGCAAATGTCTTCTGAAAGGGCAGTGTGTTTTTATCCTCCTCATTTTCACAATGAGGTGTTAAAGTAAAAAAAAAAAAAAAAAATTGCATTAGTTCAGTAATGCAGTTTTAATTATAGCCCTTTTTTATAGCCTGCACTACAGTAGGCGATCTGTATCGCTTCTTGTGTGTGGTCTCATTAACGGCCCATTTCAAGGCTATTTTGTACAATGGCAGAAAGCCAGAGCAGAGTAGTGTTTTAGCTTTTGGAGAGAACAGCTGCTTGCAGGATCTGTCAGGCTGTTTGAGTGGCCAGCTAGCGGGGACGTTTAAAAAAAATTACCTTATGACAACTCCTGCCATACCCAGTCAAGCCAGACACCACTCTCAGTATTATCTGGGGCAGTTCGATTGGGGAACGTTGACACTTTTATTTTATTTGCCATATGCTCTAAATGTCCCCGTTCTCATGTTCACCCACGCTTAGGTGTCAACTGTAAATGGGTCGTTTATTGTCTGGGCTCGGCAATTTGTTGGCAGACCAGTTCTTGGATGAACGCTGGATTGGATCACTCCTTTGTCTGTGGGCACCCCTCACAACCCCCTCAACACTGTCCATCACCATCTCCTGCTTGGTTGCCAGTCTAGCATGCATTTCTTTTACCACCTCGAGCTTCTCTTCTGTAAAGAATCTCTATGAAGGATAATTTGCAATGTATAATAATGTAATAGTTTAGATGGTACAACAGTGGCTGTTCTATCTTGATCTCTTCATCTTTTAATGCTGCATTTGCATTTATCAGTAAACATTTACATTGTGCAGGGTTGTGAGCAAAGAAATTTTGATACATTGGCGTAGGAATCTTTGAAATATAGAAGTTTGGTAAGATCGCTGTCTCTGTGTCTTTCACTGCCTCTTTGAAGAAAAGTGTCAGCTAAATGTACTAACTGTAATAATGTAATGTTTCCATCGCAATGTTTTCCAAGTACAAAGTGCGCAGTTGTTGTTTCTGAAAAAAAAAGAAGTGTGTCTTTGAAAATGACCGAAAGAAGTGTCTGATGGAAGCGGTTAGAAAACAGTCAGTGCAGTAAGTACAGATATAAAATATAAAGATAAAATATTTGTTACGGAAGTGAAATGAACATGTAACGTGGTAAAATTCCCAGTGTCCTGAATAATAAGTCCATTGTATGCAAAAGGTTACATATTTTCAAAAGCCTTTGTCACGGCTTCACATTCTACAAGACCCCATTATCTGTGGTCTTAGTGAAGGTTCCTCCTCCCGTCAGCAGACAGAGGACTTAGTTCACTGTCCTCACTTGCATGCCTGTTAATATATGTGGTTTTGTTTGTATTTGTAGATGTGTAGAGTGTTTGAGGGAGACAAACAGTCTTCTTATGCTCATTTCCTCCCATCATCTGGATCTTTGACGCTCTCAATGGATAAGTTTAGATTTAAGGGCACGAAGAAGAACCAATATTTCAAAACTGTTACTGCACAGACTCATCCGGAAATATAAGTATTAACTTGATAAGGATTTCTTGCGCTGCCATCATTCTGAGAAATCCTAATTACTTCAGTAAAATACGAAATTCTCTTTTATCAGTATTTGCATACAAGGCACAGTGTTTATAGTTTTACTGTGCAATGTTTAATACACTTCTAGTTGTATTAAACTTAAATTATGATGAATTACACTATTTGGAACAGCTTCATGGCTTTATTCATTGTTCCTTGATCCACATAAGCTATTGACCTATTGGTGAAACAATAAATCTATCCTTTCATTCTAAGAAAGTGTTTTCTTTTGTATATAAATTTTATTAATCTGTGTTTTTTCATAGTGTGGTTTTATTTATCAGTAAAGACAAGGGCATTTTGTTTGTAATGATGTGATGCTGAATTACTTTTAAATGACTTTCAGATTTTCAAACTTGCTAAAAGCAGTCATAAATAACCAAATAAAAGCAGCACTTTTTTAACTGCCCTTAAGATGTGCAATAATATAAACAAAAAAAACGATTGATATGAGGGGAAAGCCTTTCATTACTGCATGTTGTAATTTTGTTAGTTTTATGTCCCAAATAAATAAATAATCTATGGTGATCATAAAAATGACAAAAAAGATTGTCACTTACCATAGAAACACATTCATTGTTTTACTCAGTCATTACATAGACATAAAGTGAGTTGTTCAAGTGTCATACCAGAATTATTCAGAAGTATATGACTCAAATTTGTCTGACACCAACATACAGCTACTTTAGCACTAAAAGAGGAAAGCATGTGCAGGACTAGTGCACCGCAAACAGGAAAAGGGGGAAAAAAATCAGTGCACAAGTAGAAGTGCTAACTTTATATCCACTTGCCTATTGTCTAAGTATTCGAAGTATCTACATTTCATTTATGTTTTGTCATTGATAAATTATAACACGGAACATGGAATTAATCCAGCAGTGTAGGACACATGAAGGATGCGATAATTGATTTTCACAGTGTTCAGATGCTCTCTGACTCGGTAGCTTCTGCTAATTACTGAAGAACATTTTAAATGATTGGAGCTGCTAACTGACTAACTTACTGGAAATGACAGTTTAACTATTTGTGACATATCTTCTCGGGCCTAACTGCAAAACAGGAGAACGCAGTATGCAAATTTTACAAATTTACACTTTAAAACCGCTGGTCCCTAGTAAACCAATAAAGACTATAAAAACTCACAAGAATGATTGCTTCCTCATACATTAACCATTTTAATATCCATCAGGAACAAAGTATGTTGAGTCGTAAGGTGGCATCCCGAGGACAAACAGAAGTGTATCCCTTTCCCAAACCTTGAACAATTCTTGATCTGATCGCCCAATCGAGAAGTAATTACAAATTCAGAAAAAGCAGTAAGGAATTATATGTTTCATTAAAATCCAGAGACACTGGCCTGTGAAAATGATGCTTAAGTGTTGCAATTTGTCATGGATAACCCAATTATCTATTCCAAGGGTGGTGGAATAGGATCATTTACATATTTATGAACCCATTAGTACTGTTGTATGTGTTCATGAGTATTACTCATATTTTTACATCTTTACTCTGCATTCAGTATAATCTTTAAGGAGAGGTACTGCAGTCATGCAATCCAAAAAACGAACCACTAAACGCTGGCCTTGTATTTAGATCTGACGGTATCAGTTAAAACCCTAGGAAACGCCAAATAGCGCCGTAGTCATTTTAGGTGACACTTCAATAACAGTGAAGATGTTAAGTTAGATGCAAAACAGCGTCATTGTTCCAAGATGCAGTTTCAGTCGCCCGGAAAGAAGCGACATGGTTGACTGTGTGGTCTTTTTAGATTTGTAATTAATGTAGTAATAATAGTAATATATACACTAACAGTGCTTTCACATAGTATATGCGTTTATCAATAGACAAACTAAAAATGCCCAGTGATTTTTTTAACATTTATATTTCTTAATGTTTAAGGTGCAGTATTCTGTTAACTGATACATTAGAAGCTGTTCAAAAGAGTTATAAACTTAGATGGCAACCAATCTGTATAACAACCTTGAAATGAATAATATGCGCTGAATTTTTTGTAAGACTTCATAAAAATATAACAATGTGCACCTATAAATAGGGATGTGGTAGCACAGTGGGTTAAACCAGTGCCTCACAGCTCCTCGCCTCTTTACCTGCCGTGGGATTTGAATCCAAATAGAGTATCTGGGGTTTACATCTCCGCCCTGTGTTTGCACCCCTCAAACATGTGTAAAAGAAGGCAATGGTAAACCGCTTCTCTTCCTCCTTGCCTTATAAATCCCGCCATTGATTGTCTGTGAGTCGGATTTGATTGGATGGGACTTGCATATGTGATTAGAAACGTTTATATTAAATGAATATTTATACCATGTAATATTTGCTGAAGATAAATCAAGAATCAAGATCTTTATGTAACTTTTGGATGTGTTTTAAGAAGGCACTCCTTTATCCACATCTCCTTATAGATCTAGATTTGATTGTTGGCTGGACAATTCAACCCCTTTCCAAGTACAATAATCAAATTTAAGTTAAATGTAATTGTTTATCTTTGAGGCGGACTGGCATCTCATCCACGGTTTAGTTTTATAGCCTGGTACTCAATGATTCTCTCAATCGCCATAACACTGACCAGGATTAAACAGTTGATGGTAATTGGATGGATGGATGGATGGATGGATGGATGGATGGATTGAATAAGTTAATTCATTCAGCAAAAAAAACAGCACCGCTTTGTTACTTCTGAAAGTATGTAAGAAGAAAAACATTTAACAGTACAACAGCAGATAGTCTTTTTAGTAAGAACTAACCGACTTACCTGGCACTGCACAGGTCAAAAACATGTAGCGGTGGAAAGGTAAAAAGTAATAGCATATTATAATAAAAGATTATATAATCAAAGCAACAATTTTACCATTAAAGTGTTTTCACTTACTACATAAGTACAGTTAGTGCTGAATTTAGTACATTTGTGTGTGTGTTGTGCAGGATGACAAAATTTGTCGGAGTCACGTGCATACACTCTGCGTGTGACATTAATATGCTCTGCGCGTGACATCGCTACTCCTAGTTCTCCAAGCCTTGTCAGAGACTAAATTGTAACTTTTAAAAATAGTAAGTAGCTTTCTCAAAGTTTATAGACTTGAAAAAGAAAACCTCAGTGAGGATGAAAAGTACCTGTGGGCCAAATTTGAAGTCTGTGGCTTGAAAAACAAAGCTGTGCGTAAAGAATAAACCTACAGACAGACAGAAATTGAGCTTTATAGATACAGTAATGGGAAAGTGAACGCAAACTGAAAAAACAACACAGATTTTAAAATAAATACAGTTATTGGTACCTGTGCAGTTTCAGTGGTATATTTAACACGCCACCGTCCCACAAACCGCATCACATTCAAACTTAGGCCTGAACGTCCCAGGTGCTGTGAGTCAGCAGTGCTACCTGCTGCTCAAGTTTCATCACCGTTCAAACATTTCTGGAGTAATGGAGAATTTGCTCATCCTTGTAAGCGGCAAAAACTGAACTGTTATAGATTATTCGCACTAATTCATTTATTGCACATGAGCACGTTGTCCAGTTTGTTTGTCCATCCCTTTGTTTATTCATTCATTTATCCATTTGTTCATTAATTTTTGTTTATTTATTCAGAAACAAATAAACCAAAGCCAAACTGAAGGGTATGTGATGACCGGAGTTGATCAATGGAGTATAGAAACACGGTGCCTTCTAAAATACAGCTGCTAAGCGGTATCTTTTATCTCGTGCAGATGCACAAATGGAAATAGAAATTATTTTCAAAGTACAAAGACGTGCAAAAAAGTGATAAATTTTGTTTTAGTGAAGTATGTGAAGCTGAGCAAGTACCTGACATCTGAACTTGGCCTCTGTCCTGACTGTGAACTTCGATGTTTCCCAGGTGACACACGGTATTGCACTCAAATAATGAGGAGGGTTAGCAGCAGCTACCTTACCTTCAGAGTGTCCAATAAGTTCAGGGTCAGGAACCAAGAACCCCACCAGATCAGCTGACCAAACAGAACTGGGGCACCAAGACATGGCTGAGGCTTTAATGGGAAACCAGGCAACAGGGGGCCACATGTGAGGCAAAACAAGCACCTTTGCGATTCACCTACCGCTGCAGTATGCTGACAAAATAACATGAGGACATTGAGCGTGAAGCAGCTGTCCGTTTGTACCAGAGGAAACAAAAAGAGGTTTCATCAAGGTTCCCCAAACAAAGGAAGGAATTCACATTAGTCTCATTCCTTACAATGGATTTTTTTAGGAAATAACCTGAATGCACAAAAAGTAGAGGAGGACAAAAAGGGGCTGTAGAATAGCTCTGTAAGTAGGTTAGCCTTTCATCCATCTATGGATAACCATCCACCATTCAAATACACACACACACACACACACACACACACACACACACACACACACATGCATTCGTAACTTTCCACAGAATAGTGCCTCCTACAAGCAGCCTGGGATTTTGAGGTACAGAGCAGTATTTTTGCTGCAGTTTTACTGTTCTAGGATTGTGCTCTTCTGGACTGAGGCTGATGGTGGGGCCTCTCCTCCAAGTGTTTGGAGATATGCATACAGTGGTGCTTGAAAGTTTGTGAACCCTTCAGAACTTTCTAGATTTCTGCATAAATTTGACCTAAAACTACAAAAAAAAATTAGACACGGACATTTATTTATTGAGGAAAATTATCCAATAACACATATCTGTGAGTGGCAAAAGTATGTGAACCTTTGCTTTCAGAATCTGGTGTGACCCCCTTGTGCAGCAATAACTGCAACTAAACGTTTCCAGTAACTGTTGATCATTCCTGCACAGCGGCTTGGAGGAATTTTAGGCCATTTCATTTTTTTGACTCATTTGTTTAATTTGGTTCTCTTTATCTGCTTTTAGGACTTATGTGAAAATCCAATGTAGTTTTAGGTCAAATTTATGCAGAAATATAAAAAGTTCTGAAGGGTTCATAAACTTTCAAGCGCCACTGTATATGTAAAGGGGTGATATGGTAGCTCACCGAGAAGTTCTACTACTATACAGTGCCTGGGCTTGTCAGGTCAGCGTGAATTTCCTTTGGTTGCTCCTGCTTCCTCCCAGAGTGCACAGACATATGTTTCAGATGAATTGGTTACTCTATATTGCCCAGTGTGTGCATGTGTGGTGAACCTGAGCTACCCTAGTGTCTCATCCAGGATAATTTCATAGCCTAGCATCTAGTGATTCTGGAATAGGCTCTGAACCACTATGACCCTGCTCAGGATTAAACAGTAAATGATAATGGATAGATGGATGGAATTAAAAAGGAGAATCTGATCCAGCAAGTTGCATGTTCAGAGGTACAGAACAACTTTACACTTGGCTGGTTTTATTGCTATTCTACTAAGATTTAGGCTAGTATTCTTTGGCAGGGGCAAATACCAATGGAATGTCTTCATTCTTCGACCCCTACTGATGCAACATAACAAGTCAATAGCTTAGTAGGTACCTAAGAAAAGAGATACATAAAATTTAATTTTTCATTATGGGAAAATGTTTGAATTCCTTAAGCTGCTGTTGCATTGAAACATAAATTGTTTCTCTTGCTTTCCTCTTTTATTAACCTTTTAAAAGAATAGTGTTTTCTATTCAAATGTGTTCTATATTGATATCTCACATCCATACCTTTCTGGCAGTATCAAACACACGCTTTGATATTGTTGCTTAAAAAGACTGGCGCACTGATACCTCTCCAGGGGTGTGAAGATGACCAGATTGTTCAATATTAAACATGCGTTTCTAGTCTCACTGCTCCCTTTTGATGAAAACATGGTTTGCTGACCCTCAAGCTGCTTTTATTGCAGTTTTATACTTTTGCCACATCCACTCCTACACCAGCCAGAAAATGCTTGTTTACACTTTCCACGGTGATTGTTCATAAATAATGAAATTATTCATATTTACATCTCATGTTTACAATTTCATCAGTTGCTCTGATAGTAATAAATGTTTTTGGTTCAGTTAGATTTGTTTAGCTTTTTGGCAGGCTTTTTATCTAATGCATGTTCATATAAGAAGAGTTACTATACCTTTTCCAATAAAGCAATTGTGTTTTTTGCTTTTTTTTAAAATCATGATTTTAGGTAGCTTAACTAGACTTTTTGCATGTTTTGGCAGAATGATCTGATGTTTAAATCAACTATACATTTTTTTTTCAAAAATGAAAAACTCATA
Source organism: Arapaima gigas (assembly GCA_900497675.1). NCBI lineage: Eukaryota > Metazoa > Chordata > Actinopteri > Osteoglossiformes > Osteoglossidae > Arapaima > Arapaima gigas. The sequence goes on from UFQX01000085.1 coordinate 572,316, forward strand.
TTTAATACAACACTGTGAAAGCTTTATGGGGAATGAATTATATATTTTAGCTGTGAGAACATACAAACATGCAATTGACAATATGAATGCACTTTCCTAAGTCTCCATTGTTAAAAAGTAAGTGTTTTATCATGATGATAATATATTTAAAAAAATAAATCAGCTGCAACCAACTGTCAGGTACATCATTGTAACATGAAGACCCCACATTGCTTTGAATGTGCAATGAAATTAAAAGGATTCAATCTCAGGAGGGCACATTCACCTTGCCAGAGAGGGAGATGAGGGCCAACATTCCAGAACTGTGTTCAAACTTTTACTCTCTTCTGCATTTCTCTTGCATTTGACTTCATTAAACCGCCTTTACCCTGTTTGCATCCTGCTATTTCTGCCCTGTGATGTCAGAATTATAAGAAATTCCCCCCAAGTTTTCTCTCATATAACACAACACATCCCGTTTGGCTTTCTGTACCAGTGATGCCAATAAACCAGTTTGCATCACATCTCAGCCAACTGGTTAAATAAATAACCACAAATAAACAAACAGAAGTAAATTATCTTGAGTCTGCTTGAATGGAAAAAAAAACATTTACTAACTGAGCAGTAATTTGTTAAGCTCAGGGTGTTGCAGTTTGACACAGTTTCAAATGCTTTAACATTTAAGGGTATGCATACAAAAACAACTATACGCCTAAATATTAAAGCTGAAATAAAAATTAGCACCAATTACTGAAATCTTTATATACAAATATTGAAATATAACAAGAACTGCACACTGGATTGTTACATTTGCATGCATTGCTAGGACAGAAAGGAAGATGTAGTACTGGAAGTCATTCACTGTGTCCACAGTAATTGCCTCTTTCTGTCTTAAAGTTATATGGTCCCACTGCCCTGCAGTGAGCAAGGAGATTTCACCGCCACCCTGTTTAGATCCATTAACAATTCAGAGTGATCCCTGGCTGACACACAATCTAATGACGGAGGAAACTTTGACCTTGGAGTAATCTCAGCACTGTAACAGATAAGGCACTCAGGGCTGTAGAAAGGGTCCTGTTCCGTGATGGATCAGTAAGTGGAGTTTCTCCTCTGAAATGAATTGGTCTCTACAGGCAACGTATAAACAACTGAAACCTCTACATCTGGAGATATGAGCCTTTGTCTTCCTAAATGCAAGCTTTTAGCAGATTAAATATTTAAAATGTAAGTTTTTCTTTTCCTTTTTTCCAAAAGCCTTTTGGTTGGAGTTTTGTAGGTTATTTTGAAGGATATATACTTTCCCTGAAATCAACCTAGACTCATTTCTATTTTGTTAAAAAGGTGTTTGGAAGATCAACCAATCCCGTAATGCATGAAAGTCAAATTTAAAATATGAAATGTTGATAAAAAGTTGATACAATTGAGGTAGTTTTTTAGAAATGTTCTAGTACAACTACTTGAACAGTATACAGTAGATGTACACATACCTACCGTACATATAGACACACACAGAAATGAATGCATACATTATGGACTACAAATATTTTTTTCAAAGATCCAGCATGAAAACTTTGGAGTCTCGTGTAGTTCTATACTCCCTTCTCACCCACTTTTACCCTGTGAGTAGTGCAGTGTTATTGCTGTTCCTAGGTTTTTGTTTTTCTGGACTAAGACCGATTTAGTCATATCTGGGATTCGATGGAGCCACTCCTCCAGCTTAAAGGTCACAGCCTCAAGTGCTCCTACTACCAATGGGACATTCTTGGTTTTCACCTTCCCCATTCACTCACGTTCTTCTTTCAATGCCTGGTATTTCTCCAGCTTCTCATATTCGTTCTTCCTGATGTTTCCATCACTTGGAATCCCCACATATATCACCACTGCTGTTTGGTTGGCCAGTACTTGTTTATCTGTCTGGATGTGATGTCTGAAGTTCCACAGGATCTTGGCTCTGTTGTTCTCCACCACTCTCTGCGATGCCTCCCATTTGGACTTGGGAATGTCAAAGCCATATTCCTTACAAATGTTCTTGTATATGATCAACCAAATCAAACCTAGGTTTCCCTCATTATATTCTATCCAACCAACACACACACACACACACACACACACACACACACACACATACACGCACACACACACACACACACACACACACACACACACACACACACACACACACACACACACACAATTTAATTTCTCTTACAATGCACCGCTTTCTATTGTCTAAAGGTTTGCACAAGTTCTTTAATATAAAGATTTCTGTGTATTCCATTCATAACTCAAGTACTGGATGAAAAAAATCCTTCCAGTAACCCACAGGTGTAAAGTGGGGGTATGTTTAGGGAAGGAAGTACCTCAGGACTCACAAGTCCAGCCTGCCTTGGAGTAGGACTTCTCTAAACTTGAACCTAACCTTCAGTGCAAGGACAGGCCTGGACAAACAGAACCTCAAATGGATTTTCGAACAAGGCAATTTAACCTGGATCTTGTCCTTCTGCCTAGAGAACAAAGAACAATGCTTTTTTTTCCACACCAAGATTCTGGTAAGACACTGTTACACAGTGCAGCCAGGCAGCCTTAAGGCCAACCGCAGGTGACCCCAGTTCCCCGCTGACCCTGATGTATCAAGTGTGGCCAAGAGTGTGGAAAAGTTCTATTATCACAGAATCAAACCACCCAGCTTAAGAGATCATCACAAACAATAAATGACACAAGATCAGAGAGCACACTGAGCAAAGAAAATAAATTTTTCAGAATATGTGCCATAAATAAAAGCATTTGGATCTAAACAATGACCTTCTGTCGTGTGCTTTAGAAATGCTTTGCTAAGTAATCCAAGAGATGCAAGAAAATATAAGAGCAATTTTTATATATGTTGCAAAACAAATATAAACAGTACTTCTAACATATATGAGAATCCAAATTAAGAACCTTAGTTTAGCTGGCAGTTTGCATAGTTATATTTGCAACTTTGCACCAGTGCTACCCATTTCTACAGCAAGGAATGTTTCCTGAAGACATTCAAGGTATCAACCTCAGTTAAGGATATCACAGCAGCAGGGGATTCAAACTACACACCTTCAGAGTCCAAAACATTAACCCAGATCACTAGAGAACCTGCTGCACAAATAAGACCACTTACTAAAGCTGGGGTTAACTAGACTATTTAAACAAATATACACCCTCAAAGATTATACAGTATACCTCACACTTCACTCAAAGTGGGTTTTTTTAATCTATAGTAAATCTTTGAAAGTATGGCTAAAGCTAAAATGTAGTGAAGCACAGGCCACAGTGTCGTCATTTTCTCAAAGTTTTCTCTTTATTCCTTCCTCTTGCCTTCTCTGATAGATCATAGAGAGCTGTGGATCTAATTAGTTACCTATGGTGAGAAGACTGCCGGGTTCTGTCTACTCGTCGCCCCCGAGCAATTTCTCCAGCAGCGGGACCCACACCTGTATTTGTTAGCCCAATCACACTCAAGTGCAGACAACTGGAAACTGCCGTTTTGGTCAGACCGAAGCCCAGGAATGGGAGGGAGAGTTGCAGAACGACTGCTCGTGCTATTAAGCAAAATTTTAACTGCAAAAATCTAATCTGTATTCGACAGGTTTGTTCTTTGTTACAGTGAAAAAACCCTTTGAAAAGCATGAGAGTCAAAACCAGAAACCACCGTGATTTTCACTTTAGTGTACATGCCTTCCATCTTCCAAAGATGTTCTTGGTGCTGCTTATTTCTTATGCTGTTTTTGTCGTGTAAATTTGTGTATTTTTATCTTTGGACTTCAGCGCAAACACATGCATGGACATTGCAGATAAATGTTTTGGTATCTGAACTCGCATGCTGATCACAAATACGTAGTCGTATATAGGTGGAAAAAGGTTGAGGGACTTAAAAGCACTTTGCTGTGTTTTAGAAACATTTTATATTCCTTTTTTGACTTTCATAAATTAATAAGGAATATGTAAAACCTGCACATAAGACTTGCACGTTACTTCAGTTTTATTTATTTAGTAGTCTGTCTAACCAGATGTCCGAGATGGACTACTGAATGCAATATTTACGCATTCCGTACATGTGGCACCTTTTTATTTTCTAAAGCAAAGTAAAAAAGCAGGAAAAACAGAACATCTAAAAACCGTGCCTTTTACATTCAGCTAAAATGGTAGTAAGACAAATATTAAGCAGTGGTATCAATAACAAGTTTTAGAGTTTTTCTTTCCTTTTTTCAAATTATATGCACTTTTGTCAGTTGTAGCTGATAGAGTTAGCAAAAAAAGTTAGAAATCGCAATCCTTCTTTAACCAAACTTGGATAACAGTGATGTCCTGCTCAATCCATTTATGGTTGTACTGTTTCTTCGCTAGTATTATTTGTTTTTACAATGGGTAGTTGAGCAAGAGAAACAGCTAAGTGATACAAATATACATCAATTCCTCAGTATCCAAAATTTTTGCTATAACAGCATTTGAAAATGAATAGCTGTGTATCGGTATTTGTATGAAAACTTTTACTGCAATGAATTTTTATGTGAAGCTTAATAAAAAAAAAGAAATGCAAAGAAAAATAAAAACAAACACTGCATTATATTGTGCAGTGCGCTATATTTAAAAAAAACTGTATTTAATGAACTGTACTCTATACGGTTATGAAATTATGAATCCCACACTGGCGTCTTATGAGCTGTTTCCACTACTTTTGCTTTGTGTCAGTACATGTCATCACACTTAACACATCCTTACCTTCATATTTCATTTTTTAAATGAATTTATTTATTTTAATGCTGGTTGCTGTGTGAAACAAAGACGTGGATGCAGCTGGTTACTCTGAAGCACAAACTCTCAGTGAACCCCAACATGCACCCTCTCGTCTCCGATGTGGGGTCACTAACATGTAAAATGTCCTGTACTGTGCATACTGTACCACATGCTATAAACATGCAAATTAATGCCAAAATTAAGTTTTTTCTAATTAGGTAACTTGTGTTTTAGTGTTTTATCATGCTGGAATCATGGGCAGATTGTGATGGTTTTCCACACATCATTTATTTACTTCTCCCATTGAAAGCTAATGAGAAATGGGCTTATGGTACGTGCAACTTTGGTATGAGCATATTTTCAGGGACGAATTCAGAAACTGTACTACTGTATTACTGTATTTACAGTTAAAAATATTCGGCGCCTTCAGGCTTTCTGAATTGTGAATTTTCCAAAAAACGAAACCCGTCTTTATGATTTCCTTGATTCTGCCGTTAAACATTTACTTAGCCGATAAGTCCTTGCTCGAAGCCGTCACTATGACTGGCACCTACGGTTTTCAGTGGGATGCCAGCTTCTCTGCACCATTTTATTGTAACAAAAGTTGACAGATCTACTTGCTTTGACTTGTCTAAGAAACCATTCTCAAGAGTCTTTTCAAAACTTTTAATACCTCTGGGTAATGTCAAATATTTCCTTTAATAATGGCATTAACAACACTGCAACCACTACTAGTAGCACCTCTACAACATTTACATTTAGCAGATGCTTTTCTTCGCAGTGATGCGCAGTGGATAGTGTATATAGTATTTACCTGACACGTTTATCCAAGGTGATTTACAGTGCTGGAAACACTGCCATAAACTACCTAGAATCATTCACCTGTCTGTACAGCACATCAGTGTAACACACATGCATAGACACACTGTGCAATCTAGAGTCCCCGATTCACCTGATACACCTGACTGTAGGAGGAAAGTGGCACACCAGCAAAAAACCTGCAAAAACAGGGAAAACATGCACACAACTCCACACATGCTGAGCTGGAGTGGAGCCCACACTTGAATAAACATCCCAGGCAACCTCAGACACCAGTGATAAGAGCTAGAAGTTGCGCTAGAAGTAGTTTTATATACGATAAAAAAACTGACACAGTGAGTAGCGCTGCTGGCTTAAAGCACTTGGGTTGTTTGGACATGGGTTTAAATCTTGTCTGAATGGAGTTTGCATGTTCTTCGTGTTTCTAGCTGGGTTTTCTCTAGGGTCTCCAGTTTCCATCCACAGTCCAAACACATGACCTGCAGGTTAAATGCAGTAGCACTAAACTGCCCATGCTATGTGTGACAGTGTGCGTTTGTGGCCACCCTGTGATGGACTGGCATTTCATCCAGGGTGTAGTTTCATAGCTTAGTGCCCAGTGATTGTGGGATAGGCTCCAGACCATCGTGACCATGACCAGAATGAAACATGTATTGATGCATGATACAATTTTGTTTGACCATTTAACTATTCTTAAAAATGACACAAAATTAGCCAGCACGACACTACAATAACATAGTCAAAACTGTTACCTATATAGTCAGTTAATGAAAATTTTGAAAGAAAAAAAATAGTGGATATTTACTTTTAACTCTGCATTCAGCTCATATTATTTTGGCAGTGCTTTAGCCACATATCATCAAAAGCACAAGTGTTTTCAGTGTTGAGGAGTGCCTTAGAGGACATCTGGAAGAGCCATGGCACAATATGATTACTTTCTAAAGTCACGCAGTCATGTAAAGAATCTAGAGAAGATTCAAAAGTGGAATCATACTCATATCAACGTTCCAAATTTAAACATTTGTATGATATGGGTGGCTGGGAGCTTATTTTCAGAGGTGGAGGAATTAAGTCACCTCTGGAAAAGATTAAAATGAACAGGTCTCGGTATCGATTTTAATATCAAATGTAAGTCAGAGAGGGCAATATAGTACGTTTCAAGTTTACTTTGAGATCCAGAAGCAAAGAACATGTAGTCAACCATTCAAGCAGAGACTAGAACATAGCAAGCAAAACACTTTGGACATGTTCTCCTTGGCAGAGTGCATATGAGCGGTCAAAACAGCCAATGCACAATTATAGCTGAGGCAAGGGGCCACGTGTCAGGGCAGAACAGTAGAATAGTGGTGCTCTTGTCAGAAATGTGAAGGAACCAGAGGACCTAAAAGAGAAAAAGTAGTGTTTCTGACAGGTAAGTTTAAAACCAACTCAGAGCAGTACCCAAGACACTAGTTCCAGGCTTGTTGGGACAAGCTGCTAATAAACACCAACTACGGAAGCGCAGATCACACCTGAGGCACTGTGCTTTGGCTTTGATATAGGGACCAAATGCCTAACTAAAGAAAATCAAACATGTATTTTTGAAAGGTGTTCCTTTGAGCCTATGCACATAACCTAAGGGGTAAAAAGCCAAGACAGAGAAGACATCAAGGGCCCAGCTATAACTCCCTTCTGAAATCAGCTTCATCCAAGCTGCTGCAGTACACTATCCAACTATATAAAATGTAGGTAACTTTGTGTAAAAATGTCAACTGGGCATCTCTACAGGAATCACATGGTAAATTCCATGATTAGCCCTGAGAAGAATGGGCAAGGAAAATACAATTTGTGAGAATAAATCTGTGGCCACAAATATCATGAGCAGAAAGTCAGATGATGAGGAGAGAATCATGATTTCTATACATCTTCTAATGTGTTGAAAGTTGTGTCTATCCTCAAGCTACAACTGGCAATGAAGGCTCATCTAAACCCATAGTGGCAGAAAATGGGTAGATAAAGTATGACTGTTGTACATACGAGAACTAGATGTTCTGGATGCACTTACATGCCTGTGAGCAGAAGAAATGCTGACAAAAAATATGCAAAGACCCAGTTCAGGTGGCAAAGACGAAAGTGATGAAAAAACTACTTGAAACAAGACAAATGTGGTGGTGTGGGGGTGGTGGTTTGGCATCATGATATTCCATCCATCTTGGCAACACTTGTTAGGCCCTGAAGGGCATACAGTGCTGCACAAGCCTCCTTTTCAAAAGGAGAACAAGTAGGCTGAGAATTTGTTGAACACTGAAGGGACTTGATGCTGTAGAAACTGGCAAAACGACAGGAAAATGATAACAAACAGTGCTGGGAAGCCAGCAGATTGTTGTTCAAGCACGATGACATGACAGGTGCTGTTCACATGGAGTGCATGTTCAGTGGAAACTTGATCCAGTTTCTTCTTTGCAAATGAGTGTAGTGGAGTATCGTTCAACAGTGGAGAATATAAGTAGGATGCATTTTTGCCATGTGGAAATCAGCAGGATTTTGTTGTTAACTACGTGTTGATGTGAAGATTCACTGAGGATGCTGTTGTTAAGTTTTAGTGCAAAAACAATGCACAATTTCAAATATTTGCGGTACAGTTAATTTGTGCAACATTGCGGGTTTTTGTCGCGAAGAGCAATAAAAACTTGACAGTCAGAAAATGAAAGTGACATATGGCGGGACTGTGATACAGTGGGTGGCATTGCCGCCTCGCAGTTGCTGAGCCGTTTGCCTTTAGATTTGAATCCAGCTCAGTCTGCGTGAAGTTTGCATGTTCTCCTCGTGTTTGCGTGGGTTTCCTCTCGGTGCTTCTGTTTCCTCCCTCACACCAAAAACATGTATTTCAGGTTCACTGGGGACTTTAAACTGCCCATAGTGTGTGTGTGTGTGTGTGTGTGTGTGTGTGTGTGTGTAGTTAGGCGGGAACATTCTGCCATTTCATCAGGCCTGTACCCTCCTAGCCTAGTGCCAAGATTGCAGGAAAGGCTCCGAACCACAGAGACCCTAACAGATTCCAAATGAATGAGTGAGAACATGAAAGTAACAGATTTTTGCTCATATAAACAAAGTGTTCATCCTAACTTAGACTTCACCCCCCCAGATGCAAATTAACAAAAGGAATTGTCTTTGTCTCTGGTTTTCTTGGCATAAATTTTGTGTTGTGCTGAAATTGATAAAGGATTTGGGAGGGAGTGTCATGATGACAAAATAAAACATGATGCAACGTGATCACAAAAAACTGAGATTTATTTGAATTTGTTTGACTGAGACAAGGCTCATTACTGCGGTCAGCCAGGTGCCTGCAGGACTGTAGCGGAATAGCACTCTTTTTCTGGTTTGTCTGATGAAACCTGCAGCCTGTAAAGTGAAACAAACCCGGAAGGTAACTGCATGCAAAGCAAAGGAGGTTTGAACACTGCAGTTTGTAGAATATCCTCACAAAAGCAAGGACATTACGGAACGTCTGAGTGCTCGGTTCAACACAGATATGGTAAAACCACCTGTTTTTAAAATCTATTTCTGCAGTTTTCTGTAAGGAAACTAGAGGCCAAAGTCTGTCAGAAAAATTTGGATTGGAAAACAGCTCCAACACCAGGAAGAAATTAACTATGTGGTGCAAAATGTGGCAGCAATGAGCTGGGGGGGACTTTTTCAAGAAGACTGAAGGGTCATGATTTTTGCAGAAAAGAAATTAGCTCAGATTTGAGGGAAAAAAGCTTGGATGAGTTGGCTAGAGGAAACATTAGGATTTGTCTTTTTTAAAAAAAAAAAAGCCAAAATGCAAGCAACAAAGTTCCAGAATAACTTCCAGAAATTATAACCCTGAGAAATATGTTGCCAGAACTGTTTTGATATTGGTTTTGATTCATCACAACTTGCAAGGATAGCATAGCCTTGCAGTTAACCCATGTTTTTAAGAGCAGAGACTTCTTCGTACAGAAATTAAATCTGCTATGCATATGGAAAGTTTATTTTTAGCACTATAAATGGAACTGAAAAAAAAGCCAAGATAAATGGCATTTGAGACGCGTCGTGGAATAAACAGTTTCTTTCAAGGCTAGATTATGTGATTCTAGTTCTGGGTGCATCCAGGATTTGTTTAATATAGGGTCATTTCATTAGGAAGCAGCACTGATTGGATTAGATTTAATTATTTCTTATTATAAGCCAGAATTAATGCAGGGAGAGACCAGTTACTGAGCCATCTCTGGCCCCCAAAGGAATCATTAAATCAAATCCCCTTGAGTCGAACTATTGGTTACTAGGCTTCCTACAAGTGCTATTGTTTTCTCCCTGCATGGGAATCAGAAAAATACTATCACCTACAAAAAACAAAATAATAATTAAAAAAATGTGGGAAAAACACTCACCTGAGTAAAATGAGGACACAAAACCATGTTTATAACGTCACACTGTGTTTCTCTTACAGGTACATTTTTAGATTAAATTTCTCAACAGCTCATCTCACTCATTTGCTAAGGTTCTTCAGTGATCATGAAGTACCTGGAGACTGATAAGTGATTTGCCCACATTTTCGAATCAATTCCATCAGCAAATGTCTTTTTTTAATATATTTTTCTGTCTCTAGACAAGCTGTTCTCAATGTATGCCTTTGCTCATTTTTCTTTTGCCTTTTTTTAGGTATCTGTGAAGACAAAGGAATCCAGTGCCTTTGTTGTTCTGCCATACATTAAATGTGTTGCCAACATGATTTGTTTATGGATACCATCCAACCAACAGTCATGATGACTGGATTCTCCTCTGGTTGCTTCTATTTTTCCTTGCAAAGACGGACACACTACATAAACTCTGCCATAAAAGACTATTTGCACCAGAGGTTTCCTGCATGGTGGGCAGTAGTTTGCTGTCTGTCTTTTCCAGCTCTTTGTCCATAGCTTAACGGTACAAAACAAATAAAGTTTACCTCTTAAACATTTTTAAACCTCTTTGGGGCATTTTCCTTTGCCCATTCTACAGAAAGTCAGTTTCCAAGAAACAGCACTTTGTTGTGCGTGGTAGCCTTAGAAATGTTGACATTTAAATGTTCAACATCTAAAAACACCCAGTGTCTAAATGCCCAACACCGAAAGCAATGTTTTGTCATTACATATTATAATCTAGAGATTATAATTATAATATAAGTTGCTGTCATTCCTCAAAAAGTGAGCGGGAGTCCTTCAAGCCTTTAAACAATTACATTTGCTACAAAAGTGTACCTGGGAGAAGTTTTTATGCTGCTGGGCCAATGAGTCAGGGTGTGAACCCTGGGTGATGAGGCTGTAAAATGTAATGTTTGAAAATGAAATAACATATTATAAAATGTGAGCGAGCCTGGAATGACCCCACAGCCTGACTTATGTGGTATCTAATGTCAATCACTTGAAGGCTAATGCACTGAATTAATGTTCTTTGAATTACTTTTGTGAGATTTCGCAAGGTTATAGGCACTAGCAAGATATATCTACTCCTTATATAAGTGCATACGTTCTCTGCTTTTTGAGAGGACAATTCTGAGCAAAAAAAAAGTTTATATTCAAAATGGAAAGATGAAGTGAATCAGTTTAATTCCACTGCCAATAGTAATTATGTTAAACACAAGCTCATAAACTTTTTCGAAACACTTGGTTATGTGCAAAATTATTTGCATGCAGCATCAAAATATCAATAAGGTCTTAAACATGCACTTAGGAGGTAAAGGAAGTTTTACTCATTTTTGGTAATTATCACCATCAGTGGAGAATTAAACCTGAGCTGCTATCAGACTTACTCCACAACACTGAAACCGAGTCACAGATTCAAGAATTAAACCAGTCAAAAAGGCTGGTGTGACTGACATGTATAATAAGTAAGACCTGTTTTTTTCTTTTTTTCCATCTTTTTTTAATTCTTTATAATAAATTGTGAGGTACATATTTTTGAAGAAACAGCATTCCATCAAACTCTTTAATTCAGGGTATTTAGATTATTCTATTTGTATGCAGCACAATAAACTGTGTTGGAGTTCGTCACTTTGAACTTAGATACATTTTGCCTGTTGGGTTTCTTCCTGGTAGAACAAGTCATGTTCTATGAAAGCAAAACTCTTAAAAACACAACATCTTCAGACTAAATCTTTTCCAGCTGTTTGTCTGTGTGATCAAAGTATATCATTATAAAATGACAGATTATGCCTACTGCTGGCATCCCTTTTGACAAGATCTTTTGTGTTTTGGTTCATGCCCAAAAATCATTGACTGACCCTGACTGAAAAGCTGAACTACCTCTCAATATGTCAGAGCGCACCCTGGGATTCAGACTTACAAGAAAATGGAGTGGGAATTTGTAGTCTTACGTTCAGCATTAACAATTAAATAACTGAGACCGACAGGGAATCCTGCAAAACTTTCTAACTGACAAAGTACAATACCTAACAAATCCTGCCCAATGTTGTACCACATTAGATCTTGCTGGTTAATGACAGTGCTGAGCAGAGCACAAAACCACATGTATTGAATGCTACACTATACTATTGTTTGCTGAGCACATCAATTTCTTTAAGTGTGATCAGAAGTTTCCACCACTCTGGGTTACAAGACGGCTGGATAGACTACATAATTGTGGCTGTGGTCGTAGATATTTCCCCTCTTCTTTTTCCAGAACTGTTAAAGGAGTCTATTAGGTTGCCATATGAAAGTGCAGTCCATCATGGCGCCACACCCCCTGGGGTACAGAGCAGTTCTCAGGTACGTAGTATCCAGTGCATGGATGCAACCACATAATGGAGACTAGTGGAGACTGTGTACAAATGAAATTAACAAAACATCAATATATGCAATGAGTATGAGTGAGTTTTATCAAAAATTCCAGCAATGATATTCAGTTTTGTGCAGAACTGGTGATGTTGTTAAAAATAAGAAATCAACATTAAATTCTGTGCAGCATAGCTAAGGTACCCACTGACAGTACAAAACTATAAGTTTTAGGAAGTCCAACAGAGATTTAACTTTATAAATAATGGCAAAATTTCCCTTCACCAATTATCTCTGAAGTTCACTAAGATATATAATACTGAATAAAATTTAATCCTGGTCTCCTCTCCCTACATATCCCAGGAGGGATATACAGTATGGCTCAGTACTTTCTTAACTGTAAAAATATTGCCAAGCCCATTAATTAACCAGTTATAAGGAACAGTGTGAAAATAATTGAATGTGAGGGTCAAAGCATGAAGCCAAAAATTAGAAAATCATTTCGCAGTAGTTTTTTGAAATCACGTTTTAATCAGAACAGTTTAAGAAGTCTAAACTCACTCTAGAGGTTTAACCTGATAAAACCGAAGCATGACTGATGTGATTTGGGCACGCATCCTCAGATGGTTGCCAGAAGAAGCCAGATGGACCAAATTTTACATTTTATTGTGATTTATACAGGTCGGTTCACCGTATAGCGTTGAAATAAAGAATGTGAGGTACTCATCTGCCATTTTTGCATCAGGACTTTCACTTGAGGATTCCAGAATCTAAATCTGTTTTCAAAGAGTCGCACACAAGTCACGTAATTTATTTAATTCAATGGTGTAACGCTGTGGCAACATTGCATATCAGGACAACTTAGAATAGTGTCAAATAATTTGTTATAAAAAGACTTTTTTTAATGCAGGTCATCAAAAATAGTCACTGAATAACATAAAAAAAAACACCCTTAAATGATCAGAATGATCAAAACAAAACATATATTTCCATAATTGTGTAATTTCTCACATCTCTTACTAGTGGGTCCTGAACCAACTTTAGGTGTCAACGAGCTGTCAAAAAATCCACTACATTCCAAAAAATGACAGGTTTCCTGTTAAGACTGCAGTTCTGTGGGCAGTAGTGGATCGTGACAATTTCTCAGGAAATTTGCACTCTGCCGGGGGAATGTCCATGATACACCCACATCAGAAACACCAGACCTTCAGTGACAGCAGTGCATTATGTAACCTGCTCACCTGGATGCTTGCGAGATGTTGCACCAGAAGGAGTTCTTAACTTTGACATCCTACAAACTTCCTGTGACATATTGGTCGATTCTGCAACATTTTTTTGCTGTCAAACTTTGCTGCCACACGAGCTCAAATGGTACAAAGTAATACGTTAGAAGCAAGTGCACGTCTCAAAAATAGATATGTTAAATTCAGTCCATTTTTGAAGTAGTCTCACGCACACTGGTTGCAACACATGGACTAGTGCTAAAAATACAGTGAAATTATTATATCTTTAAAGTGAATTTTGGAACAAATAGCTGAATTACACGGCTCTTCCTGGGACAAAAAAATGTTATGGTGAAAACGGAAAAAGTAAAAAACCATTATATTAAAGAATGGTTTTATCATTAAAGTGGTTATGTTTATATTTTTAGTTCTCCGTGTGGGTGCATTGTGTGCATAGCAAGAAAATCCATAGGCAAAATCCACAGGCTTTACATAGGCTCCGTGTGTGACGTTATTACGTGCTGCATGTGATGTCACTCCTCCCACTTCTCCAAGTGGCAAGAGGCTGAATTTTAAATGTTCGAAGTAGTAAGTAGCTTTTTTTTGCAGTCTATTGAACTTTAATACACAAAAACTTCACTTAGGGTGACAAGAACCACTGTGCCAAATTTCAAGCCTGTGGTTTGAAAAATAAAGCCATGCATAAAGAATAAGTAGACAAACAAAGATTGAGCTCTACAGATACAGAGATACTAGGCAAATAATACATTTACATGCATTTACCTAATGCTTTTCTCCAAACTGACTATGCTGCCTGCTGCCCCTATAAAAAAATGAATTGTGAAATAAATAGAATAGAATAACAAAAACAATAAAGAATAGAACAGTTGCTGGAATAAAGATCTTCACCTACTGCAGGTCAGGCAATGCTCATATATGTTTAGTTCTGGCTGCTTGAGTTCTCCACTGGGGTAGAAGACAATATAATTAATCACACTCTTTCAACACTGAAGAAAGTTCAGAAGGAACACTTTTGAACTGTATGGATGCTTGGGAATGAAATTCTTTGTAATCATACAGTGAAAAAAACAACTGAGACTTTTTTTTTCGTTATTAAATGATTTTTTAAAAAAAAAACTGTTGAATTCTGCATATAACATTTTTGTTTTAATGCACATGGTTATGCCACTAGTGCATAACTTTTTGACCTTTTAGAAAAACAAATTGATTTTAAAATAACAGCATCTTGGGACTTCCCACTAAAGAGTTAGAGGAGCAATCTAGAATACATTAGCATGAGGCCTCCCTTGCGACTCAATCACATGCTAATGACAGACAGACTCAGCCAAAGACCCTCCTGAGAGTCTAATGCTCCAGTGGCTGCCTGTATTAGATGTATGAATCTCTGTCATATTTCCCTGTGGCTGAAACAATGGGCCATGGCAGCTCCGATGGGACCACGGGGCTGTTCTTCCAGGTGAAAGCAATCGGCTCCCCTCGGCCCACGTTCCTCATCGAGGCCATCGGTGTCCCCCAGCTCGCAAATTCCCTCTGCCCACAATGCACTGTGGCAGCCCCCAGTCTAATTATTCCCCTTCAACTCAGCCCTGTGGGATGAGTGTCCATTACACCCTGAGGAGCATCACATAGGAGCATCTTTAAGGGCCAATATTTGTCAATCAGTGCAGCCGACAACATCATGCTCATCCGCAACACCTCACGTATTTTAGTGCAGGAACATTTTTATGGCCTCATGGTATGTCTGCTGACTGCCATATTTTGTCTTAAACGGTGCCATCTTAGTCTGCATAACTGTTTATTTGCGAATTGTATTGCAATGAAAACACATATAATATAGGAGTATTTTTATAAGCTCTGCATAATTAATTTGTTACATCGGGGCAAGAATATTGCTGTACTTTTTAAAAGACGCTTGAAGTGACCTTTCAGTCACACTAAAATGTAAAAATTTGCTTACTGAATCAGACAAGCTAAATAAAAGGAGAAGCAATTATGACAATTTTATATTGTTAGGTTTTCAGTTAAATTTTATTATCTGTGCGCTGCCAGCTGAAGACTGATTCATTCAATATTCAGCTTAAACTACTGCAAAAGTCAATGGTGAAATAACTGTGGAGATGATAGCCGTCCGTGGAGGCAGCATCAAACTATACTAATGTGGAAATTAGGTTGGAAGGTTGGAAAAACTCTGAGGTATCTCGATTTTTGCTCTCACTATAGAATCATGCTTAGAAAAAAATGTGAAGTAACGCTAAACAGTCTACAGAGATGGGCCATAGATGGCAGGAAGTAACAGGACCTCTTTCTCAGCAGCTTTTACTCAAGTCTACATGCGTCACGTTCAGCTCTAATTTTTACTTAGCTTTTAATCCACATGATTTGCCATCATCCATGAAGCCCTTGCAAACTTGTAACCTTTTAGATGTAATATTTAGCTTATTTGTATACCACTAACATGTGTTTTCTACAGTGAGTGGTAACCACTGCTCTTCAAGTATCTTTTATTCAGATCTCTAATACAGGATCTTCAGGAAATGCATTTATGCTTTTAACTACACTTTCCCAAAAACCCAACCTGAGGTACTTTCATGCTGCCCTGTGGATGCAGGAACTGAAAAGAAAAAGCAAGTTATGTCGCCATATGTACCCAGCAAGGGGTGCCTGATGACAGAAGCAGAAGTATTAAAGAATAAGGATTTCAGTATCTTTTTTTATGAAGAAGCCGTTTTATATAACTTCACTTGGTAGCCCTCAAGATAAAGGCCTTTATATAAGAGCTTCATAACACTTTTCTAAGCTGAGTCAGGCCTTTGTAAGCAGAGCACAAACATTCATTAATGTTTGCATTGACAGCCCCGTAGTTTAAAGTAAAGTATTCTGTCAAAGACTTTTAATGTGAAGTGACACTACCGAGGATCGGTTCAAATATTAAAATATTAGAAACAGATATTTCGTTCAGAAGTCCAGCTTGCCCTGGTAAATGAATTATTGTGTTATAAAACTCCAGGGAGCGCTGGGTGTAACAAATTGTATGGGATTAGATATTCAAAGATTGTGTGCTGCCTTTTTTCCCAGACTACAAATGAACGCTCGGCCTTATATTCATAGCGCTCACCGCATACAACATGTGAAGGATTATTTAGACAGGCAATTGTTTCTGCATAAACTACATCTGTTATAACTGTCATGGGACATATAATGCCTCTGTGAAAACCTGATAGCCAGTGGACAGTAAGACTGCATCTGGAGATCAAGGATGGAAATTCCAGCATACGGGTACAAAAAGAACGAGTGATGTCAAATAGAAACGGACTTATGCAACCAAGGTAGTGGAAGTTTTTTTTTCTTTTTTTAAGCAATAATTAATTTGTTTTGCATATAAATATGTTTAACGGTTATAAAAAAGGTCTGACATGATGTGTTGTTATTTCAATCTTTATATAAACAAAGGTTGAAATTTCGGTAAGTGTGTGTAGACTTTTTATATTCATTTTAATGAAATGCTGCTCAACTGCAGAAAGGTGAACATAAAAGCCATGACTGAGAAGTTCTAAATCCAATATTCTGTGCAAACATTAGACACAAAAACATTTTTTATGGAAACAAATACATATAAAAATAGGTTATGTGGAAAGAGGTCCAATAAACAGCCCTGCAAATGTGAAATGACAGATTTGGAATGACCCACCAGCAGCTTACTGTCACTGGCTTTCCCCTGGTGGATTAATTTGTCATAAACATTAGGGACATCATCCTTCAGTGCTCCAAATGAAAAGCAGTGGATTCGCAGATAAAGGGCACCAAGGATTTGCAAAGAGAAACATCAGCTTTTTCATAAATTGTTGCTTGACATCTAACGTTAGCCCTGCTGTCTTCCTTCAGAGTAATGGACACCTGTTTAATCGAGTGTCCCAGAAGGGTATCTGCAAAATTATGAAGGACGGTAAAGTATCCATAAAGGAGAAATATGTCTGGACTGAGGGGGTAGCATTAGGGGCAGGAAAGTGCAAAGCTAACTGTCACACTGCTGATGAATCCTTTTTGAAGATGCGATTGTAACCAGTGAAATGCTTTAACCTCCATTGAGCAAGTGATTTCCATTGATTGTGTGGTTGTAATTTACCCAAAAAAAAACAAAGGAAAAAACACTACAAACGGGACGGGACTTAATATTGAAATGTGACGTTCTGAGAAGCTGGGAATGTGCAGTGGTATGTTTTGCATGACTGAATGTATGTGGTTCCAGTCCAGTCTTGTTCTCTGGACATGCGCACGGCAATGTGGCCCTTACTGAAGCAAGATGTGGCCCTGTGACCTTTTATTTGCTGACTGGATGCCATACATTCCTTTGCCACCTTAACTTTGTCACTAAGTGTATCTGGTCCAGCCAAACACAAATGCCAAAGATGTAATTTTTGCAAAATTCTACAATAGGGTTGCAAATGCAAGAAATACAGCTACAAATTTATGCAGCTTGTTAGTACTGCACTGCTGTGTAAAACTAGCTTAAAGCTTTTTTTTTTACTTTATTTTGGCCAAAACTTTCTGAGATTGTCCTGTTCCCTTTAAGTTAAAATTTGCCTATATCAACATAACTAGCAGTTTCAATACTACTTAGTCATTATACAGATTTACTAATAATACACAGAACTGATAGCATACAGTGAGGGGTCATAGTTTAGAAGAGAATCTATTTAAGGGGTTCATTTGCTGTTTTGCCATAGACTGTAGACATAGATTTTAACTGGTGGTATTTGGAGACTACAGTATCTGGAAGTTTGAAGTCCATTTGTACCTCTTAACCATAGTATGCGTTCATTTTCCTCCTCACATTTTTTGGCACTTTAATGCTCACCATTTGCAATCTTTTTTTTTTTTTTGTGACTTGTGAGCTGTTAAAGAAAAAGCCCCAGAGGAAACACTTTCACACTTGAGGTGTGATAGCATCTCAAAAGTATGATGGATTTGCTGTAGAATGGGAAAATATTGTTAGAAATTCCACATTAATAATATCAAATTACAAAACATTTACTGCATCTTCACTATTTTATTCTGCTCTACTCTGCATGACAACCCATCCCCAGCACAAAGACAGTGAACTTTTGATTTTTCTAACTAATTTGCAGGAGAAAAATTAACAAAGATTCTTTGGGGGGGGGGAATTACATGACATGAGACCTTTGACAGACTTCCAAACTCTTTAAAATAAATTGTTTATTTATTGCATTTTCCCCAATGGTTCCTGACTACAATGCCACCTTGACATGTGCCGGTTTGTAGTTTGGTTGTTAAACATGTGTAAAAATCAATCATTAATGACAGATTCTTCATGACTACGTCTTGCTCCACCTTTAACTTGCCTTTCCAGCACCAGAGCTGGATTAGTCTGTCTGCCCAGGTAAGGCACTGGCGAGGTAAGAGGGAAAACCTTTGCTTATCTGGCACCAAATATAATTGACCCAAAAGTACCTCGTAAGAACTATTTCAGAAGAAAAAGATTGTTTAGTCATTTTGGAAACTGTTATACTATAGTTAGAAAAAACAGTACACACAGTCTTGGGAGGGCTAAAAACAGGTACACACCACCTCTGATGTGCATATTGTGAATCCCCAGTTCCTTTCCACCCCACAGACCAGAGGCTTCAGGCTTTATCTCACGGAGTAAGTTTGCAGAGGACTGCAAGTTGGCAAAATGTACCTGAAACTGTGAGGACCCCATAGGGGTCATTGTGAACAGCAAGACGGAGAAATCCCCAGTCATCCTACCCATGCAAGACCATTTCATTTCCCATGAGTATCCATACCACAAACAGTTATGGGTACAGCAAACACTCAACCCTGGGTCTTCAGACACACCACACAACAATTTAGTAATGAAACAGTCTTTTTAGTGCAAAATTTTCATGCGATCGATTATTATTGAATAATCCATCATAATTAATCACGTACCTGGAGCAGGGCTGTGGAAATCCAGAACCTATCCCAGAAACAAAGGGGTTTAGGCTATGAAACAGCCTCTGGATGGGACACCAGTCCATCACAGGACGACCACACACACAGGGGCAATTTAGAGTGACAAAGCAAACTGAACCCCATGTCTTTAGACAGTGGCAGAAAACCCATCCAGAAATGGGAAGAACATACAAACTCCACACAGACTGAGCTGGATTCAAACTCACACCCAAACAGCCCAGGTGCTACAATACTACTTTCTGAGCCACCGCACTGGCCTATTGAACAGCCTATATTTAAATTTTAAATTATTATTTACATCTATAAACACAAATTACTATGAGGTTTTTTTTTTCTTACATTATTGATGCTAAAATTGGAGATAACAGGATCTTACAAGGTCAAAAGCTACCAAATCGTAAATTATACCCACTGAAATCTCACTTACCCTCCCACTCCTATATTTTATAAGTTACTCTTTGTTTTGTCTAATCATTTATACATACAGCTTTAACCATTCATTTCCCTCTTGTGCACATTAGTTTTCATTAGCGTCCTTAATGCTGACAGAAAATCAAAACTACCTTGGCGAGCATGTCCCTGAGGAAAAATTACAATTTGACAAGTACCTCTCCAGTGTTGCAGCCAAGGATAAAAATAATGCAGCACTTAAAACACCCAAAGGGGCCCCTTCAGTCTGCTGAATTTTATGACAAAGTCTTTGGACACTTCACAGAGCCGGTGGAACTTTTCTTTGCATTTAAGTGACCGTTCAAATATCACTGTACAGCTAAATGTGTAGTGCTGTTTCTATTTCCCAGAAGTGCAATGTCATTAGCTTTCCTACAGTTGGAAGAGTAATGTTACGATTAAGTTCAACTACTTCCATTACTATTAATTGTACTACGCGGAGGTTCTTCTTCATGGTCATGGGTTTCCTTTCACACCGATCGGGTGGAAGCCAAGATGTGTGGTCCAAAAGCAACTAAACATGAGGCAGTGATGGCTGGACCTCCATCTTTTACTGGATTTTTGGCTGATGGTAAATCAGTAAATAAAAAGCTGAAATGGTCAAAAAGCCAAAAACACAAAACAGTTTGTCAGCTCCAATCCCAGTCAAAGACAGAAATGAAAAGGCTATGTTGGGTGACTGGAACGGAACTGAAAAATGGAAAACAAAAATCAGCTGTGACCTAAAACAGTGTGAAACATTTTCATCTGAAAGCCCTCTAACTCGCAGTCTTTCATAAAAAGGGTTTCTTAAGGGTCAAATGGCAGTGGAAGGTTAGACAATTATGGGGAAAATCGGTAGCCTCAGTTATTCTACTGAGCATGAAAAATAATATATTTGTTTGTACCATTGAAAATCTTCATATTTGGATCTTTTTTGTCAGTTAAATAGCTGCAGCATTCACAAAGACATCCATAATTTATAATAGACTGTCAGTGTCACCTGGCCTGACTGTGACCTTCAGCATCGCTTTCTTGTTTAACAGTACATCACCTAGTCATGTTTGCTTTTACTATGGTTTTGTATTATGCTGGCTTTGTGGGTGCTAAAGCTCCACCACCACTCTTCGTAGTGTTTTTACGTAGGATGACCACTTTAAGTAACCAAGGAACAAGGAATGTTTCTGATAACAGCAGTGATTGAAAGTAGAATATTATTTTTTTTCCCCTGCACAGTTTAAAAGTTCACAGAATAAAAACGTAATTTTGCGAATGTGTTATAATTAAACTCCATTAATGCAGGTTTTATACTTAGCACAGACTGCTTATTATGATCTTTTCTCTGTAAATGATAATACATGGATATATATCAGCTTCTATTATTTAGTAATTCAGAACTGCAAAGCTGTGTGATCTTTTTGTTGGGGAAACAACAAATGAATATGCCTCATTGCCCATTCTGTGCCATCTCAAGCCGCACAAGAGCTGAACATTCATTTTTCACAGAACATTACTGTTTGTGGCGGATGCTTTCACCTGCTTGCGTGTCCTGTACGCCTGCAATAATGGAATAATTTACACAAATGTTACCTGGAGGAAAAAATGAAAGTGTGCCCTATTCCTGTTTAATCTCCCGAGTTCGTCGGCATCGGTGGGAGAAAGAGTGAGAAAAGCAGGCAGAGTCCAACTTAGACTGCTCGACAGGGAAGAAGGGAACGCAGTGTGTTGACAAATTAAAAATAGCTACCTTCACAACAGCATTAACAAAAGGTGCTGTCATATACTGAGTACAGCGGGCAGCACTTGGAGCCACGCCCCTTTCCCCCCGTGACAGTGAGTGACAGCAACACCTGAACAATGCGTGTTAGATGAAACGAGTCCAAGTGCAACCGCTTAACAGCAATTTAGAAGGGATTTCCATTTAAAAGAAAGTAGTCATTTATATTAAAAAATACTTCTGAACGTGTTGATTTTTTTTTGCTGTGTATCAGACCCGAAGGCCTTCTAAGAACACGTGTTTCTTCCGTCTTTGATTTTCCAGACTGTGGGGGGGGGGGGTGTCCAGATATGACAAAAGTCCAAAAGATGGAAAGTTTAAGAATTTTTTAACTCCGGTATTGCAATCACAGTTTTGTACTTTAATGCAATGTGTAATAAACATGTAATTTGCCAATAAAATGAAATAAAAGCAGTATTGGAATTAAAATAGTATATTATATGCAGAACAAGCAGTGAATAAATCACATTCTGTGGGTAGGCGGCGTGGCGGCACAGTGGATGACACTGGTTCCCCAAAGTTCCTGGTCTGTGCATATCGATAAAGATTCAAGTTCAGCTCGGTCTGTGTGGAGTTGCAGGTTGTCCGTGGGTCCATGTGGGTTTCCTCCTGATGCTCTTGCTTCCTCCCACAGTCCGAAGGCACATGTTTTGGGCAAACTGTGAATCTAAAGTTGTATGAGTGAGTGAGTGAGTGAGCGAGTGAATGTTACACTGCTCTTCAGTGTGAATTTCTTCATCTATAAATCTCAATCGCTGTCTTTTTGTCTGTCTGTCTGGTCTCTCTCTTTCAAGCCACATATGTGAAATTTGGCACTCTAACATTTTTTGCCCTAACTGTTTTTTTGTTTTCTTTTTTTGCATATATTCGAGTTAATTAAACACCAAAAAGGCCCCTCACTACCTTGAAAAATTCTACTTTGGTCTTAATAATAAGTCTTGGGAACATCCACATAGCTGCATAACACACAGACCTTAGTTACATGAGGAAGGGACAAGCGACTGCATGAAACAAAGAGCCAGAATGGCAAGAGAGGAACGTGATGAGATGTGTTGTGAAGGAAGGACCCAAACTGGAAACAGGAAGGGGTGACAGGAAGGGGGTGGTTGTTGGACAGAAACCGGCAAAAGAGAGGGGTAATGATGGAGGATATGTTTCACAGATGGAAAAACACCATCTTCATCACTATGCCAAGAACAACAGGAACCAGTAGCTGTAATATGTGCACAAATAAAAATAACAAATTGTGACATGTGTATTAGGTTAAAATGTAAAAATAAATAAAAACTATATGTGACACATCCAGGTGACACTAAAAAAAATTACTGAAACAAGGGTACTAAGGTTGGGTGATATATATTTTATTACTCTTTTCCTTTTTCACCTTTCCCCAGAATTACAACAATCACACGTTGCTGTCTGCGGCATCTGCCTGTTTGAATTCAATTCTTAAGTACAAATGCGACCACTTTAAGGGTTATACAGTTTGTTATTTTCAAGACTGGACCAAATCAGTTCGTTTCCATTGCATAGTACAAAAGAAACGGTCTTTCCACTTGTAAAAAAGCATGCTGTTGGTCCATGCCAGACCTAGATGTTTTCACGGAGTCATGTTCAGGTTGTATGCTGCTACTATCTCAACATGTACCTTTATTTCTACTAAACACAGTGTGACCTGACCACAGTGTGTTAGAAAGCATATATTGTATAGTCAAAGATGATTTTTCTTCTTAAAACAAAGCTATTTTTTAAAGTATATTTCTGTTCCTGTGTTTGTGCAGCCAGACATTCTGCCAGGAGGAAAGAATTTCATGATTCCAGTAAAGTGTGTCAAACAAGTTCACTGTCGACGGCCAGAAACAGAGGTATCTCATATTCCCTTTCCTTTATTCTTATTGGATTTGTAGATTGCATAGTTTTTAATGATTTTCACATATTAGAAACATCATAAGAT
Organism: Arapaima gigas; assembly: GCA_900497675.1. Classification (NCBI taxonomy): domain Eukaryota; kingdom Metazoa; phylum Chordata; class Actinopteri; order Osteoglossiformes; family Osteoglossidae; genus Arapaima; species Arapaima gigas. The sequence goes on from UFQX01000085.1 coordinate 596,007, forward strand.
GCAAATATTTGGTTTCTTGGTTTGCTAGCTATAAATAGGTGCCAGTTAAAAAACGAAAAAAACTGCCTCTACCTATTATGCATTGGGCAGAGATTTTTGAATGTTTTTGGGTGTTAACAATGGTCCACCAAAAACTCATTAGTGCAATAAATTAATATTTTGCAGACCTTTTCTGCTAAACTGTGAATTCTGAACATTTCAAAACAATGTGTATTTTGCTTTTTGTTCCATTTGAACTCTATATTAAATACGCTTGATTGAGTCTCAGATCGCACCATTCAAATAATGCTAAACCAAACATATTTGCTGTCGCCTGCGAAATAGCTGCGGTTATAAAAATGATAGCCAAGATTTTTCTTTTTTTTTTCCCTTGTATGAACAGTACAATTTTCATTATTGCAACTAAAAGGTTCATAAAACGATTACGTATTGCACAGTGTTTTTCTCTTTCAACACTGAAAAAAACAAATCCAAATGAGAGGATACATTTTTTTAAGTTTTAGGGCTATCAAATATGTAAAATGTAGGTCTAACAGTTTTCGTAGGGAAACACAGGAGAGGTTGCACATACCAGAAAGACCATGTTCTGTCTCATGTTATCACATTTGGTTGAATGTGGTCTGAGTGGCTGATTCACAAATGAGCCAAATCAGAACAATGTTTTAAACATTTGTACACAGAAACCTGTATATTGCGCACCACAAACAAGGACTGAAATGCCCCTGTTAGTACATAAATCAAAAACTGGATTTCGTTTTTCAAAAAAAAGCATATACAGTAGGTTAACAAAATAAAAGTACAGTTGGTAGCAGTGGAGAATATTGTCAATTCCAAAACAGTGAAAATCACCGTACAGATGGAAAGTAAAATTCCTTTTCTTGCATTCTGTGCCCAAAAATGTATGCAAGCTATTTCAGACAGCAAATGCTTGCATTACATGTCAAGTTGTCTAGGCTGAGATATGAGTATTGACTCGGTTACCTGTTTGAACCAGAGAAAAACCAACTTGGATCAGCATAAAACAAGATAGGTGGCTCCCTCAGTATAGACAATACACAGACAAGGCCTCTGGTGCTACCATTCTCTGTGCTCTGCACGCCTGCTGTCACACTCTAGGGGCAACATAAAGAGCAGAGCATTGTGAGCATGTGTCCCTTATGTGCTGTTGCCAGTTCAGGAATTCTCTCCTCTTGATAGCAGACACAGCAGGCACAGTAGCACAATTCTGAAGTCTACTGCCAAGCACTTATGATGCTGCTCCCTGATAGCCCCTGAATTTTGCAAGTGTTCAGTGCTTCCTTGGTGGACTACAACAACAAGAAACATACTGCTGCTACAACTAAGCTTGGCTTTTCCTTGAGTTAAACATTTACATCTCACCGTCTTTTTTCTCCAGGAAGTAACCTTGTGCAAGATACTTCCCCTGGATTGCCCTAGTAAAGGTTCCTCTTTGGATAACTTGGCAAACATTTTAAGTACTTTTGTTTAATCTACCTGACAATGTACGGTAAAAAAGGTGTCATAAACTCTATAATAATTCAGTAATTCAATAATTATCAACTGTCAGCCGTGTGAAGGGGCACAGATAGTGTGGGATTTAGAATTGTTATTCTTAGACGTGAAGGATTTCCAGTTCCATTTCCTGCTATACTGCTCCCAGGCTAAGGGAACTGCCCTAAATTGCTCCAATAAAAGTAACCTGCCTTTATAAATGTGTAACTCTTTGGAAGTAGCTTACCGTTGTGAGTTCCTTTGAAGAAATGCGTTAACTAAATAAGTAAAGTTTCCTGTGGAGGGTCACAGTGCTCCAGAGCCTGATACCAAAACTTGGGTTACAACACAAGCATCCTGAATGGGATGCCAGTTAAAAGTGGCAAAAAAGAATGGATACACTCATTCACTCAAATATATTCACACTGCAGGTGGTTTAGAGTCACCAATTCACCAGTTCCAAAACATGTCTTTTCAAACGCGTGAGGAAATCCACAGAAACGTGCAAACTTCAAAAAGCCTAAGCTGGATTTGAATCCATGTCTCAATGCACACCTAAATAAGCTATAGCGGAAGTTTAAAATTCAAAAGGTTCAGCTGACTGGACACTTTGTGCATCCGTTTTCTGTTACTGAAAAGCCATAATTGGGTGATAGATTCTGCACTTTAACAGTTATCAGGAATAAAGTATGGCGCAGCTTTGAGGAAGCGGTTTTCACCTCATGCGGTGAAATTATATCCATTTATGGATATAATGGACAATCCATTTATTGTCCAGTTAGTATAAAAATCAGAAGTGGAGGGACTGCATGCTGATAGACATCTCATTCCATCCGTCCCTGTTTAGGATAAAAGCAGCAAAACTCTAATAGACAGACAGCTTTCAAAGTTGAGGAGTTTGAGTCGTGATCGATGCTCTGACAGCATGTCGAAAGGTCCAAAGCAAAGCAAACAGTAGTAGCTAACAGTGCACTTACCAGAATTGTGATTGGCAGGAACCCACTACAGTTCTACAGTGTCATTTTATCATAAAGGGCACAGTAGCCGATTGCGGGGCAGGGAAAGGAAACCCGATATTGAAGTCACCGATTTTCCTTTGTCGTATTCCTGCCTTAGTGGAAAACCTCCCGAATAGAGTAGAACTGTACTGAAAAGCAAGAAAAGATGGAATTACAGGTGACAAAATCTGATCTGCATCAAGTGGTTAATATCATCTGTATTTTGTAGGTAAAGTTAGCACCAGGAAATAGTTCTCTACCGTTTAAATCGCACCAAAAGAATCTTTAAGTGTTCAATTTAAAGCGATATTTGATGCTGTATGGAACAAGTCTACAATATTACTGAGAAGAATAGATAGTGGGAAATCCATTTATGAAACAAGAATTAATGTAAATCTTTTGTGTGCACGTACCATTCTGCTGTGTGCAAAATATACAGCAGCAGTGGTTTAATAAGTTCTAACCCTAACTTCTTAATTAGTAAAGCTAAGTATAGTAATAATAATAATAATAATAATAATAATAATAATAATAATAATAATCGTCATCATCAGTTCCATTTGGACTGCGCAGGTTTTTTAAACGCACCACAGTTATTCCAGCGTGCATAAGAGGAGTGTGCTGTAAGGATCCCATATGATGTTTCAGCGTATAATCTGTGTATTAAAAATGTTCAGCTTGTTCCACTTTCTGAAACTAAAGTTCTCTAGCGACTGCGACAGAACTTCTTTTAGAAAACTCGCAGTGTTGTACTGTGCAAATGTATCTATTCCTCGGCGATTTCCGATTAAATTTGCATGGACTGCCCTCAGAGAAAAGCTATTAAGCATGTGAACGGGAAGAGGCTACTTCCCTAAAAGTGCTGTCTGAGGGCTTTTAATAAGTCTAATACGTCAGAGGTTACCTTAGATAGATTCATCATGCCGAATGTTTTTATATTACTTCGCATTGTGAGTACAGAGGGTTTTTTAAACCACAAAATGGATGTCTGACAGCCTAAAGAAATCCGGTTTGCAAAAGAATGCAATGTGTTCTTAGCAAACCACATTAATGCTGACAAACTGGTGATGACAATGAAACTTGTAGCGTAGTTTTTAAGATGTTACAAACCAAAACCTGGCCCCGGGTTCAACCGCAGACGTCGCTTTAATATGATGCACGCGTGCATAAAAAGAAGTTAAATCTGGATCTGTTATATAAGTTAAGCTTTTTGGTAAAATGAATAACAAAAAAGTTTTATGGGGGTAATTTAGACTTTCAATATTTTGTTATTGTAATGTCTTCAGTTTTGCAATATATTTTTACATTTTGTAGTAGACTGTTTTTGAATTAATCATGCATATAGAGTTTTATAACATCAGTTTAAAGCCTTTAAAATTCACTTTGTGAAAACGGTCTTAAATTATAATTGATAAATAAACCAACCGAGGTGTTTAATGCAAAATTAAATGCTCTATATTGTTATAGCATGTGCATCAGATTAATGAAATAATAATTTAAACACCTTGGAATCCTAGTACTTTATTCTCTCACTCACTATCCTTAACCACTGTTAAAGCAGCTCACACAGCCGTTGTTTCAAAGTGATCAGAATTAACAGTTTAGCGTTGCTTTGGTCCGGATTCTATCACGGTGCACAGGGTACAAGGCTGTGGAGGAAATATCCTGGAAAGGACGCACAGTCGTACACTTACAGTTTAACACTACAAGCAATTTAGAGTCACTAATCCAGCTGAAATGCATGTGTTTAGGCTGTGGGTGGAAACCCACGCTAACAGCAGGAGAACATGCAAACTCCAAACAGACTGAATGGGATTTAAGCCCACACCTGAACAGTCTAGTCAATATGAGGTAGCAGCGCTACCCACTATGGCCTCTATTTAGTCAGGCTCTGGTGATATATACTTTCACATTTGCTAGAAATAAAATGTACCCTGTAAAAAAAAAAAAAGGTTGATTTTCAGAATAGAAGACACTGATGTGTTTGAATGGATCTCAAGAAATGTGTTTGTCCATGGAAGTCTGAGCCTTTATTCGTGGTCATGACCATCGTTGTAATCTCACCACACTGAACCCTTTTGGAAAACACCACCTTGTTAAATCTGGAAGGTGGAGCGAGTCCATTCATTATACAGAAGCTGTGATGAATGACTTGGGCAGACAATAAGGGAAAGCCAAGGTGTAAATGCTCCACCTCTCATAAATCACAGAGACACGCAAGTGTAGCCCTTAACCTAAACACACTCCAGAATGAGGATATACGAATGTATAGTTCTATATCTGGATGCGTTTTCAGTGGTGTACAGGGATGGGATAACCCCTTTAACACATTTCTTCTAAATGTAACAAAAAGATTTCATTTAGAAAACACCGGTATGTCAGCTGTTCGAATGGCAGTTTATATAATGTTTCGTGTTATGCAACCTAATTCTAATCTTAGAATAGCATGAAAGAGAAATGTGTCATTTTTCTAATAAGAAGGGCAAGGTTCTTTGTGTTACAGCTCAGCAAATATGATTAAAATATATTTAAATATTTCCCATTCACCAGGATTTTCAAATGAAACTTTTTTAGGCATTTTATTTATCCAGGAAAAGGAAACATTTCCATTTTTGATTTAAAGATGTTAAACAAAAGCACATAAACAAACAGGAGGATTCAACTGGTCTAAAACTCTATGCTCGGCAAGACGAAGAAAGCAATTCCAAGAAAACTGTTTTCTTTTGTGCAACTAGTAAAGAAAAAAGAAAAAAGAAAAACACATCTTTCTTACAAATGGTTCCTTCTATTTTGCCACAAAATGCGTTTGATTTCTGCGCAGGATACGTTCTTCAGGGTCTTTGATGTACGCTGGCTTGACAGGGTCTGCAGACTTTTGGCAGCATATTCATTCTGGTAAAATTGCAATCCACCTCATCCCCATTTTTGTGGACCTCATGCCTTACTAACTGCAGGAGAAGAGCAGCAAATGTAAACAGTTAAGTGTAGCTACCAAAGAGGTGTGGGAGTGTAACTGACGTAAAGTGTACCTAGTTCACTGTATAAAACAAAATCCAAGGAAAAAGAAAGAATAAGATGAAGCTGAATCTGGTTGTGTATTTCACTAGATTTTTTAAGGTCTATTTATAAAACTTAGGTGACTATCTAATGCTCCTGTCCTGATTTCTTCTATTATTGCATATTTGTTACACTGATGTGTGTTTTGTGACATGGCGCATTAAGAAACTGAAAGATCCAGTGTGAGAAATTGTTGAAAAACTACAGAGGGATGTATCTAGTTAGCAACAATGCATTAAAACTATTCTCAGTTTAGTTTTACTCTAGTGTCACTGCACTGCAACCACAAAGGCAAGATGATCCATGAAATCATTCTTTTTACAAAAAATTCTGACTAAGCCATCAGCACATTGCAATAGAAACAGGGATTTCAAAGACCAAGAAAAGGTTGTCCTCTTGTTAGTTGCCCAGTTTTGGTGAATATATGTCCAGTGGAACCTCATCTGGTTTTGAGCTGACAGAAAATGAACCCGGTGTGGTCTTCAATTGCTCCAGCCAATCCCAGTCAGGGTTTCATGAATTTCAGTGATTCAGAAATGTTTTTTTCTTCTGTACATCGCTGTTGCACTGAGCTGCTGTTTTGCGTGTATTGCCTTCTGGTTAGATTTAAGGACTGGCCATTCTCCTCTGAACTCACTCATTAACAAGATGTTCTTGCCCACAAAAGGGTTGATTGTTTTCCTTTGTTGTGCATTCTTCTGTAAACTTTTTACACCGCGGTGTGCAAACATCCATGACTGGCGGCCTTTTCTGAGATGCTGGGACCTGTGCGGCTTTCGGAAATAATCGTTCCACGTTCAAAGATCACACGACTTATCCATTCTACTGTTTAACTGAACAGTAACATTTGACGGTGGACCTCGCGACCGTGTCTGCTTCAAATACTGGGTCACAGCCACATGTCTTCCTAACTGCAGGGGAAGAGCTGTAAATGTAAACAGTTAAGTGTAGCTACCAAAGAGGTGTGTGACTGTAATTGATGTAAAGTGTACCTAGGTCATTGTATACAACAAAATCCAAGAAAAAGAAACAAAAAGGTGAAGCTGAATCCGGTCATGTAATTCATCAGATTTTTTAACGTCTATTTATAGGACTACTTTAGGAGAAATTCTAAATACTGCTGAATGGTAGATATACAGAGCTGTGGAAAAGTATTTGCTCCCTTCCTGATTTCCTCTATTATTGCATATTTGTTACACTGAATGATTTCAGATCTTTAGACAAGTGGAGCCTCGGTAAACACAAAGTTTTTTATTACTTCATTTATTTAAGGAACAAGCTTATCCAACACACATCACCCAAGTGAAAGTTTAAGTACCCCCTTAAACTGGTTGCAACACCTTTAGCAGCAATAGCTGCTACTCTGAGCCAGCTGAATATTGTCAGGCATTTTAAAATGCAACCACGCCTGTATGTATTACTTTTTTGTTTAGACAATAAAAATTCTACCAGTGGTTAACCACAACATGTTGTACTAAGATTGTCTGAACAGTGTTAAATTGATGTCGATTTAATTTTTCTATTCTTTTTATTTCCCAGTGATTTTCTAATTACATAAAATGCTGCTTAAGTGATGACTGCAAGTAAAATGAAAATGTTGTGCTGAGTGATCTTAAAAAGCATCGTGCTTTAAATAACTTCTTTGAATACAGTCTAGGTGAAAATCACCCAGCATGTCACTGTTGAGCCTCAAAAGCATATCTAATGAAAAGAGATGTGCTGTTACTGTAGCTGAGCAAAAGACAGGAGTACAGAAGCTCTGTGCAAAGATAAAAAATATAAAAATGCCTTCAATTTATTGTGTTCGTCACTGAAGGGGTGAGTGAATTGCATTCTTTAATTCGATTCTATATCTCTATGTGAATCATAACTGTCTTACTAAGTGTGGCCCAGTTCCACTATGTTCAGGTTAACTATTGTGGTCCTCAGGGTGGAGAACAGGGTCCTGTCCCAAGGTCATTAGTTCCAGAGGAGATAAATCCCTTCACCGACACACCACCTGCTGCCCCCATAACCTTCTTTAGGTTCTGACAATAAGGCATTAATGTCCGTGTACTAGTTTTTATGAATCTGTAGGGAATTGCTGATGTCTTCTTGCAAATTTCGTATAGAAATTGTGCTCTGCCAATTTCTTGCTAGTTGAAGAAAATTTCACGTTCTTCTCTCTAGGTTGTTACTTATCCTTTTAGAATCATTGGCGACGTATATGCCAGCTGCTATCTGGAAATTGCTCAGACATAGATGTCATATTCTTTCACATAGTTTTCTTTGTGTCCTGAAGTGGATATACACCGAGAGACAGAGTTTCATTTGCAGAGAAAAATCCAGATATGACCGCACGACAGATGCCTATTTTGACCAAGGGCACTTACCGCCCGTGTCTGTCCGGCCCTTTGGGTGACAATAGATGAAGGCACCTGGGGAAAAGTTTAAGTGCCTCACTTTAAAAAATTAGGCTTAAACTCTGTACCATCTGCCATGCGGCTATGAAATGTTTTCCAAATAAAGTCGCCTCTGACTATTTACCTTTCTTTTGTGTCAATGGTCCAGTCACCCAACATGTCAAATCACATCTGTGTCTCTGTTGTTGAGCTGCAAGAAATGGACGTCATGCCTCTGGCATAAGTTGATAATGAAGCAATAGAGGCTCATTACCTTGTCTTCCGAATCAGTCGACAGTGTCTGAGATGTCCTGGTCATTCTTTAAATGCAGGATTGGCAGCATAATTCGGATGCCTAGATGGTTTCTTTGCCTGCAGTTCAGTAAACAATATTTGAACGATTTAACTATTCCTGTGTTGCCCTGCAATCAATCCTGATACTCCTTTCTGTTATTGTCTTGACATTTCAGTGTATTTTTCATTTCAGTTTGTACATGGTTCTCCTCCATCCCCTCTCCCATAGTCGATTTTATATAGTCTTGCTTAATCACGAACGGTCTGTTTAGTGACAGCAGAATGTTCCAGAGGAGTTTGCCTTTCTTTTTACAAAATGACCGCATCAGTTTTACTTTTCTTCTTTTTTGATTCGTTTAGCAACATAAAATATGAAAGACAAGTTCAATGGAACACTAGGATGCAGCTGCAGGTTGGCGAGTTAAAAGCTACAACGTGGTGTTAAAGGAAATCGCATGCACCTGCTTGCGAGATTTTTTTTTTCTTTTAAATATAAACTTGCATTACCCCGTAATTCCTTTTTTCATCGTATGCTACATGATCCTTATTGGCAAACAGTGTGTTTCTGTTATATTTATGGGTTCTGCGCTATTGGTGTGCGCACAATTTGCTGGGAACATTTAGGGACTACGATTACTCTATTTTACTGTAGGATCAAAATTTCATAGCAAATTTCACTCAGCAGTAAGAAGTGTAACCCAGAAAGAAATGGAGGCTCATCATAATTTTAATTACAAAATGTTGTGTTCATCCTAAATAACATTATGCATTTTTAATGTTGAGTTATTGTTATAAGAGGGTCTGCACAACACTGTTTCCTCAGAAAACTTAAACAGTTAATCATCTGTCATTTTGTAATATTTGAGAAGTCGGTAAAAATACTTTTTCAATAATCCTTTCTTATCTAAAAACAGAGAAGACATGACAGCATTTTAAAACCCATTCATCCATGAATTCATCAATCCATTTCTCTATTTTTCCTTGCTTTGATTTTTTTTTTTTTTTTTTTGTGGGTGCTGCACTGCATGAAAGCTCAGACTCTTGACTCTTGTTATTATGGAGGTTGACGCTGGGAGCCGTGTTTGGAAGGATCTCAATAGCAGCTACCGTGGCCGGTCGTGAATCTGTGAGTGGACACCAAAAGTGAAAAAAAAGTTGTCAGTTTAGAGAAGAAGGTCTAACAGGTCATTTCAAGGTAATTCGCTCAGCTTTGTTTTGTCCAAACAAGAACTCAATAGGTTCATCATGCTCCCAGGACAAAAAATAGATGCAGTGCACAATGGAAATTAGTCTGCTTCATATTTCACAAATGTTAATTGTGTTTTTAGCAGTTCTGAAGCACTAAGGAGTAATACACAGCCTCTAGTCATGTTGGTGTGAAACCTCATAAATGTCTGAAAAATCTCTTAAAAGTTTACCTTGTGATGTAAAAGTAAAGTCTAAAGGCAAAAAAGAGATAAAGAAGTTAGCATTCAGGAGTGGATTATTAGGGTATTTTAATCCCCTGTGTCAAAAGGTTAAATGCCTTAAGCAGAAACAAGGATTAAGAAATAATACGTTGCTGTCTACAATTAATAACATTCACGAGCAGCGTCTATCATCGGTGTCTGCAGTTCGCTTTAGAAGAAGCTACTTAGTGAGATAATTTAGTTTAGTAAGCATGAGACCTGTAGCTCAAGGGTAGAGTTATATTTTCAAAGAATCAAGCACGTCTGGCAGTGAAAACCACGAAAAAAGGAATAATATACCGTAGTCGCTGTGAGCTTTCCAAAAAAAAGTTACACAATATAAAACCCTTTAATTAAACTCTTTTCACTTGCCAATAAAAGTCTGCTAAAGAGAGCAGGAATGTGGCTGTGTGAGAAGAAACAAAGGGGGTAATTAACTGAAAAATACACAACAGCTTGCAGTACATCCAATGTTTATGAGTACCTAGCAAATAAGAGTTTAATGGGAACTTACCTCTGTACTTTTTGGGAATTTATATTAACGACTGAAAACTATTTCTGAACCAACAATCGTGTACGCACTTCTGGCCTTTGAGAAAATATTAGTTCTTATGGGTGCCTGTCTTTTCAAAAGATCTTATTTTGTGTACAATAACCTGGAGCCTGAATTTGCTTAATAGAATAAATACTGTGAAAACAGCAGAGGTAAATTGTCTCCCCGCACTGATTTAATTGCAGTTCTGTGGCCTCAGATTAAATTGGAGCGTTCATTTAATTTATTTAATCTCCACCCACATTTGCCTCATAGCCGTATGATACGTATGCATGCACATATTACAGGACTGGTCCGTCGTTGAGCGTCTCCAGGTATTTCTTTATTTTTTTTGCTAATATTTCTGTTTCTTGATTGTCCTCGCCTAGCACAAGTTGACTGCAGTTATACGGAGGAATACTTACTTCAAATGTAGATCGACCACAATGTCAGAACGCAAAAATGGCCATCGCACGTTTTCTTAACCTAACCAGAAAGGATAAACACAAGGATCAAAACTTACCAAAAATCAATTAAAACACAATGTCCTTTCGAACGATAACATAATAAAGTTTCATGGCGCAGCAAATTAAGAATTTTACACATCATTTGACACTTTGTCCAGAACAGTGTGTCTGTTCCAAATGCCCTTTTGCTTGCAATGTTTTTGCAGTGTTTATGACACACCTGGTCCAAGTCCGGATTCCAACTGTACAGATTGCAGGACTACAGAACACGGCATAATTAACAACCGTTCTACCTGAGGGAGGCAGGCGGAGGTTGGCAGGTGCTGTCCCAAATTAAGTGCAGCATGTGTTTCCATCTTGGGCGTCTGTTTACCTCAGAGGAAGTACTACTTAACAAGATCAGATCCTCTTCGAAAATTTTCATTTGACATTATAAGGACGAAACTTAAAATAATTGTATCACTCTCTGCAAGGAGATAAGCCTGATACTTTTAGTGGCCAAGAGGGATCTGCCAAGCTGTTCAGATACTTTGTGCAGATTCCCAAGGGAGGAACTTGTAAGGTGTGGAGACAACCTTCTCTAGCTTGAACAATTCTGGGGTATAAATGTAGAGATTTTGAAACATACTCCTGGTTTTTCTGCAGGAATCAAGTCCAGGTGGCCGTCAGGCTTACTGATAGAAAGCCAACTTAGATCGTGTTTCCACTGTTTCTTTTGCAGCATCCGACTGCTATAATGCGCAACATAATGTAACAATATAAGGACATACGGTAAGCTAATTTCATAACATCGCATCGATAAAAAAACAACAAGACAGTAAGATTATCCACTTTTTACATATTATGATATTTGATCCAAAATTGAGGTGGAAAAATTTGCTCAAGGACTCACTGGAAAGACAGACGTTTGCATGCAGATGTTTGAAAAAGCTAAATAAACTCAACTAAGTGTTTTATTCTTACTGCGCCATGTTCGGTGCCATTCTGTCCTGCTGTTTGAAAGAAAACATGCATAATGTACAAAAAAATACTTTGATCTTTTGCCAGCAACAGTAAAGTGCTAAAAGAAAATTGTTCTGAAATTGTGTTTATATACTCCAGATAAGCATACTTGCAACGTATATAATATATTTGTATAGAAAGGTAGCAGCAAAACAAATAAATAATCTCAACCCTGTTGACTGGGCTACTATATAGAGTTTAATAATATATATTAGATACACACCCAGTGAAGTATGACTGTAAACACATACATAGAATAAAGGAGTAGAACAAGACAGTTTTAATAAAAAAGACTGAGGCTTTTCATTAGCCCAACACAGAGGGGAGGGGGCACCACAAAACTCAACATCAACAACTACCTTAACAGTAACCAGAGCATGATCTCCCTCCAGTACTTCCCATTCAACTGTCTGAGATTATTTGTTTCATATAACGTCTTAACTGTCTCATTAAAGGCAGCTGGCTGTCATTACCTGAAAGGCACTGGGTCAACATCGAGGAGCTGTCTGTCAAGCACAGCCCTACCCCATTCTGTATTTCCACCTCCCACCAGCTCAAAAAGCCAGCAAATGACTGGAATATTTTCAGAGGACAGGCAGAAAAACTTAATCCCAGTAATGACCGTGTGACACTTCATCACACTGAACTCATCAGAGAACTTCAGTCCACAAGAATGTCAGTGGTCAGCATCACTTGAATAATGAATTTCCTTATGGTAACAGCTGTGTTTCTTTTACCAAATATTGAAGGCAGCTTTTCCAGTGGGGAAAAATTTCAATCTGTGAAAATAAAAAGAAAAAATCAGCCTCCTTATATAAAAAAATGAAGAAATATATATCTTTTTTCTATCTGTATGCAATATGCTACTGAAAAAAAAATGTTGTAAACATGATTTTTAAAGGACAAACCCTTGGAATTAAATTGCCGAGATTGGACGGTGTCTTAAGTTCAAGGGGAGCATAGATTTCAGATGTTAAACGTGCACACATATGGTAAGAAAGCCTACATGCCGGTGAATTCTTGCAGCACATGCATATAAATGAGCCACACAAAAACATGCACAGAAGGCCCAGCTTCCTCCACCCAGTGTCCAGTCCCATTGCCTTCGTCTCTAGAGAAGACCATCTGCCTGCTCCCAATTTCACTCTTCTTTGGACCCATCCTTCTGGAGTCCAGACCACGCAATGCCAAACTAGATTTTAAGAAGCCGACTGAGCTATAACCCCCCAACTTTTTGTCCACCAACACTTTAAGGGGGGAAAAAAATAACTTTTTTTTTCTGAGAAGTCTGCTAGTTTTACATTGAAGCTAAGAAGCATTCCTGCATCAGTGTACATCAACATCTATCAAAAGCAACACTAGCACTACTATGAATTTGCTTCACACTTCATTTTAGAAGAGGTGCCTGTACTATGGTTTTTAGTATGGTTTCGATTAATGTTATTTTGATTACAAAAAATCCTCCTTTGGTCACCAAAACGGGTGGCCTCACCATGTTGACAAAAAGCACAGTTATCCCTCTCAAAGGAGAAAGTGCTTGACTGAGCCCAGAGGTCTCACACAAGTCACAAAAGGTCGAAGTTGCACCACTTGAACGACGGCGGCATATTCAGAGATGGCAGTGGGAACGGCAATACTGATGTAATAAATACGGAGACCTTGACAGGATATCCAGTCGTCCCGGACCACGGGAGAGCAGGGTGAAGTGCAGCACAGTAAACAGGGTCTGACCAACTCCACAGCACTGACAGCGCCATTAAGGGCTTGTTGGCTTGTTCAACCTTTTATTTACTGTCCTAAGAGACCCATATACTACTTCTATATTTGTCACAAACATGTCAAAATGCTATTACACTGCAGCATAGATGTGCATTACTCTTAATGTAAAGCAGCTGGCCTATTTCATTTAGGCCAGGAACAGCACCCAAGGTAATAACATGACTTCTCAGGGTGATCTTGCCATTCCAGTCCACAACACTTGGATAAATCAGAAAGCGTCTCCAGTGTGACCTTGATGTCTGAGCAAAGTTTCTCTCAAACTCTGCAACTGAGCAGAACGTTGAGGTCATTCACATCACGAGTGCTTCTGTTTGCATAATCCATCCTGTTTCTTAAGATGTTTCCCTCAAAATGCTGTGCAATGGTGTGTGGTCATGCTAATAAAGCATAACCTAAATCTGATTTGGAAATTCATGTCACACTTTCTAATTAACTGAATCGACTCCAGCTTGACTGTTTGCAGTTGATCGCCATGACACTGTATTAATGGGAGGAACTGCCTATCATGATGAACTTCCCTTTTTAGTGACTATGGTAACTGTTTAAATGTGAAAAATGTCATAATTCGGCTGAAATGGGAGGAAAGCAAGAGCAGGCATCTTTCAGCTTTGAAGAAAAAAAATACATCTTCTGTGTAACACAAGCAGATATTTTATCCTCCTGCAGCTTTAAGGATATTGTAGGCCTAAGTGGTTTCTTTTTTATCGATTCTATTAGCTTTAGAGATATTTTCAGTGTTCTAAATTTACAGTGACAAGAACACAATTCTCTTCCCAGGGCAGATGTTGCTGAGAGACGAGTTATCCAGGAGATGAGCAGAGCAAGCTGGGGTGGTGAGTTACCCTTTCTGGAGTGTCGCCACCAGCTCTATTGGGGGTTTGCTACTTCAAATACTGCAGGACAGCTTGGACAGCCGTTTAACAGCAGACCTTATATCTAATGAACTTGCCAGTCCCAGAAGGAAATCAGCTGAAAATGGAGGGGGAAATAGATTAAGGATTAAGATTAAACAGTGTACAGTTGATTATCACCTTCCTACATTAAATAAAGTCCCCTAAAGCAAATGTGCACTGTTTGCTGTAGTATACTGACTGACTGCACACCGTATGAAACCTTCACTACTGATAGCTGCGCTCTTGAGTTTCTCAAATTGGAAATTTGAGTGCTCAGAGAAAACCAGCGCACAGCTGCTGCTAACAATGTGAAAGTTAGAAATGTTTTGTTAATAAAATTGAACATTATAGTTGAATGATGGAGCTCAATAGGTGATGTCATCAAATGTAGGTCTTTGATATGTAGTCACATTCATTATAGGACCTTTGAGAAGCAGATGGTGAAAGGTGGGACACTGGTGCACAGCGCAATAGCTGACATGGTGACCAATATTTATTTAACATTCTGCCAGTTTAAAGCAGAAAACAGGAGCTGACGAAGAAGTTCTGATGAACTTGTTTTGTGGCCCTCCTGCACCAAGTTACAATCGAACAACACAAGAGAAAGGGGGACTAAAGTACATAAATTTGATATTTTGATAAAACTTTTTAGGAATTTCAGGAGTATCTTTTGCACATTATCCAGCAGCTTATATCTGATAGCATAAAACTAGATGTGCAATGGAAGAAGCTCATGAAAGCTGATAATACGTATTTTTTTACAGTACAACAATGAGGAAATGTGATTTTTTTTCATCACTAAAGCTTGGTATCTCATAATTGTTCAGTTATATATGTACTAGAGATCCTGATGGCTGATATAATACAGTGTGGACAGCAGGGAAGTAGGCAGCCTTCATTTGGTTTCCGTTTCCATGGAAATGTTCGTGGCAGTGAGGTAAATTGTAGCTTGTAGCTTTGGGCAGCAAAATTGACGGATAAAATAATGCATCCACATTGGGATGCAATCAGACGGAACCTTTGGGAAAAAATGGGGGAATATTTCTTGTCTTGTAACATTTAGCAAAAATATGCTCAGTATGTTGCGGCTGTTTCAAAATTAAACACACATGTGAGCTGTTAAAAGGATGACACTTTGGAAAAGCCACATATGGCTTTAAAAATCAGCAACTAATTTCATAAAGGCCTACAAAAGGATGATTTTGCCTGTAACCCCAAGATAAATTCTCATGTCAATTTTTTTCTTCCTGAAGTAATTGTCAATGTTTGCTGTCCATATACCATTCTTAACACTGTACTGTTATATTCATCTTCAAACTCTACTTAGCATGCCTGGAGGGAAGGCAGCCAGTGCAGCTCTGGACCCCCAGAGGTTTATTTTTTTTATTTATTTTTTCCAAGGATTCTGATAGGAGTTTTTTGTTGTTCTCTACTCTATGCCCCCTGGGTTTCTGAGTTTATTTGCCATATACGTTATTGCACTGACATTTATGTTTACCTCTTACATTTGTGCTTTGCTTTGTATGCATTTGTACAACAAAGTTCTCTGACAATCCTGTGCAAAATGTACTGAAAAAAGTACAGAACTCTCAGTGTTTTAAGTTCTTCCAAGAACTGTGCACATCTACCTGAAAGCATTCGAGCCATGCCTGAATTGAGGGAGGGAATGCTTGGAAGGACCCGTCCAATCAGATCCACCAAGGCACGTGAGGGTTAAATGTTTTTTGTCCAGTAAGCAATAAATGAAAAGTTGGCAGTCAGTTGTGTCTGAGGAATAAAATCTCTTCTTAGTAACTACCACTTACTTTAACTTGCAGAAGAAACAGTGAAGCCAGATGAGAGTGTAGGCAAACAAAGACAATACAGAAGAGGGAGTAATTCAAGCATAAACAAAGTTATGGGTATTCAAACACTAAGAAAATTAATTCCTCATCTTGCAGGCTTTCGTTCCCCCGATTGATCTGCTCTTTTGTCAAGATCCCGGTCTGACTCCAAAAAATTCCATATTAAAAAAAAAAAAAAATTTGATTGCTCCACTTTACTTTGCAGCTAGGCCTGACTGCCTCTGATGTCAGGATCATATATAATTCATCATCCCCCCCAGTTACATTGCGACATGTCCATGATTCCTTTCCTCATTTTTATGTCCTCGATCGGTCCCCATCCTAATGAAAAGATGGTATCGGACAGTGCGAGACTCAAGACAGACTTTGCCACCTCCGCTGATCTCCGTGATTATTAATTAAAGGTCAGTTATTCAAAATGACCATGTGGAGGCTAGGAAATTAAACTAATCTCAACCATTCTGGTTTGGATCTACGTGTAGTCGAAAGGGCACCCAGGTATGATAATCAAGGCTACCAGACTTTTTCCCTCGAACTATAGCTGCAGAGTCAGTAACAACCTTATAGCAGTCATTAGGGCTATGGCCTTTGCAAAGTCGAGTGATTCCATTGTACTAGTCACACTGTCTGTTTGCCCAGTTATTAATCATCCTCTACTGGCAATAAAAGTTATTGTGGGGCTAATTAAAGGAAAACCATAAGGGTTGCCATCTCCAGTACCTAACCACAGCGAACATGTTCCCTCTGGGCAAAAACAGAGTGACATTGTTTCCTTGTCATTTATCAGTTTAAAAATGCACACTATTTTCAGATACAGATCTTTCATTTTCAAGCCTCGTGTCTGTTGGTATAGTTTACAGAATGATCTCAGTGGTCAGACACTTCAACACCGGTGGAAACAGAATAGTTTTTTTTTTTTTTTTTTTTTTTAAACAAACATCATGTAATAATCCACGTCTTCTGCAGAAAAACAAGCATACAGAATGCATTTAATTGATGCCTTTGCCCAAGGCAACATGCAATGATAAGGTTGTATGAAAAGCTCCTTGAAATTACGTACCCATTTACACTGCAGGGTATTTTTCAGGCTAAGTAGATTGCTCAGGGGTTCAGCAATTAAAGCAATATTTGAACCCTGGCTAATTCTATTGCAACATAAGAGGTCTATCCATTAAGCTAGCCACTAATTGTTTTATTTATTTGTTTGTTTTTATTTTATTTTTTTTTCAGGCTTGGGTGTGTTTGATTTACCAATTTAAATCCATAATGATCCATATTGTTCTGGACAAAAAAAAAAGCAAAACAAAGTCCACAAGTTTTTTTTTTTTTTCCCTTTTTAGCTATTGTAAAAACCATGTCTTTTTCATTATGATAATACTCATTTCAATAATTTTTTTCTAGAATCCAAAACAGAATTGATAAAATCTGCTTGTCCTATAAAGTGCATCGAATAGATTCGCTGTGTGTTTAGTTGATGGGTGGAATCTGACTTTATGTCCATTGATTGTTTGCCAGATATTAATCAGAAATTGACTTTTTTCTTCATTTTACGTGTCCGAAGGGCATTATCACATTTTCGGGTTGAAAATATTCATCTCTGATGAGTCTTTCTGACCATTTTCACAATTGTGGCACCATCAAAAAAGTAATATAAAATAACAATAAGGAAGGCAGTTAGGCCAAATGTAATCATTTTCTCAACATTTTGTGTTAAAAGAGAATCAAACGCAGAAAAGATATTGATTTATGTACGTTCTAAGCCAGGGCCAATAAAGTGTTCACCAATGTCCCATTTTTTTCAGCAAGAAAAGCAACTACTGATTTCAGAGAAATAACTAAAGATTTCGTGTTGTAACCTCAAGGGTGCTTTTTTGTTTTGTTTTGTTATTTCGGTTGTCTTTGTTTTGAAAGGTTTTTTTTTAAGTTACCTCAAATGGGACTGCTTTCCGTACACAGCTCCTCATACGTAACATTCACCTCTGAGTGCAGTGCCTCTGAAATGATCACATCTGTTAAAGACAGCTGGGAGTCGAATACAACAGGCACATCATATCACTACAAAGGGGAAACATCTTTGCAATGTCTCTTATAGGTTCCCAGGGACTTAAATATGAAGCATAAATCATACCAAACGGTGTACTACAAAATACAGAAGCAATTTTTAAATGCAATTCTTTATTTGTTCGCACTGTTTACAAAGCGGCCAGATGTGGACTAAGGTGATCGTTGAATTCATTAGCCAACAGGGGCAAGTAATCTTATAAAGGCACTTTCAGTAGATAAGAAGTTGAGGGGTCTTTGCAGAAGTCCAACGGCCTTTTGGCTGCCAGAAATTGCAGAACACCAGAATGTAAAGCAGTTTAAAACACATTACCTAAATAAATGTCGGCTGAAAAGCCGTGGTGTCTTGCTACTGGGGTATTGCTATTTGTTTAATGATGTTGCTTCTTGATCTTATTTCACCCAGACCTTTCATATAAACTCATGTTGTATTTTACAGTACAGAAAATGTTGTTGCACAATTTGATACAGTTAATCTTTTTTTATGTAAATAACTTCTTAATGCTCCTAACAAGTCCGCTCACCTTGAAGACTTCCACCCCACCAATGACTGCCTTTGAAACACACAAGCTTCCTCCATCCCCCTTATCTGAATGTGTGAAGCTAGGCTGTTAGGTCCACCTTCCCTTAGCTGGCTGTGGGTTTAGAAATCAACAAAGGAATCAATATTCTTGTTGTGCAGTTGCATAACATTGGCGAATTCTTTTGGCAAGTTTGTCCAAGGGTAAGTGTAAAAATACTTGTACGGTACCTTTTTTGTAACTCCTGAACGATTGCAATTTTTAACAAACGCATTTAAATTTCATCTGCAAAGACTAGGAAATAATTGGGCTGTTTATGTCTGCTAAACCATAGCTTTAGTTTCTTTATTCGAGTATTAAGTTTATCCAGAAAGACATTTGAAAAAGCGCCACTGCTTTTTCCTGCGGACTTTGGCTGAAACCCTTTTCCAAATTATGCCCATTTGAAAGGTGTTTCATCTAATACCCCTACTTTGGCTTATGACACATCTCTTCACTTTTACGAGAATTGAATTTGGATTTTATGTGTCTCTTGACAGTTGAATGGCATGAGAACAGAGCTACCATACAGTCTTCTTCAGAGCTATATTCTAGCCCATTTTGGATTAACTTCTAATCCTTCATTTCCCCTTGTTTGCTACTTTCGTCACGTATAATTTCAACAATCATAGTCCTGATTTGGACAATCCAAGCAATGTCGGCTTTTTTGTTGAATTAAGATTGAAGCAATACATCAGTACCATATGTATGTTTGTTTTATTTGTGAGTATTTAAGTGTACAGTATGTATGATACAAATAAAGCAAATAAAGCAATTCAAAAGGGGTACTACCTTTATATACTTTATTATGTTAGTTAACTTATGTTGCTTAACTGAGGTTAACTTCTGAAGTTATTGCGTCCATTTCAATGGGATTTGATAATAGCTAGGTCTAAATAGTGGTGTTAGTTTTGGGGTTCTGGTACGCAAAAATAAACTTAACAATGAACCAAAGGGCAATTGCATCTTCAGTTTGTGAGAATTCGCCTTTCAACGGGCTTTCTTCACAACCTTTGTGAGGTGGAGGAAGTCTGTATGTCAGGAAAAGCGTGGCAGGTAAACGGCTAAAGAAAAACACTGGAGTCATAAAGCAGCTCAGAATTTTTTTGAAAACAAAGAGTGCTGCTGAATATGAATGGTCAGTGTTGCTTGATATTTCTTAACTGTTAGGAGATGTGAAAGAAACTGCCATGCTTGCTTTGTGGATAATAAATATGAAAGGAGATCACATAACAATGCAGGGGCACAGTGACTGAAGTCGGTGCCTGGAAGCTCCTGGGCTGTCTGTGAGGTGTGTGGTGAGTCCAGCTCAGGGTGTGTGGAGTTTCTCCTCATGTTTGCACCCCTCAAACATGCATTGGAGAGTCAGAATGACTCTGATTGAACTCTAGTGCACTCCCACCAGCAGCTAACAAAAAGATTTTATTAGGTTAACTGATAATAACTAGTCATATTTGCCACATGTCAAAATCAAGCTGAGTTACTTTGAAGATAAAAATGTCTTGTTTTGTTTTGAACAGAAAGTTCAAAAAGGAGAGTTTATATCCTGAAAACGTTTCAACTATCCCATAAAATTGAATTAGCATAGATTTCAATCTGGGTTAGTTCACCTTCATTGTGTGCACTCTTTGACTAAGAGGCTCTCTTAAAGATGGATAGTATGCTAAATGGAGAAGATTTACCATAGGGATTTTGGGTATATGCAGTACACCATCTTTTTGCACCTGGTTCACTATGGTGCCTCTGGCTCAGATAGCTCTAAACCCCCTGCCAGGATAGTTGTCACACATACATTATTTACCAAAAGACATCCGTTTCTACAGAACAATGCTTTTTTCTTCCTTAGACAAATATAGGTTTGATTGTTTAGGGTTCATATGTGAAATGTTTTCCTTCAGTTCCCAAAACAGAACACAAATAAAACTTTGAAAACAGAAAGGAAACAATAGATATAGGTGCAGTTGTCACTTCATTAAAAAAATGGAAATGGAAATCTGTTTGTAAACCAGTTTCTTGAAATTTATTTTTACTGTTTACAAAAAGTGAGAAAAACCATAACTATTACTTGTATTATAGTAGTTATTCATTTCCATGGTACAATAAGTCACATGGAAAGAATGGGTGACTTTTTCCAATTTCCATGTCATTTCAACAATACTATTCTATGAGGAGGGTTCAGAAGGTTGATGTTGGAATTCCCAAGCGCTGACACTGGAACGAGACAAATAGCAGCAGTTTTTTTTTGTACCCAGTACATGTAAAGTGTACATCCCAGCAAAGACCACACATAAAAAATCATACTTCCTACTTCCTCATTGGGCTGTCTACCTCAACCAATGATCTATCTATCTATCTATCTATCTATCTATCTATTTATCTATCTATCTATCTAATAAATGAAGATATTTGTGAAACTGTTGGAAAAAAATAATTTCTACAGGGGTAATGAAAAGTAATATAATATAATATAATAATACCCCATGATACACAATGGGTATTTTGACTACTGAATGCTGTGATTCCTCATTGAGCCAGTACATACATTCAGTAGTCCTCAAAACCACATTACCTCTTAGAGACAGAGGGAGCCTATTGATTTGTATTGAGACAGTCAATTGAGCACAGACTGAAAAATTGAATTCCCATTCTACAGAGGTCAAAATACATCATATGTAATGAGTTTTGGCATTTTGTGGAATCTATAACAAATCATTTTAAAATAAATTGGTCTATTTTCCAATGCCAGGCTGTTGGTAACAAAGGTAAGGGGTGGAGTTATTTTATACATGTTAGTTTTCAGATGGGAATGTAACACATCTGCCCTTTGTCCTCTTGAAGAGACTGCTCAGAATGATATATATTCATATTTGAAAGTGGGTTCTGCTCAAACATACAGCTATGATCCTAAACTGCTGCACCGATAGTAAATACCCTCTTGAATTCCTTTGCAGGCCTCAGTTTGAAAAGCTGCAAAAAATTTCCACCGTGTTCTTAAGTTCCGTTATGGTTTTTCATGCAAATATTTTGCTTCTAGTTAAATCCTCCTTTCAGTTTTCATTTTGAGTCTTTGCATTTGTGCCGGTTTTCAGAAATGGGTATTCATCATGTGGCATGTACACCCAAACCATCCTATGCGATATTCCCCTTTGAATTACTACTACTTCAACTTACGAGCCATTTCTTTGCATTTACAAGGACCAAGTGTGGATTTTGCACGCCTTCAAAATGCTGAGTGGTGCCAGACATGTACATTTACATTCATTCATTTAGCAGATGCTTTTTTCCTAAGAGGCTTACAGTGATCATTATGTAGTATTTAGCTGACACCTTTATCCAAGGTGACTAACAGTATAAGACACACTACACTGAACTCAGTACAGTCACACACTTATACAGTAAAGCAGTGTAACACACACATGCAATTTCGAGTCACCGTTTCTCCTGGAACCTAGGCAGGTGGAAATAAACAAGAGGACCCAGAGAAAACTGATGCCTTGTTAAGTGTTCAGTGTGTAATAGGAGAAAAAGCTCCGAATGAGTACAGGTGGACAACCATACACTATATAGTATTAATTATACAATAATTGATAATGGGAAACCGCCTTGTTATGTTGTGTTATGAAAACTACTGTTACCCACTAAAATAGCTAAATGGTGCTTTGTGATATTTTAGATGAACAGCAATAACATTTGGGGATATGCTAGAATAAACAGGTGTAGCTTTTGGGGCTCAGTACTTAAGTCTTTGACTTATGAGAGTTTGTATTACAAGGTGTATCTCAGGGACACTTTAGCTTTGCGTGGTGGAAAAAGGCTGTTTTTGTATGTTTAATTATACTATATGTATATCATGTACAACATGAATGTTAGTAGTCCTTCCCAAGAACCGTTGGGGGCAGGACATAACTTAATGGTTAAAGCTGTCACTTCTGAACTGACTTCACGAGGTTAATGCTATCTCTTAATATAATTCTCTTGAGCAAGCTATTTACCCTAAGTTGCTTTGATAAAAGGGGCAGCACAGTGGCTCAGCAAGTAACACAGTTGTGGCACCTAGGCTCTTTAGGTCTGAGTTTGAATCTGGCTCAGTCTGTGTGGAGTTTGCATGTTCTCCCCGTGTCTGTATGGGTTTTCTCCTACAGTCTAAAGACGTGTTTTTTGGTCACTTTAATTTGACTGCATGCATGTGGTCATCCTGTGATGGACTGGTGTCCCATCTGGGAGCAGTTTCATCACCTGGTACCCTCTGGTTCTCGAATAGACTCCAGATTGCTGTGACACTGCTCTAGGTATATGGTTAATGAAAATGGATGGATGGATGGATGGATGGGTGGGTGGATGGATGGATGGATGGATGGATGGATGGATGGATTCTTTGCTAAAAAATTATCCAGCTGTATAAATGATTTCTCATTTTATGTCCCTTTGACAACATCACATCATGCAGCTGAATGAATGTAAATTTACTCTTCACTAATACTCCTCAAAATAATCATCATCATTTTATGTCTTCACGAAAAGACAGCGAGCCCGTACCTGGACACAATCTCTAACTCTTTATCTCTTTGTGAAACGGTGACTATTTCTGGTATTATTATTGCATGACTTGGATCTAAGTAATAATGCTTAGATTCTTTTACTCAATATTACAGTAAGAGAATTAAGGCTAAAGAATGAAATGTAACATTTAACAGGTTAGATTTATATTTAAACATTATTTCAACATGAAGCTGCACATTGTTATTACTTAGTGATCAGAAGTATTCCATTAAATTCGTCTTAAATTAAGACCACCAACAGGTGCAACCATTTTAACTTTAAAATGATTTTTTTCACCTTTAAAACCAATATTCGATCCTCATATAGCAGTATGTGGGATATACTGTGTCAGTGTAAAAACGGCATATCATAGAGGGCGAAAAATAAACCACCAAAAAGACTTGACCAGAATTTTTAAAGGCTTAGCTAGGAATTATCAAAAGGCAGGTATACAGTTGAGTCATTAAGTAAATAAAAATTACCAGGCTAGTATCTGCTTGCTGTATCAGAGGTCAAAATTTTAGTACCTATGTAAGTTTCCTATGCACCATAAGACAGTTACCAGAGTATGGAAGACATAGTCCAAAATGCAGATGTATCTGGCAAAAACTGAAACACTTTTAAACATGTCAAGGGGTGTCAAAAATTAAAAGTGTCAAAAATTATAACAGCATATGGCAAACAAGGGTAAATTACACGCTAGAAGAGGAACAGTGTTTGTGCTACTCTACAGGGGATAGTCAGACATTTAAACAGACAGTTGTTAAAAACCACAAAACAACAGTCTTTAAAATTACTACAGAATTGAATCAACACCTCTGTGACAAAGACCTAACAAAAAACAGCATCACAAAACCTTTTTTTTGGTTGCCATTCATAAACCCGCAGTATTCTGGGCTTGTGCACAAAAAGACAAACCCCACGCAAAAGTTGACCCCCTATGCGACCGAAAATGTTAAGATCTTTTTATTAGTTCTCCTTTCATTTGCTTCCTATACACCAGTAGGTTGAGAGAAATGGCAAAGGATACATTCAGACCTCGTCATCTTGTATTGTTCTTTGTTTGAGATGGAAAAATACGAAGCTGTTTTAGGCAACCAAGTACATTATGTGATGCAAGCCCGGTGCCTTTTTCCTCTTTGAATTAAATATCGTAAAAGATTCGACGACAGCGTCATCATAAAGCTCAAGATAATTACAAACACTTTCCATGTTCTGCTAATTTGTCCTATTTGGATCTAAACATGACTGAAACTTTCAAAGGTCTGTGGTAGAGATTGTAACATACACTTAACCAGCATCATCTCCCAAGGAACTGGAGGATAACTGGTGGATTACCTTCTTAAACAAGCCTCCAGTGTCCTACTACACTACCCTACACTCTGCAACAATGGTCCATGAAGGCTCAATGCTGTTCTGAAGATAAAGTATGGCAGTGCTCCCCATTGGTGTCTGCAAATGGCATAGTGTATGTTTTTATCTTTTATGTAACACATAAACATGCAAATCCATCTGTTATTAACGCATTTACCTTGGTCAAGGATGTGGCAACACAGAACCTCGGAATCTCAAAATCACTTGGCAGTAGAATAAAGAAACAATCCCTGGGTGGGACTTCTATAGGTTTAATTTTCTGTATCTAAATTAAATGCAAAATGTAAAATGTAACAGTGTTGGCCAGTGTCATACTGCTGCTCCTAAACTGCAATATGAACATAGGGGGTGTTTTTTTCTCATTTCTTCCCATCCTTGTGTTTAAAGTATAACCCTCTCATTTAGAGGGACTGTGGTGTTCCTATGACAACACTCATTTCCACTTTTCTGAGCAGTTTGGCCACCGTTATCTTGGATGTGAATGTTTGCACCTGTAAATTCCTGTAATGATTTTGATTTTTTTTTAATCCTAACAGAAAACTGTGTTATTCTTACTGCAATGGCTCAGAAAAGAAAAGAAAAGAAAAGAAAAGGGGTCAAAATTCAGATGTGGGACTTTGGGGGAACCAGAGTATGATTCGGTTCACATTTCTCCCAAACAATTTGTCATACTTCTTTCTTATTGCTATCTTTGTCCCAAAAAGAGATTCTTACAATTTTAAAAGCCTGCACTGAAATATTATTGCCATTTTTTTTTAGGAAGTAGCTCTTGAGGACTTATAGCTGCTCAAGGCAGAGTCAGCAGACTCTGGCCAGACATAGTGTTAAAAAAAGACTTGCCTTTGAGACCATACACCCTATTTTGCTGAACATGTTCTGTCAAACCTAAATAGAACAAGTACATTAACATAACACATAAAAGGGGAGAGAAAAATACAGGATTCTTTTTATCTATGGGAATGCTTTGTTGTTGGACCTGCCAAAACCATTTGTTTGGGGTAGCCGTTTTTTTCAGTAGTGCTATTGGCGCACGCTTTACAATGGAGCTGAAGAATGGCTCAATTCTGGGGACTTTAACATGACAATGTCAGACTCGAGAGCTCAAAATTAAGCCCTCACCTTAAAGCATAACAAACCTCTGTAGGAGCAGGAAGAATATTTAAAAGGGAAGAAAATTCACACAACTACATAAGCACTACACATTAGGGGGCCAGAAAAAGAGATGTCTAAACCCTCGAAAGCAAAAAGAAGAGGACCTGAAGGCAAAGTACTATATAGTAGGATGTAATCAGAATTCAGAAAATTAAAAATAGTAATGTGCATGTCTGTCTGAATTAGAAGAACTGCACGCTGTTCAGTACTGGTTCATTATTAGCATTAACTAGAGAGAAATTGAGATTATTGGTTCTTAAAGTCTGTTAAAATATTCGCACTACATTTATTCATTCAGGAAATGTTTTTCTCCAACGGAATGTGTTTTTTTTTTTACCCATTTAAATAGTCTAGTGTTTCAGTGGGGCAATACTGGGTAAGTACCTTGCTCAAGGGTGCTATCACAGAAGAGGGAGTGGGATTTGAACATCATTCAGGTTACAAGCCCATCTTTCTTAAAGTCTTTGCTACCTGCTGGCCCCAGGCGTATATAGCTAATACATGTAAAACTAATATAAAAAACAATGTTGAGAGTCCATACATGCTTGGTACAATGATCTGCGTGAGTACTGCCACGTGGCGACCCATTATGATCTTCCCTGCTAATGGTTTATAAACCTGCGATGTTGTTCCTCGAGAAGCATTTAAGTCCTGTAATGAATAAAAACAGCAGATTATTATGCATACTACCTTATGCATAAAGTACACCAACACCAACATATTGTAATTTCAGTAACTACTTATATGATTAAATCCTGCACATAAATGGCAGTATAACTGGTATATTTTATCCTGCACTGACAGTTTCAAACCATTCTAGAAATTTATCATATTATGTCTGGTCATATCACAGCTGCTCCATACTGATAAAGGAGAATATAATTATATGAATGCGATTTATAGAATGCAAGTACATGCACATGAAAATAAATCAAAATTACATCTTGAGTATTTCCATTTTAATTAACTTTCTCAAAATCTTTTCTTGTCGGAACAGGTAATTTTTTTTTTCTTTTTTTTAAAATATCTGACAGAAAAAGATGAAGTAAATCCAAAAAATATTTTTGTCTAATCTTGCTGCAATGTATTTTAACCTTAGCCCTAGTGAGTTGGTTAAAAAAAAAAAAAAAACATGATTTCCCAAAGCAAAAAGGGTTATTTAAGTTCTCAGATTGAATCACTTTCAGCTGTATTTTGCACTAAGCAATATATAGTAATTTAGCAATTAAATTGTGGCTCGCTGATGGATGGCTCAACTCCAGAGTTCTAATTACGGATGGCAGAAGTGGACTGTTAGGTGGTAGTGTCATACCATAGACAAAGAACTGGGCTGCACACAGTGAAATGTTGGGTTTTATAATTAAACTCAGTAAAGAATCCAAACTGATGCAATATTTAAACACAGCAGCTTGTTAAACTTTCACTATAAGGGCTTGTGATGAGGGATGAATGGGGTTCCAAAAACTAGGGGCCTTAACTCCCAGTTGTGCGATACTTAAGGATGGATGGTTGCATAATCACCCAAGTAACTAGTACTTGCAACTAAATAATGGCCACTAATTTAGTTTTATATTTAGATTTTTTTTTTTCTTGTTGATGGTGAGAAGTTAGCTGCACATACTGAACGGTGCCGTGCAGTATCACAAGTCTTTCTAAAGTGTATACCAGAGGTTTGACAGTGATTTGGACATATCCTTGTTGGAGGGAAACAATTGAAAGGTGAGTAATGGACCCCAAAGGGAATTCATGAAAAAGAGAGTCAAGAAAAAAATTGGTAAATTTTGATTATTTCTCACATCAGTGTTCTTTGGTCCTGAAACTCAAGTTAGCGATTGTTTTTTTTTCCCTTGCTAACCTGGGATGTGCAACTCTAATAATTGATCCCATGCAGAAATCGCTGAGTCTGCAGAGAAGTCTTACGATGTCAAATGTGTCAAAGACTCCGGCAATACTAGCACTGATTCAGTTCTGTTATCTGACATCGTTCCTTTACCTCCCTTGAACGAAACTTGTGCTCAAATAGATCATATAGATAATATTTTAATGATTACCAAAAACTTTTCTAATCAGATTGTCATCATGATCACAAGTCACCCCAAAGCAAATGTTTGCAGTCAACATAACTTCTAGAAAACACATATAGAAATGAAGATTTTTTTTTCTTGGAATGCTTCACATGGCTTATCCAAGGTCTTACTGATGGTGTGATATTTTCTGCAATGGACAGGTTATAACAGGTTTCTTGTTGAAACCATCCCCTTGTTTGCCTTCAAGGCTGCTGAGATCTGTGTCAGGATGATACTTCAGCCCGTCTTCGGCTATAGTTACATCGTTTCCCTTAACCCCACTATCCGTACCGAAGATTCCCAGAATATATACCACCCTTTTTGAATTCTGTGTAATTCCAGCAGATCATTAATTTGGTTTTCTTGGGTGGAGTCACTGCCTCAAGGTATTCCACCCTTCCAAGATTTCATAGCACCTTTTTTACCAGCTTTAGCTTGCATTATTTCAACATTCAGAAATATTATCCTACTTTTATCAATACTATTAGTGTTATTAATTGTTTGTGATTTTTTTTTAATTGCCTAAGTTATCAATCAGTTACTTTCTTCATTAATGTTTGCTTTAGCTTATGGATGTTTGGATATCAGCTAAGTGTTAGAATGATCACTCATTATTTTAATCAATGTTTCATTACTGTCCTTTTTCAAGGTCAGCCCTTCATATTCTTGCAGTGTGTGGTTTTCCTATGAGTGCTTCAGCCTGCATGATAAATATGTATAATTTACTAAATCTAAACAAATATCCACATTAGTCCCTGTTCAAGTGATGAATGACAACAAAATGTATTGCAATTCTCACACTCAGTACAGAAAGTGTCTGTGAATAATTGGAACTTACCCCCCCCCCATAGCTGTATACTCTTGATACTAACCTGATTAAAATATTTTCTCCACATTCCAGGAAAAAATTGGTATAATGAACCATAAATATGGAACAACAACCTCTTAAAGACCATTTAATTCAATACTGGCACTGCAATCTTTTATGTGCCGCAGCTCATGAGTGCTGTTAACTTTGCCGTTGACTTACAAGAGCCGTAAAAGAAATTAATGTTATGCAGCTTTCAAACAGTTACTTTTCGTTTCATTTGCCCCTAGGTAGGCAAAAGGACAGATATTTCAAGGGATTCATATGTCTTTCTGTCTCAGTGGCTAATGAGGAAATGAGAGGTGTACTGGCTACTTGGTCATGCGTACAAAAGGGGAGAATCATAAGTGTCGTCTTCTTATTTTGAAAGGAAAACAATCCCTTGTATCCTCTCTGCTGAACTTTTCGTTTTCATGTGGTCACAAGCCTGCTGAATACCGAATTAACATTGGTTTTTAAATCATAACTAGTTTTCACTAACAGTATGAACACTGCCGCCATGCTATTAAGAAGAGGCTCTCGGTGTTTGCGAAGCTCGATTCATTTTGAAGTTGCATGGCTTAAGAAGCTCTCCAGAATGAACTTTTAAGGTTGCCAGATGAAAGACAATAAATAGCAGCACAGATTCTGAGAGATGCTATAGAGTGTGGCCAACTGAACTCTGCACACATTTATAGCAGCACTGACTCGCACTGTTGCGCCTCAAGGTAAACTTTCAGATTCACAGACCTCTTCCTTAGTCGCATCATGAACAAATATCTTTTTTGGATGGATATTTTGATGTTACACTGACTACTTGCATCTTTCTGTGAGCCCTTAGGAATTCCTGTAACTACTTTTGATTTGGAGAGGGGGAGGTACCCTTAGTGAAGAATAAGTCTTATTCTCAGATATCACTGTCAGTCTTGATGCACAAAGCAGAAAAAAAAAGTGTGAAGAAGAAAAACTTTTGTCTCACTTTGATGGCGGGCTGAATGTATAAACGGAAAAAAGGTAAAACTTTCCCAATGAAGGATCTGGAATAGAGGTTTGGTATTAAAAGGAGCCCTCCTTCATCTCTGTAATTCTGGTCTTAATGTTCTCACTCGAACAATTCAGTTGATTTGTGTTTTAAGGGTGAAGGCGGCAGAGCTGACAATCAACATTAAGAAATCCCCTTAACTAGAGCTTTGGCTCAGCTGAAGAGATGACAATTATTTATCTCTGTCTACCTTTGAACTATCTTTTTGAAATGACAACATTAGCCTGCCGGAGGAGATATGCCTTTTTGTAGAAGACAGTCATCCTTTTAAGTGGTGTGAGGGTGTAAATGCTGATGGGCTTTGAAGAGAGATTTCTTTTTTCCTTTTTATCATAATTTTTGTTTATTGATAACAGCTCCCCAAAATCGCGCGCACGCTGTTCATAAAGCCGAACTGTTGCAGCGATTGCATTATTTACTATAATTATTGTTTGTGAAATTAATTTTTCTTCCTGATTTAAAGATGGCTATTTAACAAAATCACTGTGTGAACCACCAGTGAGTCTTCATCCAAAACTTGAAACTGAGCGTTTTTGACAGTTAAGTACATTCTTTACCTACACATACGTACAGCTTTATCTACCTAGGCAATTTACAGTTACTGATAAACTATACTAAGCTACATACCCGTTTATAAACGTATGTAATATTTACTGAGGGTGCTCAAGGCAAGCGCACTGCTCAAGGGAACTACAGCAGGGGCTGCGATTCGGACCTGGGTTCTTCAAATAAAAGACAGCAACCCTAAGCATTACATTACCTACCATCACCTATCTTCCTTTTTTCACGGATTCATTAGATACTGAGATGGTCCTTGTGTGCAACTGAATGCTTGAATGCAGCAGAAATGTAACAGCTGGAACATTATGAAAAATTGACTGAATAGACACACAGTTAGTTTTGGTGTTTGAAGGGAGTTATATGATCTGAACCTGAAATCTCCATCAGGTCACATTAACTAGTGTGTTTGTTTAGGTCATGGTGTGTTTGAGAGAAGAAATGAATCACATTTGTACAGGCATAATTAAACAGAAATACTGACAGAAATAGCCCATTTTCAGATTTTATGCATAAAACCATCTGTATCAACGGGGCTCAGGTCAGTACTCAGGAATCGAAGTGAAGCATGACAAGCTCAATAAAAACAGGTTGGACTCCCAATTAAATCCGTGAACTCTTTGAGTTCTAAATGTCAGACTGAAATCCCAGATAGCTGCTTGTGACTTAATGTGCGTGCTGCCTGATAGAAATTAATGCCCTGGATAAAAAAGGGGAAAAAAACTAATTTAAAGTACTGTAATGTACTTTTGTTTCCATTATTATTGCAAATAAACATGTAGGCTTCTTTTCGTTTCAGTTATTTCAGTATAGCACTGGTCAATATTTAGCAGGAAATACGGATAATTCAAAGGACTTTTTTCCGGGGGCTTGATCCAAAAAATACTATTTTATGCAGTATACTATATATTTGTCTTTGTGTAATTTGAACTATTAAAGGTCGGAGCGAGCTCCTCTGAAATAACCTGTCACATTGTCATATTTGTAAAGCTGTCATAAATATGTAGAGATGCCAAATTTCACTGTAATGATTAATAATCTACTTTATTTGTCTGTAAAAATAACTGGTGCCACACATGCCTATTACAACTTGATAAAAATAGGTATTATAAAATCACAGAAGTGCAATTTAAAACCCCGCATTTGCGTCTGTATTGGAATGAACGACGTCAAAAAAGAAAAATCAAAAAGAAAAATGATTTTTACAAAGGAACTGTACCTTTCATAATGTATTGCAAAACAAGTCATTTTAAGAATTCCCCAAAAGTCAGGGTGATGGATGGTGATTATAACATTATGCTTGGTGTAGGTAGAAATATTTCCAATCTTTGCACTAGTTTTATTAAGTGACTGTTTTCTCTCTGC
Source organism: Arapaima gigas (assembly GCA_900497675.1). NCBI lineage: Eukaryota > Metazoa > Chordata > Actinopteri > Osteoglossiformes > Osteoglossidae > Arapaima > Arapaima gigas. The sequence continues at coordinate 627,757 of UFQX01000085.1, forward strand.
CTTAGACTTATTTTTTAAATCCCATATTCATTTCTGACATTGGCTTCCTAGAGTTTATAATTGATACTCATTTAAAATAGTGAAGATGCCTGTTTTTGTTTTTTGTCATGATTTTGTGTCATTTATTTTTGTAATATTTTTGCAGAAATGTTTCAAGCAGCTCAGAATGTAATGTACAAGTGTGCAGGATTACTAAGGGCCATGGATGGGTAGCACATGCCAGAGTGGCCCAGGAAACATACTGGTTGCCCGAAGGTGTCCATTTAAGTCACAAGAAGGTAAGGTATTTAACTTGGACACTTGCATTAGAATATCAAAGTGCAGAAGCTGCCAAATCAAGATTTAAAGTTATTTGGAACAAATAATAACTATGAGCTGAAGTAGAACAAGGCTTATGAAATATCTTCATTTCAAAAATTCAGTGAGTCACAAATTTAGACCTGGCAAAACCAAAATGTAAGTTCTGTGTATTTCTCTTAAGAAATGATTATTGTAATAAGGGACAAAAACTGCATTATAAACAAGATATACATTATACTATAGTCTACTGTAAATGAGTACCTTCCTTGAGTACTCTGTGTGGCAAGATCATGCTAAATATGACCATTATCAAAACCCCAGATCCAACTGCACTAAATGTGTATCTGTCAACTGCGTTTGCTCTTTCGTCAGAGAGGCTTTTGGCAGCGTCAAACCAATAGACATTGTTTGCTGAAATTTTTTTGTTTGTTTGTAAGGACAAAAGGGGCATTCGACGAAAAAAACTGTTATAGGCCCTATGAAAAAAACCTCATGAGAATTAGCTCCTGGATTCCTACGATTAATCGTCCACGTATTAATTTCTTACATTCAATTACCATGTGTAAATAAACAAAAATAATATGCGTTGCCGATATACCGCGTATGCATTCTATTTTCATTACAATGTGGACTATGAAATTTAGCAGTTATCACAACTTATGAACTGGCAAAATTAAGACGTTCCATTACCCATCAAAATGTTTACACCTACGCATGTCCCATATGCTGTTCTCTAAATGCAATTTACAACTCAGACTGTGCAAGGATTCATATAACTTGCGTTTTTCCCCCATTACATTTCTAAGTAAATTAAAATTGACTCAGAGCTTGACTCAGTCGCAAGCAGCAGAGAAAGCTATACTGAAAAGAAAACAACTACATACTGTGCAATGCATGTAGTATAATGCCAGCGCCCTTAAGGACACGGTTAGTCTTTTTGTCTTTGCTGATAATTACTTTAAGAAACGTTTCAACTGAATCTTTTAATCTGGCACAAAATTGTCAATAAACTGGTCAGAGAAAGGCTGTGTTCATTAAAATAAGGATTCCTGGCTTACAAGCCAATGGCCTCCTGCAAATAATTCAGATTACCAACTTTGACAAGAATATGAAACAGACTGTGGTCGCCTTCAAAATGCAGTCTGGGGGACTTGGGCTTTTTCTGTAAATTCTGAAATGACACTAAGCTCCAAAGCTTTTGGCTCGGATCACTATAGAAAATCGTCCTTCTGCCAGGAGGCTGGGTCTCAGCAGCAGTGCTCCTGCCACTTCAGTGAAATAATCACGGTGCTGTCAGATTTACATTACCAGACGCCAGGGTTGGTAATCATTTCAAACCATCTCCCAATTGTTAAATGCAAAAGTGGCTTATCGGTGGTGAAGGAATAACAGTGGAAATATTTCTGGCGAGGTGCAGAAGCTGAGGGTGCGAGCAGAAAGCAATTTGCATTGCTTTTGGAACTTTTGTCTCATTTTTGAATCTAATCTGTGACAGTGGGGGAAAAAAAGCTGTGTATTAAAAATTTGCCAGCTGTTTCCCTTCACCATATCCCCTTCCCCCATATTTTGCTTGGGAAATGAAATGCTACACTTGTACCGTTGTAGCTGAGCCACTAGACCAGCGATGTATAGGATTTTCAGGCAATACAGTTTTTAAAGTGCTTTACTTTGCTCTTCTCCAGCCCATGTATGATGTTTATCCTGCAACACAGTCTCTGCTCCCGCACTGTTTTCTCAAGCCTTTGTGGCTTGAATTAATCATGCATGGATTAAAATACAGAAGATAAGAGATAAGAGTTTTCTAATCCTATCTGCGAGGCGATGGATCAAATGACTAGTGGGAGGTCTGCGATGCCCTCTAGATACTCCTTCTTTGTCTCAAGGTGATCTTACGACAAGAAAATCTGTGCATGTACAGAACAAGCTCAATCCTTTCTGCAAACATATTAATGCATTTGAATATTTTTGAATATTTCTTGCCTGATACATTTCATTTGTTGTAGTGCTCTTCTGTAGTGCATGTTAATGTTTCAGTTGCGTCCTATTTTAAAGTCACAAAATATTTTTTCCTGATCTGAATCTAAAAAAAAAAAAAAATCCTGCTGCCCAGTATGTGTCTCTTCATGTTTGGCAGTAAAGTTCCACTTATCCAGGTATTTGTCATCTATCTAGGGATGGAAAAAGCAGAGGGGAGGCTGTGCCATGAACAGGCTTCAGTTGCAGGGTGCTTCAAAGTCACTTGCACCCTTGAACAGTATGTTTTTGGACGGTGGGAGGAAACTGGGGAGAAAAAAGATCAAAAAAGGTGCCCGAATGCATGGGTACTGGGCAAAGTGTGAACGGGCCAAACTGAAACTCCCGAAACGCGAACTTACAACACAACCCTCCGAGCGCTCGTATCACTTCTTTTCATCAACCTGTTTCATTATCAGCAATCGCTTCAAACGTCCTTAAACCAGTACATTATGATATTCAGCTTTTTTTTCACCAACATGCAATGTACTCTGGGCCCTGCAGAAAATTGGACATTACTCTGAGCTGCGCTTTTATGTAGTACACTTACTATGTGTATAATTCGTAAGGCCATTTTCTGCTTCTGTCATGCCGAGAACAATCGAAACTCAACGTTAAGCAGAACAGTTACAACCGGCCTTCCTTTCGCTAATTATGGGCTCATAGACAAACACCAAAACCCTCCATCTCTCCAAGGCTTTTGCTCAGCAAGCTTACATGAAGTGCATTTCAAACTAAACTTCTGCATTTGCACGGAAGAAAAGAATTGCTCACATGAATAGAAACTGGTCGAGATGACAGAGCTAAGTTACCTCTATAGCCTGGCAGCATAATTCCAGTGTGGTTCAGACCCCAGCAGCGAATCGCATTTAATAATTTATTCATAAAACAGAGACAATAAAAGGAACATTTAATCATTTTGAGTATTCTGAGCTTTAAACAGTAGGAGACACTGGGATAATGTGAAAACGCAGCAGAGTTCGGCGGAATTAAAATGAAACTAATTACTATGGAAGCTCATAAACAAGCATGTAAAATGGTGCACACTTCAGAAGTAAAGGATGTTGTCTTGTCATTAAAAGTAGCTGCCAAGCCTAATTCAGATTGTCTCACATTTTGAAAAGCTTTTTTTAAAGTGATATGAATAGTGTTAACAGGTTTTTTTTGTTTTGTTTTGTTTTGTTATTTCCAAGAAATACCGTGAAACATTAGTCCAGGTGGCAGACTAGGAATTGCTTTATTAGGTAAAACGCTATTGAAGCAAAGCAATAAGGCCGAGGAATTGGTGTATTGCTGGTGGCTTTCAAAATACACAGAATAAATCCCATCCCGCTAACAGATAGACACCTGTACGTTCAACCGGAGAACCGACTGGTGCAGTTTGGTTTCCCAGCTCAGGTTGGGATGTCCACAGGTGCCACATGTTTAGGTGCAGGGGCAGTGATTGTTCTAGAAAGTCTGACGGTGCATTGCAGTAACTAAGGCTGAAAATCATTGTAAAAATGACCAATTTTGTCTTAATTTCCTAAAGATGGATATTTAAAGCAAATAAATGAGCTGGTGACAAAAAAATATGTTTGTTATCAAAAGATGTTATCAAAGGGCTCAGTGGCAGCAAGTCATCCCAGAATGTGATTTCTCTCAACATTTCCCTCAGGACAAAGATGGACTTAGATATGTTACTACTCTCATAAATCTTAATACCTGTTGGAAGGTAGGGGTAAATGTACTAAAGTACTGAAAAGCAAGCTAGTAATGATATGAAAAGCCTTTGTAATTTTTCCTATCAAAGTACACAGTTTAACATATATATATATAAAATAAGCAGGTCTGAGATGTTCACCATTTACAAATACCCAGCACTGTTTGCAAGAGGAGGCTGTTATGGGGCAAATCAGGCAAAACTAATGTCACTGAAAACAATAGTAATTTCATTGAACAGTGTAAATGCTGTTTTTGCCACCAGTGCACGTGTCTGCAAAGAGATTCAGCCCTAGACATGAAAAAAAGAGGACTTCTAGTTGAGAAGATCATTAAGCTTCTGAAAAAAACATTTCATAACTTTCTACGTCATTTTTGGCCATATGTCTGGCAATCGTGTTAAACTTGGGCACTTTGTGAATGGAAAAATCTTGTGTATATTTGTTAAATAGCATAATTACTGATACAAATGAATTTCATTTATTCATGCATCATAAGCACTTCTGTGATGCTTTATCATGGTGATCCGCATTTAGATGAGGATAGTGGGTGAAAGAGGATGCACCTTTACTGGAGATATTTAGATCATTTAGCTCATAAATGTTCATGCCTGTAAGGAAATCCATTTCAGAAGATGACAGCCTTTGTCTTTCACTCGGCAAAGTCACTGCAGTTTTGAAGGTGATATTAAAGTAATGCTTATTAAGGTAAACGGTAACAGATATTCCTGTTAGTAGCTCCATGTTTATTTCTGTAAGAACTCATGGAACCCCATGACCCCAAATTGCTTGAGTAAAACTCAACCTGCTTTAAAATGTGTGTATAATTGTGTGTATAAATATAGCATAGTAAGTTCTGGACAAAACATCGAATCCGTCATTAAAGTGTGAGATTAGATTTCCACTGGGGAAGGAAAAATGGTCGGTGTTCAGGAACAACTAAGAAACTAAGGTTCAAGAAAGGTAAAGATGCTTTTATTGCGAGACATGTCTTTAACCAGAAAAGTGACTTATGGGGACAGATGGTTCAGGAGATGTGGCTCAGTGGGACAGAGGTCCATGGTGTCAGCAGTCCGGGCATTTGTGTCATCGGGGCTTGGCTCTCTTCTTTCCCTCACCCCCTCTCCTACTAGGTTGGAAGAAAATGAAATGGACAGTTTCAAAAGGGATTACTGTTTAACAGTGTTGGTCAGACAGTCCACCCCCCCCATATTACTGTGTAAGGCTGTATGTGCCTTACATTACACATTAAGTAATGGTTGTCTCCCAGGTTTCCTCATACTAAACATAACTTTGTTTCTTCACATAATTAAATTAATTTATTGCATTCTTTAATTTGGCTTAAATCTTCCCATGAGTGTTTATTTCATGTTTATTTTCTTGCCCTACTGAATGCTTGTTATCAACCAATAACTGTGGACGGGAGCTGTGTTGTCTTTGACCGGACACAGGTACGGCTGTACTATCTGTTGTGTTTTTTGTCAAGAATAGCTGGATTACTTGGCACTGCCAGGGTCAGAAAGTGGAAACGTGGAAAGATGGATAGCGATAAGACATTATATAATCACCAAACTGTATTATACTTAAAGGAGTTCCACTTTGTACAAGTATGGTTTTTGCTGAACAGGCAGATGCTGCGGATGGAGATATGCAGGTGGTAGTCAAGTGGAAAGGAGAAAAATAATAACAAAACATGTCACCAAACTTTATTACCCCTAGTTTGAGTTCTTCCTCCAGGACCCCAATCCCATCCATCGCCCCACCCATTTGTCTCAACAAATTAGGTGGGGTCTGCCTGGAGGTCCATGTCAGTGCTGTCGGTGTGTGTGTGTTTACACATAAACCTCCTTTAGAATGAAAAGCACCAGTGTGCCAGACAAACAAAATAGAGGCTGAACTTTGCAGATATAGAGACTGCATGGGAAAACATGCTGCTCTGTGGAATTAATGTAATAAGCCCAGTGGGTGTATGTTTTCATGAGCCATTGTAGCAGTTTTCTGTTGTGCTGAACCCTGCTATTTAAAGGCCGAGTGTAAATATTTAAGCATTAAGGTGCTGCAGCAGGCAGTGCTGATGCCTCACAGCTCACATACACCTCAGGTTATGAGCAGTCAACCCAAAGACACGCAGAGAAAAAGTCATTGGTGAACCTCTTCCATATCCTTCCTTACCAAGAAAACCACAGAAATGAGTCAAAATTCACTGGATGTCACATATTGTTTTCTTTGTAAATACAACATATATTTTCAGGAACGGTATTGTTTTTTTATTTAGAAATTTCAGCAACATGGAAACATTAATCATTGAAAAGGGCAGGTTCTTATGATTACAAGAAGGAAAGCCATTAGAAAAAAGCGCACATCCAGTTTTTCAGAGAAAAACAATAGTTTCATCTTCTCCGCATTTTTCCAGAATGTAAATTGAGGTAGAAGTTAAAAACAGGCTAGTAGCTTGTAAGTAAATAAGTGGAAGGCAAATTATTCTGCTAAGACTTGGAGCTCCCACTTGAATTTTTTGTCTACATCAAACTCTTTTGCAGCAAATAAAGCCACCAGTGTTTAAATTAATCTTTTTCTTTTTCAGTCCTGGTCTCATACAGACATGTTGCAGCATTTATACATCTTCATGGATTTCTAGGTTCTGTGAGCATCCAGGACAAAACTCCCAGTTGTTTGGACAGTTTTGTCAGCTGTAAACAGATGTTTAACCCCCACTCTTCTCTTTATTTTCCGAACATAATAGGTGTTTGTTTTATGCCATCTGCCGGCTGCCTTATCATCACTATACATTTCTGTGTGTTTGTTACTACAGTAATTTATCTTGTTTTTGGTTTTTATTCTATCCACTTGTTTATGGACAAAATTCATGTCTACATAAACCCTACACTATCAGTCAAATACAGTACAGTCAAAACAATCAAGCAGAACAAGGAACACGCAAGCATACTGTGTGCAGGATCAGGAGATGAAAAGCTAAGCGGTATGCACCACATTGGACTAAATAAATTTTTGTTTTGTGTAGACGGGGATATTTCCAAAGGAATGCTTCAAATAAGTCTATGAACATGAGTGCATACAGTTCTGTCTGCAAACATTCGGAGAAACCAGTTGTTTAACCCCTCTCACTGTGGACTATTGCCGCCCAATATGAATTCACATGATACACAACACCTTGAAATTCAGACAGCAGGGAAAACGTTGTCAGATCTTTAGGAATCAGCTCAGTCCACCAATCTGTACTAAAGGCCCTGTCTTTTCCACCTTTGCGCAGGCTTATAACATTTTTTTAAGGATTTCATTTCTATGCTCTTCTTAAAGTCTCTAAAGCTAATAAAACACCCCATGTTGGCACAGCCACTTTTTAGGATGAACGGATAGCCTGTAAAACATCAAACAGCAAAGTAAATTTTGCGGGTGAATAAAAAGGTAAAATTGTAAGCTGGATAAAACGGCTGGCTAAATGCGCAAAAAATTTAATAAATAAGTATAAATATATCTTTTAAAAAGTGTAAACCAGTTCTTGTCTTTCGTGCTCAGCCCCTGCCTCTTTGCTGCAAGTGAAGAATAAGTTCCAACCACGTCATCATTCATTCACAAATAGCTTGGATCGATGTAGGCTTTCAGTCAGCATGAGTAATGCAAATTTCCATGTTTCTGCGGTGATGATTCACCGGGAAAATGAGGACGGCAAGCTTCTAGTTATGAAACTGCAATCGTTTTGATTTACACTCAGTAAAATTAGATACGAGGAAACTGGTGCTGACAGATAATTTCATGGTGCGCTTTTATTTTTTTTCTCCTTCTTCAAATTTGAGCCTAATTACGGTCTTAATAGCATGTTTTGTTGTGCATGTCATCCTAACACCCAGATGTTAATTAAATAGTTTTTGTACAAGAAATAACAAAAAAGTGTTGAGTTTTGAGAAAATAGCACGGTAAACCAAAGCCATTTTTAAATGCGGTAAATATGCAAGTAACACGTTTAACAACTGGGTGGCAGCCTAAGCATTATTCCACCAGGAATATTTTGGCCTTAAAACAGGGAAGACACTTCAAGCATCATTTAATGTCCATGAGTTAATTGGGAAGGTTTCTTTAGACCACAGTCATGACTGCAAATGTCACAGTGACTCTCTGGCTTTTCCTGTGGGACAGTCATGTGAATCGGTTATATCTGATCAATACCTTTCAACCTGCTCCATTTTGTTTTTACTGGTAACAGTTGAAGGCCAGCACTAGATTGCAAAAACAAAAAGTGAAAGTTTAATGTATATTTACCTGAATTCAGTAATGTTTTAAACTGTTGGAACAACTACAAGCTGTCTTTTTTAATGTTGGTGGCAATGAGAAGGTTGAATGAGACTGCAATCTGGAAATCTCACCCTTGAGAAAACTAGTCTCCCATGAAGGTAATTACACTGGTAAACTTGTTGCTACCTTCCAGTAGATCTAAACCCACCTTATAGCACAAGTATCTGGAAGTTCTTAGTATTAGAGGGATGCATAAAGCTGCTGCAAAGTACCGCAGTTTGGTTGCACCTAAAGATGTCTGGGAAGGCACAAAGAAACATATATCTCCTTTGGCAGGAAAAACAGTGCTGTAGACCGAGGCCCTTTGGAATTTTAACACAGCCAATGTGTAACTATGGAAAAGTACTGCTGTTCAAGGCCTTGACTTGTGTCCTACAGACTAAAATGAGGCAAACATAGGCATAAATGTTCAAAACAGTACAGAAGCCATACTTTTTGTGTTGCTCACCCAGGCAGGTCAGGTGTTCTGACAAATATGAGTGATGAATACTTTTTAATAGTTTTCATTACATCTGTACATTTTCTGTACTCGGTGTGACTTGATATTCGTCCACCATATGAATAATTCCCAATAGGAATTTGTGCAGTTGAGTATGAGCAAACATTTCATTCTGTTCTGTGTATATGTGGTCCATATTTTTGTCTAGCTGAACATAGGCAAAAATGATCAGTTAAAACAGAATGTGATAGAGACAAAATGGAGAAGATGCACAGTTGTACTGTCACAGTATATCGCTCCATTTTTGTCACTTGTTTTACGTTTTGTCTTGATTTGATGACGTCTACTAAAGCCGGGGTAAGTGTGCCATTGAGACAGTTCTTAGTGGCCATGTTTCCAATGTAATGTAAGCAACAGAACTGCTATCCTACTGCCTTGTTTTTTGCACGTCTTTGGACTTAGGTAGAAAATGTAGATTTTGCACATACTATGGAAAATCAAACTCCAGATCTGAAACTATAGCCCAAAAGCAGTCAAGAACCTCTATTAGACACTGTGTCAAGGTGCTGTATTGAAAAAAAGAAAAAAAAACTTTTCTTTTTGATAATGGAATTTCTTCAGTATTAAACCTCTTTTTGGACTACTTAGAGTTCCCAACTTCTTGGGTAAATGTTGAGCTGGTGGTAGGAGAAAACAGATATTTGCACCACAGAACTGCATGTACTGTCTTACAGTAATTTCTCTGAAAAAAATAAAGTACATAAATGATGGACTGGCCTAGAAAAGGACCTGCTTACACATTTTAGCGGACTGTGCACGCAGGGAAGACAGAACACATATACACACACATTGTTCAGGAGTCTTCGTAATAGTTCATACATCTTTTTTCAATGAGGACCACTTTACTGGCTTCATTACAGCGAGGATGAAATCTTGCAGGTGATGGCGGAGGTGTCACTTGCTAATGTTATGGTGCTGGAATGTTGTAGTGGTTGTGAAGGTGTCCAGGAACCCCAATGTGGGCTTCCCATGAATGTTGACAACTGGAGGTGATGCGCATAAATGATGTGAGCTCTTTGGATCACTGTAGTCTCTTCTTTTGCCTCCTGTGTCCTTCTGGCTGAGAATGATGCTGCTCTTGTCTTCACTTCAGACTTGCATGCTTTTTGGTTCACACGCACGCGCGCACACACATACACAATCACATCGATCACACGTTCACACCATTTATGGAATGTCACACACACCCACCCCCAGATACTTCTAATGGACACCCTGTCAACTCTACCACATATGCCTAGTTACAGCCAACAAACACCTGTTTGCCCTGACACTTCTGTATAATCTTCTATCCACAGCGAGAGGACATTCCCTGGTGTGAGAGAGAGAGAACTATAGACTGGTCCTGATTCAATTTTCTCTGACAACTTCCTCAAACTTCAAGCTCCAGAACAAAGAGACCGTAACATTTGAGCACACGTTTTTGGTCTGTGAACCTCTCGTCACAAATAAAGATATGTCCATTTGCTATACTTCTTCAAGTCTATCCTTCTATTATTTTTAACCACCTGTTCTGGTCAGACTCAGGATAGAATCAGGAATAACTGGCCGCTGGGCTAGGAGATTATACCCTGGATGGGACACCGTTCCATCACAGTGTATTCGGTTCGTGAATGTGCCATTTACCTTTGAATTTATGTTTGGTTCAGTTTAATGAATGTTAAAGCGTATAAGCTAATGAAGTAGATGAAAATAAAATGAGGAAATAAAAATAAAGAAATACCTTTTCCCTCAGTGGATTTAAGCACCAAATTTAAAACAATTTTAGTACCGTTCTCTGGGCTTTTCTCTGTGGTTGCTTGGGCTCCACCTGCATTAGCAATGTGATTAACCATAACGTAATATCCAGACCGCCATACACGGTGGCTTAAATGGATCAAACACAATTCGAAAACTGTGTTCTAGAACTGATAAACTGGTGTTCTATAGAGGAAATTATGCAATAAAGGAGTGTGTGGGGATAGTACAGCAGTGGATTCCGAAAGGCTGGAATGAAATGCCTGCAGCTAGCCTCAGGCCGTCAGAACGGAAGAGCGTGAGCAAATCATGAAACCACAACAACCCTTCTATCAAAATAGGCAAAGAGAAAAATGATTAAGGACATAATTTCTTGAAGTCTGTGTTCCCTTTCTCTGGAAAACATATGCGTTCGCTTTATACAGATGACACAGATGAAGTGCTTTTTCTCAGGGATGCAAACTCAGGATGGAAATCAAATGTTTGTCTGTACACATGTCAATATTTTATTAAGGAACTGAAAATTGGAGAGAGAGGGATTATCAAATGTGTAATAGAAGACAAATGCTGGTATTAACCAAGAATAGTCTGTTTCCAGGTTATTCTGTGTTTTAGATCACACTGTTTTTGTAAATGAAGTCTTTTTAGATATCAAATGTCTGATTTAAAGGAAACAATTTAAGGGACATTTTCACATCTGTACATGTGGTTCTGTTTTCCTCTAATGTGTTTACTATTCTTTACAACAGAGACCATACTATTCTAATTCTAGACAGATAGTTATTTTCCGGCGTCATTTTGTTTTGTTTTACATGTCTTTATGTTCAGTTATAATAGAGTACTTTGAAAGATCTAATCATCTATGCAAGTTTTACCACTAGACGCATTACACTATTGTCATTATATAGTTGTGTTCTGTGAGATTCAGTGGCTTGTCCCCTAATATAAAAGGAAAACCAGGGCCTTTCTAAATATAAAGTGATAACAGGAATAATAACATTCTTGGGCATGAATGCACACTTTATTATTTTTTTGTTTGTTTGTTTGTCTCTTTGTAAAAATGTTTTCACTAACTACAGGAAATAATTTGACTAAAAAATAAATCATAAAAAAATTCCACTGGAGTGGGGTCCAATAGGTATTACAGTAGAGAATCATGGGTGGTGCACACAGTAGGGTAGGTAAGTCGGCTCAGATTTTCGTTCTTTTCACGGACGACTAATCCCCTGAGCATTATGCTGCCAATAAAATATAAAGCAGCACATGACAATAACAATACCTGTTTACCACTATAGCAAAGTCAACATGAATTTATCATATGAGCCCAGCATCCTCTGTACTTTTGTTCATTTTGCATGTAGCAGGGAGGCCTAATCTGTGACGGCATTTCAAATCTCCTCCCTGTAATCAGGAGTAGGAAATATTTTTTTAAATGTTTTTCTTCTTTATTTTTTTTTTTAAATAATAATAACCGCACTCTGGGATTCGCAAGATGGAGGCTTTCAATATTTCACTATTGATTGGGGCAATTTTTATTTTGCAATTAATATTCGCCTACGTAAAAGTTCCATTTTAGAGCACAGAGTACAGTAGCCCAGTTCATCATTTTTCAACATTTTAATGGTGATTCCCCTCGAATGTGGTCATATATTCACATAATGGGTAATGAAACTGTCTCTTAGTCGTGCTGCTCCTGGCAGCCATGATGGATTGTTCCTCATTGAAACACAATGATCCTCAGGGCAGTCTGATAGCAAACACCTCAGTCCTCCCAGCCCTCATCAGTTACCTCAGCTTTCGTTTGCAGGGAATGACTGTTGCGGCCCTTCAAAATCTTTACAGTGTGTCTGTTTCCCCTGGAAGAGCAAACCACATCATTGCCTCCCCCACACTGAGGAGTTATTACATGTAAATGAAGTGTCAGGACATTAAAGTCACACAAACCCAAGGTTGAATTTCAGGAAGAAGTTCATCCAGCAATACAACAGTAAAGAAAAAGTGTTTCTTCTCTGCAGTATAATGTTTTCCCATTATATTTTCCATAGTACCCTAAAATAGTCTTTGAGTACAGTGCAGTATTCAGTATTTCAAAGTATTCCAATATTTAGATTATATTTGTTGCAATTTGCCTTTATCCTTTATTCTGGTTTTCAGAGCCTACTATATATGCTGAATTTGGTTACAGCTGAGCCTTTTATTGTGTTTGTGTGGTCAGTTGCAGGATGATGACCACATGGGTGAGAGAGGGACAACAGCAGACGGTCTAGCAACTTTTTTTTTTTTAAACGTGTAAACTAAAGAAATCACAGAATCCTAAAACAAACCCAAAAGATCTTGAAATTAGTGTTAACAGATTAGGCCAAAAGCCCTTCATCCCAAAAGTGCCCAGTCTCTCGTGTGGTCCTCAGACCAGCTGCTGTATGAACTTCCTTCGGCTGCTCTTTATCTTAAGGAACTGGCAGGTTGGAAAGTTTGAACCCACATTCCAGGCACCATTCCTAGTCACTATTCCACTCTGTTACCCTATGACTGAAACTGTAATAAACCTGTTTTTACACAAGTATTAAACTTCGTGCATCTGTTGCGGACAATCTGCAACAGTGAGAAATATGGGTTAACTCACCCTGAAAATGAAATCATTGGACACTATTTCAATTGCAGTGTTTCCAGCAATTGCACACTTAAATGCGGTTAGACTTTCAATAATGAATTAAATAATGCTTTGGTTATCATAGATCACTTTTTCGGACTGCTAAACATTTTACTGGTAAAAACACCTCTATTATAACAGTTTTCATAAAACAATCATTTCGATTGACACTGACTGAGAAAGTATATTCACATTTCCATTAACACAAGTGATTTGCCGCGGTTTGAACCTTCCAACTCCTTCAACCAACTGCTAAGTCTGAGTAAATTAGGAGCTCAGCTGCATCAAAAGTACTTCACACCCTGCGAGCTGTCACACCTGAGTGTGGACTTGTTAAAGTCTATTTATGGTCTACCTGCTGGACTGTAGGGTGATAGGTGGTACACCTGCTGTTGCTTACTGGAGCAGTGTGTGGTAAACAGATGATGTGAGATGAAGTTTTTTTTTTGTTCTTTGTACCTGAAAAGGGTGTTTATTTAGCTTTGAAAGATGGTGAAATTGGACCCTTGAAATGTCACTCCAGTATCTGATCATGAGCATGGTCATTACTAACTTTAGCTGGGGAGCTGTGATGTTGTATTAACTCTGACTCATGGGAAAGTTCATGTTGTGGAACAGAACAGCTAGAACATTTAACAATAAGTACTGCATAGATGTAGACGTCCGGGTGTCTAAACTATGGACACTTTTTCTTCATAAAGGTTGCAGTGTTGTGTTTTGATCAAGGTTTCAACACCATCACCACTTGCAAGCTTGGATGCATAAAGAAGCGTTGCTAGATCTTATAGTTTCTGAATTGTAACTAGGTTATGATATCCACCCAGGTGAAGTTCCACTGGCTCATCAGTATGATAGACATGAAATGAATTTACATGATGCATGTCTTTGTTGTACTGTCTTATAATTTGGCTCCCTAACAAATGCACAAATATAAGTACTGTTTATATTCTATGTCAATCCACACTCACTCAGTTGCTTATTACTGTGCTCTCCATAAAAGGAGAAGTTTAAATGGACCAGAGCAATAAAAGCATTACTCACATCTTTCATTTTATATAATATAATATAATATAATAAACTAAATTTCAATGGAAGTGTATAGTTACTTGTGGACATAAATGGTTTCTGGAAAAAAATATTGTGTATTTTTCAAAATACTAATTAGACAAGGGATATGCATTTGGTTAAATGAAAAAAATTTTAAAAGAATGGACACGTGCGTGTTTTTAGTTAAACAATATACAGAGCATTTCTGGAAAGGTACAGCAGAAAACAAAACACTCATCTAAAGGTTAAACGGTGAAATCTGGGTAAAGAAAAAATTTCACAAAGTGCACATCCTGACAAAACCACCTGAAGAATCTATGGTAGGCAGTGTTTTAAATAAGTACCCCATATTTAACAGACTACCTCATATTTAAAATTTTTACCTTTGACAAAATTTGAAAAACTTAGTTACAAATATATGAATGTTGTCCTTTTTTCCTGCAGTACTTAACCTAAATAAATGAATTTACTTGCTGTAAAATAACTGAGGATGGAGTCCTGTGTGTATAAATTGCCTCAGTTCTGATGTATGGTATGAGGTCAACAGTCTTTTTGCAGTATACCACTCTAAGAATGTCAGTACATAACGGATTTTAGTTTATTCACATTTCTGAATTGTATAATAGCAGTTGTTACCAAGGGACTGAAAAGTAATTTATCTGTGGATCTGTATTCCTTAAGTCTCTTCTGTTCTTGGTCAGTGTTGTCACTGAAATACTAAACAGAGGTGTAACATCATGTGCAACTGTTTTTGAATAAAAGTAACAAAAGTTTACAATCCAGTAATTTAATACTCAAAACAAGGGGATAAAAGTACGGGTCAAGACATTTATTAATTCAGGTGCTTTTTCCCAAGTTAGTAGATCATAAATTACTTACGTAAGTTGTTCACTTTTGTTAACTGTTGTCCTTGCCAGGACCGTGACACTCTGGAGACCATCTCATAATCATTTTGGGCTAGAACTGATACACCCTGGATGTGACACCAGTCCACTTAAGGGTAGCCACACATGCACACATGCATCCCCACCGTCAAGTGCAATTCAGAGTGAACAGCTAACCTGAATTATGTGTCTTTTGACAATGGGAGGAAACAGAGCCCCCAGAGAGCACCCACCCAAACACACAGAGAACATGCAAATTCACACTGAGCAGAGTCACACGCAACCAGCTATATTAAAGTCAGTGGCCCGACTCTTAGCGTTTTCATCCCCACAAGTGATACCAGTATTTGAATAATTGTCTTATCTAGGCTAATTTATTCCTTTTTTTCTCAACTTACTCCATCTAATGCTTGTTTGCCTGTATTATATTCACATTATGCAAAGCTTTGAAAGTCACCCACAATATTAACCTTCTAACATTTTAATCAATAACTTAAATTATTTTGACCAAGATGCTACAGGCAGTGCACAGAGACATCTGGCTTTGTGATGGAATCTGTTCATTCAGTCCACTGTTTCCTCGTAGTTTGGCAGAAAATGCAATTTTAACCGAAATAAAAACAGCAAATTCAGTTGAACATAATGACTCTTGTGAGATATATGATGCACCGCATCTGAATTATTTATCCAGTATCACATTTTCAGGTGTCTTACACAAAGCAAGTGTCTGAAATGAGTGTTGCAGTGGCAATAACTTAACTCTGTACAATGGCCTTATTTATATGCCATTAATGAGGATGCTTCCCAAGGAAATAAGGTGTAAAGACAAACTTGTTCCATATATTCCTATAGTGCTTTGAAAGCCATAGCAGCATCTTTCACATTGTAACATGGAATATGATTTTTGCAGGAAAATATATACTCCATAACAGTCTCCTTATAATGTTAGTATGCTTTGGCCTGTTCCCACAAGGCTTGTTAATCTCCGTTTGCTCGTCTCCTCAGGATAAATGCATCGTTGCAGTGACATTTGTCAACTTATTGGTGGCCCTTTTTAGTATTTAAACTGTTTCTGAAATGAGCAGTTTGGATTGAGGGTTTTTCTCTAGTCCTCCTCCACAGCAAATAGCTAACAGCTAGAGTGTGGCCTCCTGACATCACAAAGTCAATACCAGTGAAGACAATCAGCTACTCTGTGGTGGGGAAAGGATCCCAGTAGAAATAGTCTTAATCCAATGTTATCTGTTTCTTTATGATGCCTGTAAGAAGAATACTGTAAAAAGTAATGTTTTGTCAAGGCTAAGGTTACTTAACGGAGCAACTGTCTTATTTATTTCATGGCTTTGTCTTGATCTATGGGCCAAGCACCTGGTAGAAAAACTTCCACCTGTTTTTTTCTAGATACCATCAGTTAAACAGGGATGTGTAAGACTCTAGGGAATAACTCACATGTTGTTCCTATGTGTGCCTCTTGCCAGAGTTTGCATTTTGCTAATAAATCAAGGTTTATTTTAAGAATCGTCTCCAAGTTTTTCCCATTCTTCTTCTTCCAGTTTAGCCATCCTACTTGCACAGGTTTGTCACAGTAACTAATAGGGAAAATACATGTGGACCAGCACACTATGATCATATTACAAATGGTTGCTCCATTTCCTCTCACAACGAAATTTAAGCGAATAAAATAACAACCAAAAGATCCATATTCACATTTTCCCTAATTTCTGTTATTTTCAGATTTGATCAGTATTTTCTTTAATATTTTTTAAAGTACTGAGCCAGTTTTGAATCGTGTGCTCCCAACCATGACTTGGCTGGAAGAAGCATCACCTTTACTTTGGAGCGGAGCTGTGCAGGGCTCCAAAATGCAGTTTTCCACTTATGGACCCATTCTTTGGATGGCACCAATTAAGAGTCTGTGCCATCAAATTCATTTACAAATTTACTGTCTCCAGAAAAGCCAAGCGCAGACAGTATAGTGCTAAGTGGCATGGATTTTTGTTTCTTTCCACTGGTGCCTTCTGTCGGATCTCATTGACTTGATTGCAAAGTCAGCAGGATACCTCATTGCATTTTCTACTTATCTTACCCCAAGTCCTAGTCAAGTATGAAAACTGCACACCTATAGCTTTTGTCCCTTTGGGTTGTGGTCCACATGCACAATTTCCCTCTGTGTTTTATATTAAATAATTGTTTTGATTTTTTTTTTGGGTTTAATTACATAGTTTCTTTAGGGTGACACAGTGGTGCACTGGTGCCCGCCAGTTCCTGTGTAGAACTGAATAAGCTTGTGTGTGTGTGTGTGTGTGTGTGTGTGTGTGAGATTGCACTGTGAGCTACTGGTGTACCCTGCCTTCACATTCTGTGTTTCCAGAATAGGCTTTGAACCACTGAGACCCAACAGTAGTTACTCATGATGAGTTTTTACCTCTACTGATGGACAACAACAACAACAACAACAACAACAACAATAATAATGTTTGTGTATCACTGCATTTTAGTGGCAATATACTGCTGATCCTTTCAGTGTTACAGACAGCAGGTAGCATAGGGATTAGAGATATTCCCAAACACTTCATTTCATTAGCACGACCAGAATGAGGAACTAGTATCGTAATGAAAGAGAATTTTAGCACAACTTTTCCATTTTGTATAAAAGTTTTACAAGTGGCAGGTGACCCTTCTATTTTGCCTTTGTGTACATATAGTTAAAGTGCACAAATGTAGACTGTACACTCAGCCCTCATATAATGGTGTGCCACACAGCAAGGAAGTCCTACAACTGCTCGTGCCTTTTTCATAAAATGCATTTATGACTTAGTGCAACAACACTTTTGACTGTTCATCTTACTTTTAAACATTGTTGTTGTTGTTGTTATTGTTTTGGTCATTTTCATTAACTGCTTGTCACACTCAGGGTTGTTGCTGTCCTATTTTGTAATGACTGGGCGTTTGGCATGGAGATGTAACACCCTGGATGGGATCCCAATCCAACAGAAAGTACGATCACACACACATTCCCACTCTGTGAGCTATTTAGAGTGACAAGTTAACCTGAAATACACTTCTTTGAATTGTGGGAGGAAATCCGGAGCACCCAGAGGAAACCCAAACAAACACGAGTGGAACGTTCATCCTCTACACAGACTGAGCTGGATTCGATTATTATCCTTCTTGCCATGATGTAAACATGCAGTGGGGTCATTTTTACTGGCACATTCCAAGGTAAGGCATTCCAGGGTAAATACCGTGACTGAGGCAACTCCAACAGGAGTTCTTTCAGTCCTTAAAAAATGCTATAAACATACAATGCTTAACTAAATTATTAAAATCCTACATTTTGTTTTAAACTACAAATACCCTTACACAAGTTTAAGTAAAGTCTTAGTGAAATGAAAGTCAAATGGAAGACCATCTAATGTCAAATATTTGTAAGTAAGGTTGCACAGCACCTCTAAAGGCATAGTGTCCTTGAGCTTTACAGATTGGAGTTTGTAGAAATATAATTTTGGCAGCAATACATTAGACTAAAACCCTGGTCATGCCCAGTCGTCCATCATGTATATACACATGCAAGACCCAGTAACTTCTACCCCCCCCCCCCCAGTGCTATTTTTCTTTATTTCCAGTAAACCAAAAACCACCTCACCTCCACCTCTATCTTGTTCAAAGGGTCCCAATTGGGGTCTCAACAATCTCATAACCTTGTGAGACCCCAGGAGACTCAGCTGTAATGAACAGTACACCATGCCTCCATCCAAATGCATAGACAGTATAGAACTTCTAACTCCTGAAATGAAACACATAGACAACAATCTTTTGAAACTTCCAGATATGATAAACACCCATGAGCCAAATTATGAAAATCTTTCTGTCCAAGGTACTCTGCTTCTGACCTTACGGGTTCAGAATAGACTATGGCCCTGTATGATCCTTCATTGTCTAAATATAGTATTAAACAAGAAGCTCAAAATAGTAATATTAGTATTTGCTTATGAGAGGTAATTTCACTGAAAAAAAATCAACCCCATTATGCAAAAAAGGAGTTTAAGTTTTATACTGTAAAGTCCCCAGCAGACCGTGTAACTTTGGTCCATGTAAACATGCTTATCGCAGTTCTCCTTGTTAGTCATGGAAGTAAAACACAGATGACAGTTAGGTCAGTACTGCTGAGCTCCAAAAACTACGGGTCGGTGTCGACTAACACTTCTGTTCAGTTTCAATTCACACCTTCAGTCGGAGAAGCAGAAGGAAACAAGAAGGCTTTTTTTCCAGGTGTGATGGCATCTTCAATACAATTATCATCCTAAAAAAAAAAAAACAGAGATCTTCACCGAGCACTGATGTTCAAAGAGTCTCTATCTATACTTTCTGGCACGCTATGTGTTGAAAGTCTGATGCATTTCACAGTTAAAATAGTTTGCTTTGTATTATACACGTGTTGAAAAACTGGGTTAGAAGCCTTCGACATTATCTCTATCATTATTATAACTAGTGTACATAATTTCGCCAAACAATTTTACAGGGCGTACAACAGGATTCATTAGTTAAGTGCATGTCTGGAAACGGTCGAATGCAGTGCATCCACTGCACGCCACCTGCCAAGTGCGTGGAGATGCTGCTGTGACTCCATTGGCAGTGCATTTAACGGACGGCGGTACAGAGCCACAGTTATAAACATAAATCAAGCTAATGCAGAGAAATAAACACAGCTGCTGGCCCGGCCATGAGTGCACACTGTAATTTACCACCTTACTATTAGAACAAACTACAAGCAGTACTTTGCCTTTTACGTAAGTGGTCAGGACTAAAGTAAATAGGTTGCTGCAGTTGGTTAAGGGTGGGTACACTTTTTTAATGATGTCACAAAAGAAACACAATACTTTAGAATAACAATAAGATATTACAACCTCCATCTACACTGATTTTATCTCCTCAGTAAAGATAACTTGAAATAGAATAGAAAGGAGGAACAATTTGCCACCAGGTATTGTGTATTTGAGGCTGTCTTAATAAAAGTAAGGGTGAATTGGAGTTTAAGCCAGTGTAGAAGTTATTGTCTAATAAAATGTTCTTGATTGTTCACGGGCTAAATTTTAGTGATCAAACTTTGCGCGTATTCCACTCGCAGGAAAAAAGTGACAGACTTGTGCTCCAGCACCTCCCGTTCAGGGTTACTGAATGAGCACTTTAGCGTAGCCGGCCCTGGGCCAAAGGCCCCCCCCCCCAAATTCAAGCAGCTTGTTTCTGTGTCACTTTTAAACGTAGGCTTTCGAGCACGGTGAGTGCCACGACCGCTTTGCCAGGAACCCGGCAACAAAGGACAGCAGCTACAGCAAGTGAACCAAAGAGGCATCCGCTGACCCGCAGCTGTCAACACTATCTGTCAGCTCAAGGGCCGACTTGCCGCAGCTCTTCCTACCTCAGCCCCCGCACTTGCTGGAACGACCACAGCCTTGCCTGGAATTCCTTCTGCTGCTTACGGAATATGTTTTGTGACAAACCCTCCCAGTGTCAGGCGTAACCAAAAATATTTTTCTTTGTTTTTCCTGTGTTTTTGATGCAAGCATGTAGGTCAATCCTGGATTTGCCATTCTCAGTTGATTCATTAGTCTGTCTGTTTGTCTGTTTGTTTCCTTCTTTAAATTCCTTTGATCTATTAAGTATATACTGTAGATAAGTAATGGAACGTTTGAAATGCAATTCTTTTCACCAGCCCATGATAGACATCCCATCCAGGATGTGCACTATCGAGCTCTGTGCCTTGTGCCTGTGGACTCCTACAGCCTTCACGTCACGATTCAAAAAAATTAGCAAGTATTAGTATTTTCACTCAAACTAAAAATAAGGTAATGAAGAAACTTTGTCAAATGCAACTAATAAAGTTAAATTTTTATTTAAAAATCTGATTTTTATGTTTTTTTTAGATGGGAAAAATCAACGTCAACATTTATGTACATTCCTTGCAGAAGATGGTCCGTACGATTTTTGTATCGTCTAAAGTATTGCAAGTTTACAGAAACCACAAGTTAAATTTAAGTATTGGGATTGTCAGCTGAAATTGTTAAAATGAAAGAGATAGGTATCTTTGACATCCTCTGGAAATGTGTCCCTGCCATTGTGTTGCTATGTGCAACTTCCTGAGATGTTATAAAAACTTGGAGCTCAATATCCACAACAACAAGCTGGACTTTGAGGCTGTCAAGCAACAAGTTTAGGTACTGGAGGCAGGAGGAGATAGGAGATAATTGCCCGTATATGCAGTTCACTGTTGTGGCCAGAATAGAAGTGGACAGGCATGTAACCTGCCTGTTTGTATTTCCTAAAAAGAAATTAATCCCTCATATCATTTTTAATTTTCTCAAAAAACTGTACTTTTCATAAATATGCCCTATAAACCAGCTCTCATTTGAATTACTATGCATTCGGGGGCCCAGTGGCAAAGGTTGACTTTGCATTAGATGTGGATTAGTATCTGAACGCCATATCCATCACTGGTTGTTATGAGTACATTTTGAAAAGCTCAATGAAACTAGAACAGATAAAGAAGAGAAGGACCACATTTTTGCCTGTTTAACAAAGGTAAACAGTCATCTACGCTACCATTATTGTGACGTTTACAACAATTCAGTATAATGGATTTCCGTGTCTCTTGCAAAACTCTTTTTTTATTTACAGAAATGGATTGTCTGATTTGGTCCCCTGTCTTGGTAATTTTACATTTTTGCCGTCACGTATGCAGTTCATTATGTCTGGATGATGTGCTACCGGTTAGCGTTTCATGTTTCCCCACAGTCCCGCTTCTGCAAGGCACTGCCATTGTATCTCCATGCTGTCCTTAATTCATTTTACCTTTAACTTCAATTACTCTCATCCCGTGTGATTTTGTTAGCTGCGGTAAGTATGCACTTCTTCTCTTTCAAGTCCTAGCAAAGCTCTTCCATTTGCACCTTTAATTAACCTGAGCTGCTTCGAAAGTATTCATGTCCATTAAGATGTATTCTTACTGCAGAACTGTATATTTTACAATTTGCTTTCATCAAAAACACCTATAGCAGAAAATTAATAATTACCTTAACATATACAATTGATCTCAACAACACAAATTTTAAGACTCTTTATTACACTACTACTGCATCTCACTACTTGTTTTCATACGTGTATCTTCTTACACCATTTATTCATAACATGTCCCAGCTAACTTGTAGCCACTAAAGCAACAGCAATTATGCAATTATATGTTATATTGCTAATATAACCAGTATGTCATGTATAATCATTTAATGCATTCGGTTTCCTTGATATTCAAATCTGCTAATGGATGCTTATGTGGCTTTCTAGTTAAAGTGAAGTGGAGAATTTGTAATGTGTTCTGTTCTGAAAAGAGCAGGCAAACCCATCACTATGGCAGAAAGTGTGATGAACACAATGACAGCACAAAGTCATTGAGTTTCCATACAAGTAGCTCACATTAGAAATGCAGTCTTGGGGAACCATGTTAAAATGAATATAGTGCACTTAATTTTCACAAACTTTTAGTAGATAGTCACATAAGTTTTAGCCTTATTATTACTCCACTTTCAAGTTCTGTAGCCAATTCATCTGCTTGTCCAGCTCACAGCCCTGTACTGTAACACTTCTTTTGCAAGCAGCTCTCCAACTGTCATTGTGGAGTAGTGTAATAGCTCTAACCACTTCTAAGTCTTCTACAGATCTCACAGGATCCTGAATGTACTTAAACAGTGGCTATGTGTGATACCCCAGCCAATTTACTCTGACATTTCCAACCTGGCAATACTCTGGTTACATCTGATGAATGATAGAACTCAGATTTTCATGTTAATAAGGGGGGTAGATAAAAGTACAGTATATGCTCAACTAGAGTTCCTTAACCAGCCCTGCCTGAAAGCATTTTGGGAATTATGTACTGTGAATGTTTTCTAAAATCAAATAAGCTGGCATGAGGGGAAAACTAAAGCAAGGAGAGGAGCTGCATTTTAAGGCTAGCTTCTCAATGCCATCCCTGTGCCAATCCACACAGATCATGGTGACAAGCAGCTTTTTGCTGAGGAATTATAAGAGGCAGCTGTACTGAAAGTTAACTTGAAGGAATCGAGCAAGGTGATCCCATCCTGTCGCACCTCATATCTTACTGAAGGGTGAACATTCCTTCTTTGTCGTTTTTCATTAATTCATGTAAAGTTACACCACCCCTTACAATGGAAGGTGCCAAGAAGTGTAAAAAAAAAGCAGCAGATATGCCATACAATACTTAAACATGTACACCAGACTTTCCAGTTGGAGTCCACCAACAGAGTATCAGTGTACATCTACACCACCACTCACTGCCGCTGCAAATCCACCATCTTCACCCCGGGTCCCCAGTGCATTCTGCTTCAGTCTCCACAGTCCAGAATAAACTACAGTCCTGTACCCCTGTATAAGTGCATAAAAATAAACTGAACCTTGAACTTTGAACCTTAATTTACTGTACATACTAAGATATTTTGGAGTGTTATGATGCTGTAGTGAGTGTTGTGGGCAGGGTTGTGTGTTGTTATGGACATATGAAAGTTGCCCCGCTGGGACAGTCTAGTCTGTCACAGTAATAGATATTTGGCAGCAAAAATGCACAAAAGCTATAGTAGGATAACAGATGAGGTAATGTAATTAATTCATTTCATTGTATAAGTACACTTTTTCCGTACCTATGTCGAGGTTGCACAGTATTCATATTCTAAATGTTTTGACTGCTGATTTTTTAAATGTTTTTGTTCATCAAAACATTTTTACAGGGCATACAACAAAATAATATAAGTGCATTTGTGTAATGTGCTTTGTTCAGCATTACCAAGAGCATCTCATAACTGGGTACAGTTTAAAAATGGGTAAATGAATGATTGAAAGAACAATGAATGAATGAATGAATGAATAAAACTCTATTAACCCCAGAAGGAAGTTCATTTAGCTGCAGCAGCATAAAATAGACGCATATATGTGCACGCATAAACACACACATACTCACACACACGTGTGTGTGTGCGTGTGCGTGTGTGTGTGTGTAAAATAGCAATAGGTAAATAATAATAGAAATAAATAATAAATGCAGAAAAAAAAAATTCAACACGTTAGCACACATACATACTGTATCTGAAAAATAAACTCAAAAACCCGCAGGCTATGGACAAGAGCAAAACAAAACCTCTTATCTTAGGTTACTGGGAGAAAAAATAAGTCTCTGGGGTCTACAGCTGCCTTGCCATCAGGCATGTTAAATACAATGCGATGATTAACAGTAGAGGGGAAAAACAGCAAACTAGTGTGAGAAATCCAAAAAGAAGCACAACAACCCTACACTTGACCTTTGACCTTTGTTCTCTTATAGCTTTCCATCACAAACAGCCTCACTAATTGGCATGGCTCTGCACTCAAATCCACTTAAAACATGTCAAAGGTTCTTTAGTTAAGTGTTGGCAACGGAAAATGCAGAACAGTTGGCAGTTACCATTTCAGTGATATTTTTCCACCAGGTCATCACACATGTCAAGCATGTTGTGTTGCCACCATGGGAAGATGGTTCAAAATTTTAGCAAAGAAAAACTGAGTCTAAAATGCAGTTTATGAAACTAGTTCCAGGTGTGAAACCTGTCCCCCATAGCTACATTACTTATTCACATAATTCACCATTCCTACTTTTGAGTTGTTTAAATTAATTTCTTTATTTTAATTAATTGAGGAGTTAGTGTATAACAGTAGACACATTCTATGCATGTCTGTGGTGGTTCACCCTCACAGTCCAAAAATATGTTTTAGATAAAATGGTAACTCTGAATTACTTCTAGTGTGTGTAAGTGACTGAGTGTGCGTGGTTGCTTCAAAATGGACTAGTGTCTCATCCATTTGGTTCCCAGTGTCAAACCATTTGTCCCTGGGGTAGGCTCCAAACCAATAACTTCATTTATTTAGCTTGATACAGTATGGTTTTTACGGGTTATTGCTGATTCTTATCCAGGTGTAAACATGAAAGAATCCTCCAGAACAGTAGTGGGCAAACTTTTTTTGATCCAAAGGCCTATAAAATTTTAGAAAAACTGTACAGCGGAACTCTTCAGGTTGTTGTTACAAATAGCATAAAAAAAATCACCCAAGAGGTTTCCTGATTAATGAGAAGCATGAAGCTTATCACCTCCTTTTGCAAGAACATCAAAGTCTCTTGACAGCTGTGTTGTGGCGATCCCTAAAATACAGCTTAAGTTGTGCTCAGTCACCTGAGATCTGTGACGCTGCTTGTTGATACTCATCATGCTCTTTGTTGTTCCTTTGATAAATTCCATTGATAAAATTTCCTCCTCCATTATTTCAAATTTGGCATTACAGTATTTCCTCAGTATTTGAATCTAATTCGTCCCTGAAAATACCGGGTACCAAATTTTTCTCATACCGAGTTCCTATTTAACATTATTTTAAGTTAGGAAAAATAAATAAACAGTGTGCTCCCAGTCCATCAAAAAGCCCCTATATAACTATTATCCCATGACTTCAACATGATAAAACTCTGTACACCAGTTACCTGATTAGAAAACACTTGTGTTGTTATTAATTTGCATGTTTATAAAGTGTGCTACAGTATGCACAGTACAAGACATTTCACATGTTAGCCCCCCCAGTGTCACTGCATTACACATGGGAGATGAGAGGGCACATATGTGGGGTTCGCAATGGGAGTTCAATGTTAGGAGATGTCGAATAAAGAAAATTAAGACGTGTGTCAGCGGGTTCAGACAAAAAACAAAACAGGCAGAAACAGCTGATAGCACATGTGCGCACACATGTCTGGCTTCAGACAAATTTTTAACTATGCACAATAGAGTTTTTTACAATACATACAGTTTTATTTTATTAAAGTACACTTTATGGTACTGTAGAGCATTTTTTTTACTTTTTTATTATTATGGTTAATTTGCTGTTTGAACTTTATTCAGCATCATTAGCTGGATCTGACTGGTAACTGTTCTTTAAGATAAACCTTTTCTGAAATCCACCCTTTCTCTGGACATAAAATATTGGCAATTCCTATCATACATTAGTTCAAAAATTCCCGTTCAGTTATTAATTTTATAAACAAATGGGTAGCTGGCATTGGTGCTGGCATCTTGAATACTAGAAGGTAGGAAAAATACTTTCTGCTGAGCAAAAGGCTAATTCAGAAGCTCAGTCAGCTTGCTTTTAACTAGCTTGTTTTGCGACAAAATGCTGAACAAATGTATTCCATAAATACTTGACATACAAATTAAATTTATATCCTTTGTTCCAGCCTCTGTGAAGAAAATGTTGTAGTCCATGTTTTATTAAACACTCTGCCTTCACTGTTAACTTTCCCCTTCTTTACTCTGCTCATGTTCCCTCACAGTACAATGAATCCACTCAGACTGGTAAATCAAATTGGTATGGCGTTGGTGTGCCGTCTAACAGCAAGGTTAATAAAATGTAAGAAAAACAAGTCCACACAAGGTTAGAATATAGCAAATGTTGGCATTTTTTCCTTTCAGTTTAAAGCCAGGTTAAAATTAGTTGGCAGCCGGGATGCAGCCTACAGGCCATTCTTTTGCCTCACTCTGCTGTAGCATCACAACTGAACCACAACCAGAGTCATTCAGCTGTACCTTCTTAACTAGTTTTTACAACTGTCTTTTACAGTTTTCCTTTCCTACTGCATAAAAAGTAGATTTGTAATAAATCCTTTAAAAGTTTCAAAAACTCCAGACAGATTTATGTCTTCAAGGAACTTTGTTTCCAACAAGATAAGTCTGCATTTTTTAATGTTATGTCTTCAGCATATGAATTTCTACTTTGGAAGGTGCGCATTGCCATTTTTCAGTGTTTTTGACTCAAAAGTCAAAAAAGTGAAGCACACTTTTCATTGTCTCCTAAACTTGCTGAGGTTGTTATTTGATACAGTATATGGTGTGCGTTCCAGGCCTATTTCCATTACTTTCCTCCATCTGCAAGGATTAACTGTAAGGATGTGCAGTTTGAAAGGTAAGCAAATGTGTAAGTGGATAATCAATTGTCTATATAACTGTGAGTGAATTGCAATAGCAGTTTGAAATTATGGATGGTAAATGCAATCTGCAATTTGATGTTTAAATAAAACAGTCCATAATCATATAACATATTCCATCACCTACTTTGAAAACATTGCTTTGGTAAGGAAAATGTCTTACGAAATTAGTTTCCATACACTACTTATTGTTAATAACTACTTACCAAATCCTTTTAATAGTACAATGTTTTGAATGTGTAAATACCATTTTAGTAAATGGAATTTTTCCATTGGCAGCAGTCCAAGCTGTGAGAAAACACACATGAAAATAAAAGATGTCAGAAATCAACTGTGAGGAACAGTAAACGTTGGTTCTTCTACATTCTGGAGACCAAGTTTTCAGTTCATAATCGAAAATGGACACAAGTCCTGCCAAAGATCAAATAAAAGTTTTTAATGCTAAAACTAGTAATCTTTTGAGATATTTTCAACAAGCTTGATTTAGTCAACATGCCACTATTGATGATATATTTGAAATGGACAAATAGAAGGAACTGTGTGAACAGAAACTTTTCAAACTGCTAACATTTAACGCTATGCTCCAGTAAGGATTTAAAGTATCACAAAACACAGAAATTTGTAAGACTAGTCATTTTAGGTAATGCGATATCCTAAAATTTTATTTTAATTGTAGTGTAATAGCAACCGATTGTTTTTATTTTGCATTTTTATGTCCATTTTTATTTTTAAAACTTAACCTCAAATGTAATAGGGAAATACAAAATATGAGCAACATATAGCCACACATTGTATTCTGCAGAGGCTCATAAGCTGCTTTTTATCTCTTCCCTTGTGATGCATCAAATGTGAGAATGAAGAGTAGTGTGTGTTTCATCAGTTATTCCATACCAATGTATCATATTGCCTTTTGAATTAAGGCAAATGGCAAAGCATAGAATAAATACCATGCTTCGAAGGACATCTCAAGTAAGATGTTATATATGATTTGCACGCGGCTCTGTAATCATAATTTATCTTCTACTAGTACTACTGGGTCACCTTTATATTCCACCCTCAAAGTGTGTGTTGGGTGTAATGATTCCCCATGACCTTTAACTAATGTAGAAAATGTTAGACCAAATGTTTGTTTGGGCTTCCTACTACATTACATGCTGCAGTTCTGAGCTTAACTGCCTGAAAGCAAACATTTAATTCAACAAAGGCTCTGGACATGCAGTCTGATATATCCTAACTCTAATTTGTAAATAAAGCTTTATAAATAACCTAGTGCCCTTCACATACCTGGTTCTTCTGAATGTTTGCAAATAAATAACCGTAACCCCAGCCCTGTCTAATAACAAATGGGTCCAACTCCTTAAAAATCCGTCTCAATATCTCTGTTGAATATTTATTTACCTGTTTAACTGGAATATGTAAATTCCAACTAAATCGACAGAAAGTGTCTCCGTAACCGTGATCCATCTGCTTTGCTTTGCCTAGTTTTTTTATTATTTGCTAGATCACAAAAAAGCTAAAAATGCAGAAAACTATTAAATAATCTGCCCTGATGTATAATGCTATGCCAAAATTCAGAATTTACTTAAAAAATTATTTTAGACTTAATAAGCTTATAATACAACTGACGTGTATGATACATGTAAGACAATTTTTACTTGTCTTCAGTTTATATGCGACAAGGTCCCATCCAAATGAACATCATCCCTTTTATTAGTTTCTGAAATGTCATCTGAAAATGATAAATTCCATACTTTACAGAAGATAAAATATTCTTTTTATTCCTTTGATTAGTAGGGAAAAATCTACTGCCAATAGCATTTTTTTAATCATTCAACATGACTGAGGACACATCACTGAAGGTGTAAAACTCAGTGAAGTACTTGGGCATTTTTGAAAATCAGTCAAACTGTGAATACTGCAGTAAGTGAGGTTTCAATGTCAAATCATGGCCATCATCCACATACGCTATAGTATACTGAAAAGTTTAAAAGAACAATGAATATACTTTCAGAGCACTTCCGAAAGCTCATCATTTACTGATATACTAGAATATTGTGGTGTTTTAATTTATTACATCTTCAGATGTTCTCTGCCTTGTGTCGTCTGCAGTTGCTTATGGGTGGTCTTTGAAACCCTCCTTTGTCATAATAAATTTCCGCAGATCTGAGAGGCAGCAATTCGCTACCAAGTTTCCTTGCGATCATTACGCCAAGTAAAGACAAACTGCCAAGCGAATTTGTTTCAAGGGGAACGTTATTTACGGATTTTTTTTAATGATAAATATCGACTATTTTTAATTAACAAAGGTACATCGCCCAAGAATGAAGAAAGGTGGCTGAAAAAGAGACTATATTGCGGTGACGGCCTAATGAAGAGCCGATTTTATGGCACGCAATAAAAAGCAAAACTTTAGGCAACATTTAAACAGCAGTACATTCGTCTGGTTCCCAGTGCATTGGCCAAAATATATTCAAAAGTGTGTTCTAGAACGTGTTTTTTTTTTTCTTTGATTACCCACACACTGGGGAAATGTTTTTCCTAGCTGCTGTCAACGCTGGGCATAATCTTTTATACATTTATTAGTACATAACTACTTGCTCTATTATATTAATATGGCAGCAAGTAAGGAATTGGATATTTCCTGTCAAAACATTGTCTGTGGGGTGACGCCTGTGCAGCGTAATTCACAGGCAATATTGTTGAAAGAGCCCATTGCTAACAGTGGACACCTGCATCAGCTGTCACGCTGAGGATACCATCTCCTTTAAACATGAACTTTATTGTTTGTCGACCAGGCCTGGTAATGAAAACAAGGCACCCAGTTGAGACAAAAAAATATATATATATTTGTATCGTTGCCAGACTCCTTAAGCCTTGGCCTTATATTTTTCAGGCAAATTGACTTCCATTACTGTGGAACAACTGTAGCATAGCTGATGCCTTTGCATAAACGTTATAGCAAAACGGATTGCTGGTGGCAGACTGATGCACTCATAAATAAGTGAAAAGATTATGTGCTCTGTTATTTAATAGGTACCATTAGGAATAATGCCATTTCATAGCCAGCTGCTGCTCACTCATTTTCTTTATAATTATCCAATTTTGTAATTCAGCAGGTGCCCAAGAAAATGTATTGAAGGTGTCAGTCCGCGTATGATTTATGACAGGCTCCGGCATTGACAAGCAAAGTGTGCTCAGATCCGCATCAGCGCTGCTAATGTTCTTTTCTTCTTTATTTATTTATTTTTTTTAGCTTTTATATCATGTTGTTGGTGGAAGACTGTGGTGACAGGTCGATTGAATTTCAAGCCAACGTCGTAAAGTAACTAACATTAGCAGCAGATTCCTCAGAACCTGCAGCACATTTTGACATGTCTTGCGTGGCATCTTGCTGAATATGTGCCTGCTTCACTACGCTGCCGCGTGCGATCCGGAGGAAAGATGGTTTTGGATTATTTTCTTATTGGACTTTGTTTGTTTAGCTCATCTTTGTGTCGAATGTAATTTTTTTCAAAGCACAGAATAAAAATCGCACTAGTACCCGCTGCGCAATTTAGTGAAAAAAGATTCGTAAATCACTATGAACTGGACTGAAACAATTAGGAATTTTATACCTTTCCACACATTAGGGCACAAAAACATGGTCCTTATTTCTTTAATCATATTTAAGAATCTCCTCCCCCAATGTATCAATAAAACCTGTCTACATTTATGAAGACGACATTAGTCATCATTATTTTAGTTAATAGCATTTCACAGAGGCACCTGCAAAATGTTGATTCAAACTATTAAGAATGATTGGAAAGTGGTCAGGGTGGCCTTGGTCATGGAGAATTACAGACATTAATATCAACATAAAGAATCAAAAAGGAATGAAGAAGAATAGATGTGTGATATGTGAAGGTTACAAGGGCACATCCACCATCTACATGAGTTCTTCAGGCATTTCTTCAGAATATTTCTTCATAGCTCTCCAGGTTGAGGGGCTGACATCACCTCCCTCTATAAATACAATTATTTCAGTGGTGAAAAGGAAAGGCAAACCAGCTGAATCGACTATACAGTGGAGAAGATCAGGGTTCTTCAAGGACTGTACTGCCATGGAGTTAGCTGCTTAAGAGAAGAGAAGTTCCTCTCAACAGAAATATGTTACACAGAAATTTTAAACAAGGTAAGGCTACATTCCAACACCTTACCCCTTACCAAAAAAGGATCAGAGAAATATTCTCTTCAAAACACAGAAATAATTCTTTTTTTTGCTATTTCTCATTTAGCACAAGAAGGGTCCTGTAGAAACGTAGTCAGTTCACTTTGTCATGTCAGCTAAAACTGCTGAATGAGCAGCAAAAGAAGGCAACTGATCTAATTATTTGTTTGAAACATCAAGACTAAGGTAAAATGAAATCATTTGTTTCAGTTTCCTGTCCAGTATGTACAATACATTCATCCATTCCATTTTTGTTAACCGCTAATCCTAAGTAGGGTCTCGGCAATCCAAAGTCTGTCCCGGAAGCACGGGGCACTAGGCTATGAAACTGCCCTGGGTGGGACACCAGTCCATCGTAGGGTGACCACCCCCCCACATACCCACACACACAATTTAGAGAGGCCTATTAAGCTGAAACACATGTCTTAGAACTGTGGGTGGAAACCCCCACAGACTGAATGGGATTGGAACTCACTCCTGACCATGGTGCCATGAGGCAGCAGTGATACTTGTCAATCCACTATTCTGCCTTCTATACAGGACATAATATTAAACTAACACAGAAGTCTTATAACTGTGTGAGTCTAACTACCATACTTTAGTAAATAAAATACGTAAGAAAACAGCTTTCATTTTCTCCCGTGGTTAAATGTGAACACTAAATGTAAAAGTATTACCTAATTCAATGTTTTGTATGGAACTTCCATATAATTACTTGGAAAATTGTATTTTAACTTTACTGCAGATACAGAGCTCTGTTTTAACTGACACTGGTGCTGCTTTTAATCATTTTACACCTAAGCACCACATTCCTAATAAATGTGGATTTAATTTGGCAATTAGAATAATTTTGGTTGTAAAGCTGCATTTCAGTTAGAAGAGAATATTGAACACTGCAGGACATTGTATACAATGCATTATGGAAACTGGTCTACATGTAGGAGATAAATTATAGAAACGGGTTTTACAGTGTTAAGTGGTCATTCTGTAGTACTGGATACTGTGGGACTCAAACAGCATACAGGATGTTCTTTCCATATACATGTTTTGTGTGATAAATGAGAGCCCATAGGTAGAAAAGCACAACGATCCATCCTTCCAAAGAGCTGAAGAGGCCCATGTTCCCACAGCTCTGTGGGTAGTTTCTGACACAAGTACAAATGCTTATGTTACAAGTGGTATTCAGACCTTCTCTGGGAATATGGCAGCTACTGGCTGTTGCCATCAGCTGCCGCCAGGCAGTTTTCAGCTATGCTTTCTGTGCATGAGGTCTCCGAAAGAGCAAGGTCAATTCCACAGAACTTTCTAGACATGTTCCAAGATCAATAAAATTGTTTCACTGAAAGATTTTGACTCTCTGAGATGAAAGTTTGCCAGATCTTCTACCAGGCACTTCCTACTGCTTCAACTTAGATTTCTAAAAAAGAAAGGTCTGCAATGAACGAAATAATAAAGGCCGCTATGTATCAAATGACAGTGTTAAGTTGGGTGCACTGTAGTGTGTAGTATTCTGGTCCTCACATTTTTCCTTCCCAAAATATGTACCCTAATCATGCCTAATCTTTAAATTATATTAGCTTAAAATGTTTAAAATGTAATGCTGGAAACCTTTCATAATGCAAACACTCGAAGACAAACGCAATTACCATTAGTTTCAACGGTAAAAGTGATACCCGTTTACGTTAAAATATCACCAAAACACTACTGTTTATCAAATACCACACAATTATTTCAGTAGTTGCCGTTAGTTGTCATAACACGCTGTAACAAGGCAGGTTTCGTTCATCAATTACTCAACAACGTTGTGCGTCTACCTGCAGCTATTCTGCTCTTTCACGGCTTTCACATACCTCACGCTTAACAAAGCGTGAGTTTCCTCCTATAATCCTAGCACGTGTATGAGTTTCTCTAAATCACCCTTAGTGTGTGGTGTGGTGTATGTTTGCGTGGGTGGAGTGGGTGAAGGGGTGTGCTTCTGTGCACGTTTGTGCTACATTGCTCTGCTGTGTAAATGTGTGAATAAGTGCTAGGAAGTTTATTGAGTTTTAGGTAGTTCATCTAACACATTATTTCACCTTGGACAGAAGGTGCCAGCTAAATGCTTGGTTAAAATTCTTTATATGTTGCTTTGTGAAAGAGTTTCTGCTGAATGAATAAGTGTAAATGTAAATCGTTCAGGTGTCACTGAAGAAACTCTGGTAACTTCTTCCTCAGACTCAGGTCTTCTACCAGAGGCCTGGGAGTTTGAGTGGACAGCGCAGTATTTTTACTATTTCTAGGATTATGGTCTGCTGGACTGAGTCTGATATTGTCATTCCTGGGATCTGATGGGGCCGCTCCTCCATCTTAGGGGTGACAGCTCCAAGTGCTCTTATCACCAATGGTTCAATCTTGGTTTTCACTTTCCACATCCTCTCCAGTTCTTTTTACAATCCCTGCTCTTTAGCTTCTCATATTACTTCTTCCTGATGTTTCTATCACTCTATCTCCACTCCTGTTTTCTCCTCCTTATCTTCTACAGCTATATCTGGTTGGTTGGCCAGTAGCAGTTTATTTGGATGGGGAAGTTCCACAGGATCTCACCTCTGTTGTGTTATACAACCTTCATTTAGACTTGGGAGTCTTCCACCCATATTCCTTACAGATGTTCCTGAGGATAGGGCCTCTCCTTGGTACATACCACACTTTATGGTCACCTGGGCAATTATTTTGGTTTCTAATTTTCCAGCAAGTTCTAGATGAAGGTTATTAGGACTTTATTGACCTTGTACAGTACTAGGCATTCCAGTATTGTGTAGTATTGTGTCATATGCTTTCTTGTAATAAATCCAGGAAAGTTAAGGCAGGTTATTAGGCTCTTAGTGAATAGTGGTAGTAGTCATGGACCAGGAACTGAACCTCAGTTTCCCACATGCTAGGGGTCATGTTAGTCTGATATGAAAATGACTAGAACAAAGAAGGTCATGCCATCTTGGCCATGTTGTCCTCCCTCTCTCTCTCTCTCTCTCTCTCTCTCTCTCTCTCTCTCATATATATATATATATACTGTGTATATATATTATATACTGTATATATACAATATATATACTGTGTACTGTGTGTGTGTGTGTATGTGTGTGTGTGTGTGTGTATATCAAATGATGTGTGCTTTCTTCTAATTAAATGTTTGGATGTTTGGATTTCATTCTGAAGAGAAATAAAAGAATACGTTATTCTTTTATTTTTCTTTCTGTTCTGCCTCTGCTAAACATAATTTCCAGAGCTATAGGTGAAATCCTGAAATCAATAAAATGCCATAGTGCCTTATTTCCAGAGTCAGAAATAATAATAAAACCATATCGTGCATTAATTTCTTCTTGTCGTTCTAGTAATACAGGAGCTTTGTCCACCGAGAAATGAAAATGTTATCAATGCCATAACTTTGTTACCTTTGATTGCTGTTGTCAAGGAGACTGTTAGGCGTTGTATCTGTTGAATATGCTTTGCCAAGTTGTTGGAATGCAAAAACACATAAATTATTAAAATTTTTCACTTCTCAAAGGGTATGGTGTAGTTGATGATAACTATATATCTATGAAATAGAGATGTTTGGCTGATTAGTTCAAACAGGTAACTTCCTGCCTGTTTGACACGATGTATACCTTCAAACAATCCACCAGGACCCTTTGTGAAATGTTCACTTAAGTTACTATGGAAACAAAACAAAAAAACTTGATTAAAAATATTAGCTAGTAAACCAAACCTTGGAAAAGTAGACTGACTATTTAAAAGCTGCATTGTTTTCAGGCTGATGGTGAAGCCTCCAGAGCTCACATGTCTGTGTGATGTGACTCAGTCAGGGCTGATGTCATCCATTCGTGATCAAGTCAACAGAAGTTGGACAGACCGAATGCCACCCTCACCTTTCGAGGTTGCATCTTGCGCTCTCTGTTTACAATTCATCTTTATAAGGCAGATACCTCAGTAGATACTGAAAACTGAAAAGACTTAAATGTCACTTCTGTAGTCAGCAACTGCAGTTATGGAAAAATGAACTGATAAAATCCCTTTATGAACGTTGCATTAATGTGTAATGATCGTTTCTAATGTTTTCGTATTATTTCATTTCATGCAAGATGATTGATGTGTTTTCCCATTTTCTGTGATTTACAGTATGTTTATCCCATGCTTTCATAACAATTTAATGTCAAAACTAGTTATAATGCATCACCCCATGAATAATAAATGCCCGGCCTGGCTACAATTAGCGGTTAACCATCACACCAAACAGGCCCGTCTCTGTGCCCCTCGCATCATTAATTACCATCTCCCCAAATCCACGGCTGCAGGATTTCACTCCCGCTTTCTAACAAATTGCACGTTGAAATTCACCGAGGGGGCGAAATGTGATTTCTCACCACTTGGTACACGCACTGTCCGTCTGTATGTGGTTGAATATATCGATAAACTCAAATCAGATGTGCCACAGCTGCCCCATAATCCTCATAAAACTTTCCTAGCAAATGGAGATTTCATGGTTTTAGTTATTATCTTTACAAATGACTTGTTGGCCTGGTATTCATTCGTTCATTCATTCGTTTGTTTATTTACTTATTTAGTTTTATTATTTTTTGGTTTGCACTTTGGGCGTTTTCTTTGACTTTTATATTCCTTCCCCCACCCTCTTGATTTGCACCAAGGTGGGTAAAGGATCAGCGCTGCCATGCCTTGACAAGCTGTATCATCCTTTGGCGATCTTGACATGATATTAAGCTATAGTTACAAGCCAATACTTGAATGTGGAACCCTGGGGAAATCTTTCAGATCAGGACGGTAGCGTTTTACTGCAGGAGGCAGGTGTCTGCATCACTGAACCAGACAACAGTGCGGTATATTTAGTATCGAAAATGGATACAAACTACCCATTCCTTGCCACTAGGGAACACATTGCGAGATGAAAAATCTGCCTTTGTTAGCCCCGGAGAATGTTAATTTGCTGACAGGATGAAAAATGGTCCCATCATGACAGGTGTGGGCCGAGCCAGGTGCCTTTCATGATACTGTCTCGAAATTTATGTCTTTTCTTTCACAGCGAGGGCCGGAGAGAACAGCTGCAGCAACCTTGTGTATGGGAACCTGAGATCTTTTAATTAGGAGTAAGAGTGTCATTAATTACCTTTAGGAATGATTTGCCACACATTCATTTCTTAATTTCAGCGTGAGCTTCCTGTAGCCCTCAAACCCCGGTAGCCCGCTCATTTACGGCTGCAATTTACCGCTCCTTTGAAAGAGTCGCGTACGCAGCAATTTAATCAGACCCGACCATCTTTGATCGGATCGAGGTGTAGGCGGATCCCTGAGTCAGGACATTTGTAAAGCATGAAGGTAACAGGCACTTAAGTACCGCCTCCTTGGCAAGAATTAAGTTCCTTAAATGCGTTATTACAGACACGGATAACTTTTTTTTTTTTTTACCTGAAGTAATTACAGTCTTATTTTATTTTGTTAGTTTTAAAAAGAATGGCAAGCGATTTGTAATTTGTCTGAAGAACTCGGAGCCCTTGCCTGTGGATACAGCTTGTCTTGTATCAGTTTCTCACTGCTCATTTTGGAATTTGAGTGGGTGAACTGATCCTCCATCAGCTGCTCAAGCCATATGGGATCTTGAGATTATCTTTATAGGCTACTTGATAAGGAAGCTACTAATAATGTTTAAACTTCAACTGCTTTGGATGAAATGAAATTTACACTTGGAGTCTATAGATGCGGGATTCAGCCCTAGAATAAGAAAGACAAAATGAATATTTAGTTTCCAAAATTAGATCACAACAGTGAAGTAACAGATTTTTTTACATAATCGGTATTAGTTGTTTGTGACCTTGAACACATAGAACTCAAAAGATTGTTTCATAAGTTAGGATTATTTTGTTGAAGTTTTTTTTGTTTTCCTGTCCTAATTTGAAAATTTTCCATCTTTTGGACACAACCAGTATTCCACGTGGAATTTGCAATTCATTCATAAACAATTTTACAGAGATGAGATGTGACCTAATGCACAGAAACACCGATTTTTTTTTCTTCTACTTAGTCATATGTTTCACAGAAACCATCATGTTTTTCAAAGTCACAAAACATCTCCTTTCGAAATGTCTGCACTTCTAGATTATTGTGACCACTCTTGGCAAAACTGTCCAATTGTCATGTAAAAAGACACAGAAATATTTGTGTTTGTAAAACTGGCCAATTCAGAAAGTACACAAGCAGAAAAAGCTGTGAGATGTGAAACGAAAAAAAAAAACACTTTTAGCTGCCACTGGTAACAAGGCAAGATTTCAAGACTGAAATTATAGGGATGGATTTGGCAAAAAACAACTTGTCATCTATATACACAATGGTAATATGACGAATTGTTAGGCTGTAGTCCTCAATCATTTGCACTGTCTAGCAAAGCCATACTTGATCAATGTCACAGCCTTGAGAGCCCATAAGGGATGAGCTTCAGAAAGGGGCCTGGATCCCAGCAATAGTGAGGCAGAGGGCTGCAGACCACATACATGCTTTTACTGAATTGCCTCATACAGACACTAAGGTGGAAGTTTGGGACAGACAATTCTTTACGCCGCAGGATTTTCCATCATCTTTGATTGATGTCTTTTTATTTAAATGTTTTAAGTGTGAAAGACATTGGAAGAGTACAGAGTAGTTTTTTGTTATAGAGATCATATTGTTGTAACTAACCATCCATGGACTGGCTGTACTGCGATTATATGTACTAAAATGCAGGTATTTACTGACACAGCAGGTTAAGCTAATGCTTCACTGCTTGTGGGCGGCTTGTGTTGTGTGGGATTTGAGTCCCGTTCAGAGCATGTGAAGTTTCCATGTTTCTCCCTGTATTTACACCCCTCAGCACAAAAAAGGGAGACGGCAATGGCAAAGCACTTCTTTTCCACCCTTGCCAGGGACATCACAGCAGTCAGTGGTCACTGTGAGCTGGAATTGTCTCAATGGCGCCTCCACCAAAACCCCTAAAAACCTCAAAACAAAGTAAAATGTTACTAATACAGCTATTTAAATTTTTACGTAAAGGATCAAAATGATGACAAGGTCTGTAATCTGTATTATATAGTATATGAGCTGTCTGGGGATCGGTTCAGATCCAGCTCAGTGTGTGTGGAGTTTGCATTTTCTTCCTGTGTTTGTGTGTTTCCTGTGCTTTGGCTGGTTTCTTCTCACAGATCAACATGTATTCCAGGTTCACTGGTCAACGTGAATTGGCCGTGGAGTGTGAATGAGTGTGCGGCCGCAGTGCGTTAGAGCGGCATCCCATCCGGGCTGTACCACGCAGCGATTCTAGGATGGGCTCTAGACCTTCACCAGGACAAGCAGTGAAAGATAAAGAGACGGTGAGTGAAATGAAGTGGAGAATGGGTGGTGTTTGATACCAGGGCCATCAAATGGGGTAGTGTAGTTTTTGTGACCTGTCAGCTTCAGGTTTGAAGGTCCCTGGCTTGAATTTTTGCTCCTGCCGAGTACCTTTGATCAGGGTACTTCCCTTGAATTAGTCTAGTGGGAATACCCTGTTGAATAAATAAGTAAATCATTGTAAAGTTCTAACACACTAAACTCTCTTGGAAAAAGGTGACAGCTAAATAAAGGTTAATAAAAATGACTGAAATCACCTTTACCACAATAAATCTATCAGACAGCCTTGAACTTTACCTGAGTGTGAGCAATGCTGTGGATGAAGCAATGTCTGATCAAACATCCACCTTGCTTTTTTTAATGTTGCCATTACTTCTTCTTCCTAAAAAGCCACTTGCTACTAAGTTCCAAATACAGAATGGTAACGTTTTAACAGCCTACTTTAAGGAAAAGCTTAATCTTAAGGCTACCTGCAAGAATGAGGGTATCCATATTAGCATTCCGCTCCTTCTTTCCTGCTACTTCAAACTTTTCTGCGTTTTGGTGCTCCGTGGTCAAACTGGCAGTTGTTATTAAAAACACTTGCATGCCTTAAGTATGCAAGGAACAGTCATGCCTTCACAATTTATATTATTATCATATAAAATGCCCAGATTGTAATGTTAGATACAACTGCTATATATTCTATATATGTATGTGTGCATGTTTGTGTGTGTATTATTTAGCTAACCTCTTTATCGAAGGCAATATATAATTTTAGAAATTTAGACCACTCTCTATAGAATCCTTTGAAAAGCAAGGTATTTTTACCAGAGTGATTCAGCATAGCTACA
The DNA here is from genome assembly GCA_900497675.1 of Arapaima gigas. Taxonomy (NCBI): domain Eukaryota; kingdom Metazoa; phylum Chordata; class Actinopteri; order Osteoglossiformes; family Osteoglossidae; genus Arapaima; species Arapaima gigas. The sequence continues at coordinate 667,400 of UFQX01000085.1, forward strand.
TTAGTCATGGTACCACGGAAGGAGCAGGGATTCGTGCCTGTATGCTTGATTACAAGGTGATGGTTCCAACCCTTATGTTACTGCCATATATCCTGCTACCGAATATTATAATATTTTTTCTTAATTCAGAGAAAAGAGCGAATGATCCTGAACTGTTTTAAAATAAAAAAAAACATTGCTTTTTTCATGGAGTTATATCAAAAGTGTTTCAGACCTGGTGACCTTATGTTGTCATAAGGGTAAGTCTACATGCAATTATGCATGGAAATCAGAGAAATTACGCCAACTGTTACATAGTACAGACCTGCACACAATCACCTGCAAACGTCGGTGATTCCGACACGAGCGAATCGGTTATTTTGCGTTTCTCTGAAAAGGTCACATTGTGTCGTGCTGGTTCAAGAGTGCAAAAAGGTTCACGGGCCTCCCCAGAAAGGTTCAGTGCCTTCACGATCCACCATCTTTTATTTATGAACGTCAAATAGAGCAGGTACAGGTGCAGACCCAAGTCACAATGGCCTGTAAAACAACAAATAATGGGGTGAATAACCAGCTAAGCAGAGGGTCATGGAATCACTGAGAGGCATTAAAAACAATGTTTGAGTGCAATTAACAATACGGTCAACGGCCCCTTTTATATATTTTATTATTATTTTTTTTTTAGCGTACCGTCATTACACAGAGTCCATTCAGGTGTGAAAACACAGAGAGATAAATGATGGAGGCAGGGTGTCTTAACAAGATGCGGCACAGCACAAAGAGGCTGGAGAAAGCGAGGCACGCTCCCTCTGCATATTGATGGCACGGATCTGCAGATGCATTTTGATTGAACGGCCACGGGATTGGAGGGGGCAGGCAACTTGTCATGTTATTCAATAAATCAATTAACAAGCACCGCACAAGCCTGCGTGTTCGCAGGCCAACAGCTCCGGGACAGGTGTGGTCCGTGCGGATATCACTCTCGGAGATCAGGATGCCAACGCACATTTTGCAACATGGCAGACATTCAGGAAGGAAATGTAGACATGGATGTCATACTCACCGTCTTGCGTGTCATCATTATAGATAGATGACTCGTAGTTTGTTTGAACAAATCACAGTCTGATACAGTCCATTGGCAAAGTGCCTCAAGGTTCAGAAGTGGTTTTACCTTAGTTAGTGCTACCTCCTGCAGGGCTGTTTAGCCCTTTTAGTAATTTTTCATAATAATTTATCATATTTTAAACAATTTGAAATAATATTTTGAAAGCAATCTTTTGTTTGTAAACAACAAACTGTTTTCTGTGTCTGTTTGTTGTCATTAAAGGTACAAGGAGTCTGTTTTGTATTATACTGCACATGCACAGTTTTCCAGCTCCAATAATGCAATATGCTGCATAGATGATCTCTTATAGTGCTGTTTTATTAAGCTCCATTTCTCAAGAACACATCTGCAGTGCTAACTAAGGTATTACTGGACTACAGGGGTTTCCCTGACTTCGTGAGACAAAAGGACTTCTATAATGCAAGAGGCCTCTGTCAGTGTAAAATAAGGGTTTTCTTTTTTATTCTGGAAACATGGGAATGTTTTGCTGGGAAATGAGTTTATAAAAAATTATTTTCCTGTGCTATGTATGAACTTTGTGGTCAGTTCCATATGTTCAGCTAAGCTCAGGAATATGAGCCTAGTCCTCCTTGTCTTCATCTTCTCAGGTCTGAATTTCGACTACGACGGAAGTTTAACACAACAGGTTTAACCATGAGGAGTGAGACGGGAAAGAGGAGTCAGTGAGTTCAGCCCGTAGACTGTGGCTTTAAATGTGGCACAATGTGTGGAAATGAGAAAAGCGAATGAGAAAACCTTCCTTAGTTCCACCTCACAGGGCTATGGGAACAACAAACTAAAACAACAATACTGAGCAACAGAAGCAGAGAAAATAGAGAAACTTTAAGGCAGATCTTCTCAGACCCTTTTTCAGGGTTACGCTATTAACAGATGCTGTTGTGAGCTGTCAGTTCTTGTGTTTTTTTTTCTCTTTTTCCCAATTCACAAGTGGTCCTGCAGTGTCTACTCCCGCCTTCTGAGAGGGATGACAGGACTTTCAACAGGGCCACAGCTGGAATGGGTTCATGTTCCTGGTAGCCTGCAGGAGCCTGAGCATGAGTCCAATGCACCATTCGCACCTCGCGCTCCCTGCAATGACAGATGCACCTCTCCACATGGTAAAGCAACTGCAGTGAAATGAGCTGCTGTATGCTGGGGTTTGTGTGTGTGTGTGTGTGTGTGTGTGTGTGTGTGTGTGTGTGTGTTCTGCAGGATTGGCTTTAGAACTGATTATTAGAAAAATCAAACAGGAGGCTTTTGTATTTAAATTTTACTGCTTCATTTACACTTTGAAATTGTTAGAATGGAGAAAAACAGGTAAGATGGACTTCTGTAATTCGCATTAACTCCAATTAGCATAAGAACGGAATTGCACGATATTTCATAGCACTTCATACCTTAAATACCTCATTATATACTGCAGAGGACTCATCTTGGAGATGATAAAAAAAGATGAATCCATTCAGCTGCTTGAAGGTCAGCTTCTGTAAGGTCAGATTCCTGGTGAAAATCCATTGCCTGGATTCATTGCCTATGGAAATCTAAGACACCTTCAGTTCTGACCTTCTGAGATGCAGTGAAAAAGACAAGATTTCTGTTCATAAGAAAAAAGAACAGCTTCAGTTTTGGGAAATGTAATGTTTGAAATGAGATGTAGCTTTCTTTTTTTAAACCTGAGGAAAGTTTTTGGATGAGTAAAAGACGTGTCAGAGTAAAAGTAAAGGTTGACAGTTTATTTTAATTTTCTAAGGATAACTTTTCTGGAGCAGAGGATGACTTTGTGCTTTATGAAGCATGACATCCCAAATATTAATAAGTAAAACATAAATAAAGCAGCAATAGATAACCTTAGATATTTTTAAAAAATGTACATAAAGACATTTACATATAATATTCTCTGCTGTTCCCTACTATTATTTATCAAGGTGACATTTTTCAACCAATCAGCTTACAGTTATTTACCCACGTATACAGTGGGCTAATCTTTTTCTGGAGAAACTTTAGGGATTCAAAACTGGGTCCTTTGACAGCAAGGTGGCGACTGTAAGCATGAATCTGCCTGCCTTTTATGAAGGTGCGAGCTCTGCTGTAAAGGAAGGTGTCGCCACAGAAGCGTTGCTCAGATTTCTCCCTACATATTGAGACAGATGAGAATGAAACAGTGAATATCTGAAAACCTGCACATTTTCTGCTTAGTTTGCAGTCCATTAGCTCAACAGATTGATGCTGTTGCATTGAAGGCCAGAGTTAACTCAAGGAAAGGCCCATTCTGTAGGGTTGCCAATCCAACAGATACCTCACACTTTACATAATGTAATGTAAAAGGAAAAAAGCCCAAGGAGCGTTTCTTTCAACGTGCACTAAAGATATGATGAAGGGCAGGGTTGAAAGAAGCATGAATATCACATGCATGCGCTTTAACGTCAGGAAAGTTTATTTTTGCTTTTTATTTTGTCAGGTTATTTGTACCTCATTTGAAACCAACTTACTGTGCCAAAGCCAAAGCAGGCATCACCTTTAGGAGACGTTTGCAATGCATTGCATCATTGCACAATGATGCTCTCATTCATGTCTCAGTCTGTATGATGTGGGCATAAAATGTGTATGGACTGATTTTCTATGATATCAGCGTGAAACTTCAGTCCCATCCTCACCTGGATTATAGGTCTGAAAACAGAATAGAGGGGTGTTTACTTTCTGGATAACATCATTGGAGCGCAAGGGCAGGGGGCACAGACAAAACTACAAAATGGAAGACTCACTTAATGAAAAGATGGTGGGGGAATATCATACCCCACATACTTTGATGACATTGATTATTACATTAATAAATAACGTGACCGTTAAATAAATGATCAAAAGATGACGACGTGTTACTCAGGGATGTCCGTAATACAATTTGCATGACTCAGTCATCAATATATCAACAGAGTAACTGTAAGTAGGTCTTGCTGGTTGGACCGAAACACCTCTGGCTGCCTGACATTTTACACAAGTTTCTTTACAGATTAATTCCATGGATGGTGCGCTTTCATAGCATGGCAGAAAATATAACAAATTACGTCCAGGTTCTCGTCAGTTTTCAATTCACCTGATGCATTGTCTTACTGATAAATTTATGGATAACCCCCACGTGGTTATGTAAGAACTTTTCTAATCTTATACTTTGTCTGAAAACTTTGTCCTAAATACATATGTGCGGTGCACGTGCAGGCTGATGCTTCTTTATAAGACATCAGTAGGTCAGGCACTTGATTGACAAGATGAAACATTTCCTTTTAATATTTCAACTTTTGAATTAAACACAGTCCCAGTCATGAAGAATTAAAACGCTATAATATTTGGTTTTTGGCTAAAGTGAGGTGGAATATTAAATATGTACTGAGACGGCTTAAAATGCCAAACAGCTGCTTTATTCTGTGACATGCTACAGGAGACGGTCACTGCTGCATGATGAGGCAGCTGTAGCTCTTAGTGCCAGACTACTGCGAGGACTGGATGGAGCACCATACATGGGATTCAGCACTCCTGGTAGGGTCTTCAAAGATAAATGAGCTAATGATGAGTTCCCAAACAAGAAATGGTCCAAGCAGAGGCAGTCAGGAGGCATGTCAAGGTGAACCTCAGCCGCCCACCTAGGGCTGATCCAAGCCTGGTAATATCTGAAAGGCGTCTTGCCATAGAAGGACATCGGCGGTATTATGAGGTATGAATGTTACACAAGTCATGCTGATAACAAAGCAATCATCTGCTAAACTCCCCCTATCTGCTGAAGTAGCAAGTTCTTGCCAATTCTTTTCCTCCCGCAAACTTGCGGACGGTCCATTTTTCTTAAACACAACGGTTCAGTAAGTCCCGGGACTCTCCCCGATCCTCACTAGAATCACGCATTCTCTTAATATCATCCTCAAAAAGTTTTAGACCACAGATTTTTCACTAATAAAAATCTCATGGGAGATGTGGAAAAAAGAAAACGCTGAAAAAATAAAGCAACAGAAGGAGAATAGTCCTTAGGGAGAGAGAAAAGAAATATGGACAAATTAATTTGTTATCCATCTTGGCCTTGGCAACACGTTCTGCCTCCTCACCCACACAACAGGAGATAAAGCTTTCTCAGTGGATCAAGAGTTTATGTTTTTATTTTGTATACCTACAACAGCTTGAGTTTCCCAAAACAAAAACTGATGGGTTTATTATTATTACAGTTTATATTTTCTTCATTTAAAACATTCAGCTGTATATTGTATTTACTATAATACACATGAAGTCAGCTGCCTCTCCGGATAACTGTTTAAAAATGCACACTTATATACGTTGAGTATAGTGATATTTAAGGAGAGTTGTAGCTGCTTCCAAGAGAAAAAATGTATCATGTTTAAAGTTGCATTTCTTATAATATTTCAATGAAATATTACTGGCAGGGAATTTCACTTTATATAATTCAGTGAATAATAAGGGTGACTTGATGACAAGCTGCCCTACGGCTATCCTGTAACCTGTCTGCTGTGTCTGTCCCCGGCCAATCAGGTGACGGCGGACCACCGGTTCATCCCGTGATTATAACAAGCCAGGTCTTTTTACAGCAAATCCCGAAGGCACATGTCCGACAGCTGACCATACGGGCCGCCTTGTTACAGGCAACAGACAGGTCATTTCACCTGCAAAGTTTTGGATGATTCTGGCGCTCTTTTTCCACAGGCTTACTTTTTCTTATTCCTTATTAATTCTGTTAGCGGCATGTTCCGCTCCGTTCCAATTTCCAGTCGCCTTGTAAAACTTAAAATTAGGGACAAAAAAAAAAATCATGATTTGGTGTTAAAACCAAGTTAAGCCCAAGCAAACTTTTGGGAGGCCCCAAGGACTTTTGGAACAGCATAAATATCCCATTCGCTCTACAGTTCACGGGAAAAAAACAATTTTCAAAAAAGGTCCAAATAATTGTTTTTTTTTTTTTGTTTTTGTTTTTTTAAATTACATTACATTACATTATACAGCTTGGTAATTTTTTGTGGAGCAATTGAAGGTAATTATTTTGCACAAGAATATCACAGGGGTGGGGTGGAAATCTGTGACCTCTCAGTCTAGAAAGAGCACTCTCATCCGCTACTCTACCAGCTGGACATCTCTAACATCGTGGTTCCATATGTAAAACTTGTACAAAAGGGGGACAGCTGGCATCACAAGAAAAGTTGACATATAATAAATGCTATCATTTTTATTCTTACCGTCTCAGATAAGTTTCCAAGTATTAATGGGCATTTAAATATGAATAATGCTTATCGCGGTTATTCAGTAGTAATGGGATTGTACCGTCATGTTTTCGGTGACTGACTATGTAACATCAAATGGGACGTTAATTACTTGGGTTGTAAGGCGGTACAAATACTCATCAACATGAAGAGACGACAAACTCAAACTGGGCATCAAAACCCCGACGGATGTGTGTCAGAATAGATCTGCTGCTAACGGAAAAGAGGGGGGTTACTGGCAGTTAGTGCGTCACTTGAAAGCCAGTAAGCAGCCAAACAGCTAAGGTTCACTGAATATAGTATTTCAAATCTCAGCCTTCACCCTAGACAATAAAATGATTACTCCTCAGTGGGGTTATTACAGTTTATTTAAAGATCCCTTTCAGAGATATTATGCATACTGTCAGGAACACGTCTGTAACTAAAATGTACAATTAATGCATGACTTTGTATAACCTTCTTGCTGAGCTACCTGGTGTGGCCCTGGTCACAAAAGGTGTAGCTGTGGAAAAGTAAAAAGTAATAACGTTATAATTACTATAGGTGTTTTATAATGAAAGTGTTTGGCTTTTAATAGTAAGTATTGTTAGTGCTGTGGAACAGGTGAATGCCACAGAGAGTGACGTACATACCACCCACGAGTCAAGTGGAAAGGAAAAAAACCACATTATATGTTGCCAAACTTTATTACCCTTATGCCAGTAAAGTGTCGTGTATAATTTTGTATTAATTTTTACATTTTCATTTGCTCACATATAACAGCGACCGGTTCCTCTGGTCAAACACGGATGGCACTGAAGACTCACAGACTGAATTTGAAATTTTCAGCATAGGATGTCGCCTTTTTGGGGTTTAATGAACTTGACTATGGAATAACCTCACTCGTGGTGAGAAGCACGTGTGCCAAATGTCAAGTCTGTTTCAAAGCCGTGCAGGAAGAACAAACGGATAAACAGAGATGAGCTTCATAGATATAGAGACTTTGCAATAACGGAAACATTTTTATACAAGATTAAAAAACAGCAGTATTAGTGTCTTCTACAACATTGCCATATTAATTAGTCGTTCATATCCCTCAAAATGATTCATCGCTTCTTCGGGATTTCTTCATCGCGCTTTGTTTATACTTTGCGAAGGAATATAATACCTTAAATGCATAATTACAAAATTAAACAGAAAAATGTTTTAAAAAAATTTCAAAAGCATTTAAAGTGACGATAACCTTGATCTTAATATCCTGGAAACTTATTTCAGCAGGGAAGGCTGCTGTGCCGATGCTGAACAAAGTCTGCTTTGAATGCAGTGCGGGAAAGTAATTGTAACAGGTTCCCAGAAAATCCCTTGCAACACATGACTGAAGATTACATTTGGGTAAAGAAATATTGCCCCGGGTCTAAAACTTACTCTTGTCAGAGGAATGCTTTGAGGAAAATTGGATGTAATGCAGTTGTGGAAATGCAGAAATTATAGGCACAAAATTTGTCTCTACGTTCTTCTTGCTCCTTTGCCACAAAAGCATCAAGAAAACAAATTCTATTCATTGCGCGCTCCTTAATAGATCATTTTAATGTAAAGCCTGAACACACTTACCTCATATATCTTTCACAACTCAGGGAACAGAGAATGGTAAACATTGTGAGCCGTGTATCAGAGTTGTTACATTGAACACACTCGTCCTTATTGTATTTATTTGTCTCCTCTCTGCTTGTTTAAGCGTACACAGCGAGGATTCAGAGGCGCTTTGGGAAATGCCTTGGCTAACTGGCCGTGATTTAGCCGGCAGCGGCAGCAGCTGCTCGGTAACAATCCCAATAAGTTTTATGAATATCATAGCAGAAATACGCATGTCCCTCTTACTCATATCGATGTTTTAAAGAGATTTTAGACACTTTCTTTAAAACCCCCAACTGTCTTTCTCGGAGCCATATCTCGACAGACCCTGAACATACTTATCTCTCGCAGAAAAAATTAAACGGAAGAAGTCCAAAAATGTTGGACCATCTTGTGTGGTGACGATCGAGCCAGAAGAAACCAAAGCATCAAAATATTGTGCAAACATGAAAACAATATTAAATTAATACAGAAAATGAATGCAACCAGTGGAAAGCAGCGCTACACGGCAGAAGCGCATGACCGGCAAAGACCCCCCGGACCGATGTCCAGCGCTGCCCGGCTGTGAAGCAGGGAGACAGCTGTCCACACTCGGCCTCCTTACACGTGTACCAGCTGTCGACGCTCAGCCCCTCGCGTAGCTGTCTCCTCTCACATGAGTGCAAGCAGCTGCGTGAGAATGAGACAGTTTCTCCGGGAGGATAGTTACGCTCTGATGTTCGCACCGAATACATCTCTCTTCCATGCTTCACGTTCTGTCTGCGCTCTAATAGGGGAGTCCTGGCGGTCCTGCGGCTCTGTCTTTACGCCTAGAGTGATACACGCTTCCACATGCAGGAAGCGGGAGCAAGCAGACGGTCCAGTGTTGCTGTGAAGGTCAGGGCCCCTGTTGTCCGCACCTCTGTGTCCTGTGCAGACTTTCCCCTGCACTCGCAGTTGCTGCAGGTATTATTTCTGACTTATCCTTTATCTAATGAGACATATCAAGTATAATGGAGTTGCTCTTAACATAAAGTGAATTTCCTCCTCCTGGTCACTCTGACTTCTTTACCGTTAAGCACGACTAAGGACACGAACTTAACCACAAGCCCAAAGGTTTCGGTTCCAGGAGGATCCCCGCTGTTGTAATCCTGAGCAAGATAATGAGCATCCATCGCCACAGTAAAATATTCATCCCTACAAATGGCTCGCATTTTCAATAAAATTATTAGCTAAGCAGATAAAAAGCAGGAACAAAAATAATGAAGCAAGCAAGGCTGATACAGTCGATGATAATCACAATGCCGCCTCATTTCAGAAAGCCTGTTTACTGGTGGGAAAAGAAAGTAACCACCGACTGCGGTGGCAAGAATATTTTTGCACGTATCACCTCTGAGTCTTTGTTCTTTAAATGGTCTATTTTATGAATTATCTGAAATTTCCCTCATATTATTATTTTTCGACTTTGATGCCTTTTTTTCTGTCAAAATTGCTTATCCTGCTGATGCTCCTTCGACATGTGTGGAAGTGGCAAGGGAGGGTGTGACAATGGCTGGAACCTGTGCCACACCTGCTCATGGTCCATGACTTTAGATGGCTGCGTGTGACTGGTTACAAGTGCTGATGGCTACCCAGCAGCCCCTGCAGTGCTCCGCCAGCCCAAATGGCGAATGCTAGTTCAGAGTTTGAAGAAAAGGGCGGCGCCAGCAGGGTACCTTGTCCACAGACTGTTTTGCATGCTTTCAGCCACCTGTTGAGAGCAAATTTCACCCACTTTTGGCCACCTGTCCAATTCAAATTTACCTAAATGGGGGAGAAAATGGGGGGGAAATACATATAAAATAACCTCATACATAAATAATCTCTTGCCACTCAGCTTAATAATGAAGCTTGTAGTTAGGTTAAAAAGGAATTGTCAGACCTACTGTGTAGTCCTTCACTTAGAAACATTTTTAGTTTCCACAGCAACAAAACAATTTGCCCTCATTTAGCCATTTTTCCCATTTCTCTATCACATTTAGCAGTACATTTCCCACAATTTCTATAATTATTAAACATTATTGGAATGAGATGTCATAGTTGCAGAACTTGTTGTCCTCTAAAATAACAGCACCTTAACAACATTTCATTTTTTTGGTCCTTCTACCTGTTTTATGTGCTGATCCTGGTAACCTTACATCAGTGTTAGTCGCCGTCCCTTAGTGGCTCGGGAAGTCACATATTGGTTCCACGGCCACAGATTGTGGGTTCAAATCTGACCCCAGCTCTGCCCGTGTAGAATGAGTACTTTATGTTCTTAATGTGTTTATGTGGGGTTTTGCTCAGGTACTCTAAATTCTTTCCACAGCTTCACAAATATGCCATTTGGGTGACTTCAAATTGCTCTTGGTGTGTACTGTGACTGTGTGTATCTCTGTCTTTTGATGGATTTGCATTCTGTCCCCGGGAGTACAATGCTTTACTTCTTGTGCTTCACACCATGGCTTCTGGATCACAGTGACCCTAATTGGATCAATTGTTAGTCAAAATGGATGGGTGCTCCTAAAGTTCCAGTTACAGAGGGAGAGAAAAGAGATTTTCTGAAAGTTTCAGATCAATGTAAGGAACGTGACCGGGGCCGGAACGTGGCGCGGAACGCCTCGATTTATGGCAGCGGTTTACGTTCTGAACTCGGTATGAGAACACATATGATTGTTCGCGCCCTACCGGAGTTGTGAATGTGTCTGACTGGCTGAGAAACAGGTGAACAAGTGGCTGAGAAACGACTAAGAGGGAAATGCAAAAAAAAATTAAACTAGGTTAGCGGATCATCGAGAAGCGTGGCAGCCAGAGGGGTTGCCTGAAATTAATTTACACGTGTTGCTGATAGCATGTCACCTGATACATTTCTTTTTTTCGCCGAGAAACTGAGTGACTGCATACTGATTCCCGCATACCTACGAAGTGATCTAATAAATGGTTTTCGGTCGGTAGAAGATGTACGTTGTAGCTTATATGCATGGTTTCCCCTTAAAAAATTCATTGCCTTTCAAATGAATGTCTAATCAAAGTACTCTTGTCATCTACTATTCAGAAATCAGACTGCATTCATTTATTTTCATTGCTTCTTGAAGACAGTATCGACTTACTTGTACTTGAAAATGTTATGTCCAATTGATCGAGGCAATATTAAAATGTACTACGCTGAAAAGAACTCACAAGCGTACATTACTGTATATTTTATGACTGCGTATATATAATAGCAAGACCTTATGTATAAATGCATGTTGCCGGCTATTGCTAAATCCTCCACGAGGCAACAATGCAACAGCAAAGCGATTAGTTCCGAGATAATGATCAGAGCAACACAGAATCTCAATGAAAGAACGTGGTAATGACTCAGTCAGAGACAACACAGGGCCCATTAATCCTCAAAGTAAATAATGTATGCACCTGTTGTTAAGCTGCGGAGCACCCACAGCTGCGAGCAGGTGCAGGCACAACACGGCGGCATCGAGGGCATTCGGAAAAAAGCAGCAGCCTTTCTGAACGCACCATACTGCTATTCTTATATTAGCGCTGGGAAATGGAGGAATGCTTGGCTTATAATCTAGCCAAAGGGGGAGACAACAACGACAGTGATCTTTTTTAATCCACTGCAGCGTCTGCCACGCAATTCTACAGGGATCGCAGAGCAGTGCGAGATCCCAGCGGCGCGGTGTTCACCGGGCGTAATGAAGATCAAACGACCGCGGCGCCGCTGACAGCCCGCAAACGTACGCTGTCGAGAGGGGCGCAATGCAACGCTCCTGGGGCGTGCGAAGGGTGGGACGGAGGTTGGGGATGGGGTACGAGCAGAAGGCCTTGTCAAAGGATAACCAAGGAGCCGGAGCCAGTCTGAGACAAAGCACAGGGAGCTGCAAGCTTGTCTGCAGCCCCAAAGGGACACGTATGAGTCGCTTCATCCGAACAATGAGCAACCAAGAAAAGCAGAATTCCTGGCAGAGTTAACAATATGAAGAAGGAGCCAAACACACAGGAAGGCAACCTGAGGCATTTCTAATTAACCAGACAAGCGTGTGTAATGCTTCTTAGATTAGGAAGGAAAAAAGAGCTGCAGGAGAAATAATGCTGACTCCTAAGGCGAACACAAACTCGCCAGCCAAAAGAAAAGAGTGTTTTTGCATAGTTCATGTGTTCACGTGTTTCACCAAACGTTCATCGGGCGGTTCTTGCCAACAAAGGGTTATAGGTGTTCTGTCACTTTTAGTACCGAGGTGGAGAAACGATTCATATGAAGGCAGTCGACCCTTAAACGCACTTTAATGATGGGCAAGTGCAACGTGTCAGCTCTGCATGACTGAGGAGGCAAATCCATTAATGCATGGCTGTCAAACCATATGTGAGGTGCGTCATGCTGCCCCCTGATTATCCTTTTTAGCAGTTTAGAACACGGTTTGGAACAACCACCCAGAGGGTCTTGCTGAGTGTGTTTACGATAGCTGCAGCATCCGTTTTAGGACTGTGCGTGTCTGAGGGGGTTGGATGGGTGGGGCAGTGAGGCACGACATTCCCAAAACAACGAAGGTGGCCAACATCAGAAATCAGCTGGCTTGTTGTCCTGGTTTGGGCTGTCAGGTCAAGGCAGCTAGTCTGATCAGATCGTAGTCGAGTGCTCAGCCTGAGATTTACGTGAGCGGAAAGGAGGTTTCTACACATTTTGCATAGCCAGCGTGTATAACTTTGCACTGTAAAGTCGAACAATCAAAGGGGCTCAATACAAATAAATGGTCTCTCGCAGTTCTTTCAGACAGAATGTAGCATTTTGTTAGTGCTGGGGAAAAAAAAATTGCAGGAATACTTTGGAGCGTACTCTTGGGAAAGTCTTATTTCTGTAACCTTTACACTGACTCTGCCAGAACACTTGAGAAATAAAAATGAACTTCAAATGCTGTGATTGTTACTTGATGTCATTCATGCTAGCTTAAGTCCAACCACGGGGTTTTAGAACTTGTGAAAAAGAACCAGATTCAGTGCGGTTTACAGTAGAATTCATTGGCTTTGGTTCTGGGTTATACTAGCCTGGAGTTTAAAAAATCTTAAATCCCCTTATGCAACAAACTGCTGTGACAGCAAAGAAAATGTACAGCAAACGCTGGGTGGCAACTGGATTATTTCCAGGCTCATACAACACCATACTTGAATCAATTTGCAGACTCATTATAAGTCACGGCTTTTTAAATTGAGTCCTAAAATTTCATTTGAAAATAAGAGATCAGCAGTGCCTATTTGTTATTTGTTTCATTCTGAATAATACAGAAAACAGAGGCTTTCAGTAGTGAATGGAAGTAAAAGATTTATACACTGGGATCTTGTGACGCTTCAGATTATGATGTGCCCAGCTATTAGATTATCAGTCATAAACCTGAGGAGTGAAAGAAATATTTAAGTGTCAAATTTTCAGACAAAGAACTCTGTTTCTATTTGAAGTGTTCTACTTGTTTGGGAGGGTCAAAGCGTGAGATAGCCGGACAGATCTTTTCAAAAGATGCGATCTATCAGATGATCAAGATTGGCAAACACCCGTTCCATTATAAAGGAATACACAAATAGATGCGCTAGCTGGCAAAAGAGCTGTCAGGAACTTGCCCTTGGGCGAGACGCATGTTGGGCCTACTGATCAGCGGGTAAATGAGGAAAAAACCAAAAATCAGTCCTTCCTTGTTCAGCAAACACAAAACCATGCATCATTAATCACAGAGCTCCATATTGATCCCCGGCAATGTTAAAATATTCAGGTGTTCTCCACGTATAGTGAGGCATACACCATGGTATTTTCTTACTGCTGCAGTGGTAATGCTTATTCATTTTTAAAAGTGCATGAAAGGTCTTGCATGCAACAATCCATATTTATCAGGCGTCAGGCTGATGCGCGAATGTTATACACCACAACCTCCTCACCTTAAGCCACTCTTCTAATGTAGCTTGATCCCTACAGCTTTTGGATTGACGTTGTTCTTTGCGCCTCTTTAAACAATCTACAAAGTGAATGTAGAGCTATCGTCAGGACTTCAGTTTGCAAAGGGATTTGGGGACAGCACTGTCAGTGAATGCAGAGGATGCATCCAGAACCAAACTCGTGTGATATCCTTGCTGTAAACCAGGCAGGCTTGAACATAATTGGTCTCTTTTGAACACATATAAAGCAGAGGAAATAGAATTACAAATAAGAAGAAAAAGTCAATAACTTGTCTCTTCTTAGTCACACAACTTAGTCAGAATGCTTAACGTGTGCTTTTCTTGCCTAAACAAAGGTCTGGTTCAGATGATTCATTATCCAGATAAAGCGTAGAACCTGAAGATATTAATCAGAGCAGATGGAATCCAGAGACACAACTGGTAATACATGGAAGAAAATGCTGTCTGGGAACATAATGGGTCAGCATAAATTAAACAGAAAGAAAAGTATAGTTTACTAGTTGAGTTACCTGACATTGCCTGGGTTAAAAGGTGGAAAGGTGGAAAGGTGAAAAGGTAAATACGATTATGTGTCAGGTAAACATTAAAAAGTCACCAAACAGTATTACCCTTAAAGTGGTTGCATTTAGTACATAAGTATTGTCAGTGCTGCTGAAGTGATGGGGAGCACACAGAGGGACACGTGCTAGCCGTAGTGCAGCACAAAGCTCAACATTAATAACTCAATAGAAACACCAAACTTTATTACCCTTACATTACTAATATTTTGTAGTGCCACTTGTGTGTCGTGTAAAAATTGTTCATTTTTGCAATTTCACTCTGTGCACTTTCTACAGGTTGTTATTTTTGTGCCTGTATTACCAATTATTACTCCTGTTGTTGCTTGGCATCATAGTAATGATCCCGATGGTATTTTTCTACCTCTGAAGCACACCTCAAACTTTCGCCCCTCCCGTCACCAGTTGTACTTTTTGCTCCAAGCATTCACAAGCACAACCCGCAGTCCACCTTCTCGCCAGTCTGTTTTAGTAGTCATGTTTGACGTACATGGTTTGTTCGCATGTAAATGTTCACATGTAACAGCTACCGGCTCTTGCGGTCAAACGCACGGATGGCACTGAAAGCAACGCGAATGCCAGCCATAGTTATATACACACAGAAATAATAAATTATACATCACCAAGTGTTATTAACCATTAAACTTGATGAAATTGTGCATTTGCGTGTGTGTGTGTGTGTGTGTGTGTGCTTTGTCATTGACAAAATGTTTCATTTTCTAGACAGTAAGTGGCCTTTTTGGAGTCTAATGAATTTGACTACGCAACAATATCACTCAGGATGAGAAGTTCCTGTGCACCAAATTTCAAGTCTCCGGCTTGAAAACCAAAACCCTGGATAAAAAACAAGAAACAGAGACTGAACTTCATAGATACGGAGATATTTATCTCTTGGACTGACAGCTAAAATTAAAAGTAGGCTTTCCTATAAAAAACTTTCCTTCTCGGGCCTACTTATGCCGATT
Organism: Arapaima gigas; assembly: GCA_900497675.1. NCBI lineage: Eukaryota > Metazoa > Chordata > Actinopteri > Osteoglossiformes > Osteoglossidae > Arapaima > Arapaima gigas. Next base: position 682,803 of record UFQX01000085.1, read on the forward strand.
CGGATTCTTTGTCAATAGAGACAATGACACAGTGCAGTTCGCAAGGATAAAACAGATACTGTAGTTTGCCTTATGGACTCAGCACTTAACCTTGTACCATTTGCCCTTCCTAGTGGTTTACGCTAATTGACACCTTGGTCAGCAGTTTTGCAGGTAAGGACATGTGCATATACAGTAACCGTGTGGAGTATGTCTGACTTAATAGTTTGAGGTTCTGTCAACGTGGGGTCTTGTTGCCAGGCAACAAGTTGACCTTGAGTGGATCCGCACAGCGTGGTGCAAGAAAGGTATGTGCCTTCAGTTGCAGGAGGTAACGCGGGAGTTCGCGGACGGGTTAGCCGCTGAGTCCGGCGCAGTGGGTGGGGCGTCCGTGCAGAGAAAGTGCTCGTTGTTTTATTCATACCACGGTGTTTAGCAAATACTACAGAAGTCAAAAGTATTTCAAATTGCATCTGTTCTGTAGAAGAGGTGGAAGGAAGGGGAAAAAAAAAAACACCAAACCTCCAAAGTATGAGAAATAAAATCGCATAACTCGAGTATTCGCACTTTCTCGATCCAAACCGTGCGTTACACCGGACCGTCAAAAGGCAAGAAGCACTTTTTAATCAGGTGCAGAAGCCCATTCCGTGCTGATACAATCTGCTCAGCAGTTCGATGAAATGTATAAGATAATTAAATATCTGGGGATTTCTTTTGTTAGGAGGAGCGATCAATCGCCGGCTGCCTATCGAGTTTTAATTTCCCTGGCCGCCAATACGAGAAGACTCTTTTGAGGTCAAGCCAAGGTACATCCCCTTTTTGTAGTTTTGAAGCACAGCACAGACACCACACAGCCCTGACTCTCAGCGGAGGACAGGGGATAGCATCCCAATATGTTCCCATTGCATAGCCCACAACATAAACGCATTTCGTTTGCCTGCGTCGGACTAAAAGGAGAAAACAAGTCGCAGTATAATTTCCTGAACTATGACACAAAGGATTCCAGATATTTTTTTTTTTTTTGCATAAGCTTAGAATTTCTTTGTTTTGTGTCTTTTCATTTCTGTTTTGTCCTTGCAGTGTTCTATGCTCAATTTTTTGTCCTCACCTGTCAAAATCTGTTCTGACTCTAGGTTAATTCATTTGAAGCTTGGTATTTCTCATCTTGATACACTTAAAGATAAATATCCCCTTATTCTATCTTGCCTGCAAAAAATGTTCCAATTTATATGCTTTGCCTTAATGCTGATGGCTATGTGACATGACATTAGATATTATATCCGATCGCATTTGCTCTTTCTGTTGGTCCCTCAGCTGCAGCTCCTGTGTGTTTTACTTGCAAATGAGAAAAAAGAGAGACGTGCAAAATGTTCCCTCCATTAATGCCAAACAGCTCCTTATGTTTAACATAAGTATTGGTACAGAGCACTTGGTATACAGGGCCTTGGGGGACGTGGAAGTGCTTCCCACGTAGCCACACAAGGCCCCCATGGCTGCGATGATTCACAAGTGAATTCTGTGTCACATTAAGCAGCGAACGGTATATTTTGCAAAGGCAACTTCCAACAAAAGCTCCCTTTGTATTGCTCCTTGGGTTAAGAATGGGTAAGGGATGGAAGGAAGAGATGGCACCTCCTTCAGTTTTTTTGACCTCTGCAAACAAGCCGCTGCCTTTTCTGCCACAGTTTCCACGCAATTCTCAAAGGCGATTCCCTTTAAGGGAAGCTTGGCAGCTTCTGATAAATGTCGTTTAACGGGTTTCATTCAGAATCCGATTCAGCCTTCTCGTCCTCGTGTGTTTTAACTGACATTGCTTCTCTCAGGGGAAACAATTAAACTTGTGTATGTTTATGCGCTGAAAGACAATTGCTTTGCTCCGGAGCGAGTTTCGATTTCGTACGACGCCACTCTGCAAACGCTGCGGCGCATCTGAAGAAAATAATCCGTGGAAAAATAAAAGAAACATTCTTGTCCAGTCATCCGGCTTGTCGAAGGTCCCGTGTATTAGCCGTGCACCGCCTCAAAACAGGATTTATCTACTACCATCCTGTTGGACTTTTTCACTGCTGGGACCAGGTCATTTGTAACACGTCTTAAAAAACACAACTAAAACACAAAACAAAGGAGAAAAACAAAAAACCAGGAGCTTTTGGGAGCCACCGCATCACCACCAACACCAGTCCAAGCTCTGCAGCACCATCACTCCTGTCCTTTGTCAGTCCATTAAACTGAATCTTTTTCTGTATAGGAACCATATGTTTTGTGAAAATGTAGCAGAAGTTACTGCACAAATACTCTGCTGTGGAAAGAATGATGTATGTTATCTATTAAATATTATACATTGATTATATATGTGTGTGTGTGTGTGTGTGTGTATATGTATATATATATATATATATATATATATATATATATATATATATATATATATAGAGTGCAGTACTTTGTATAACACCCGCATGGCAAAAAATGTGCCTCATTCCTTGTTTCTGGATGTTTGAAGGTGCATAAAATAAACACTGTTCATTTGGACTTCAGAACTTTGCAGGAATCATTGTGCAGTAGATGGTGATATCTGGCAATGTATTGCTCATATACAACCCCATTTTTTCCAAGGACTGTCTCTAAGTCTTTATTTGATCAATTAATTACTCTCTTCATTATAGGCAGATTATTCTGCATTGTATACTAACCATATCTTCTACGGCTAAACCTGGAATTACACAGAAAAGTCCTGAGGAGCTGCATGGATCAAAATTAATGGCGAGATTGAACTGTACTGTTGCCGTCAAATCATACAGCTACGCTGCCCTTTCTGCACCCCGAATGCCTTCTTTTAGACAGCATCATAAGAATGTGTCTGAGTTCCATTGACATAATGTGCCTTAGGTGGTTATTTGTTTTCTCCAACCTTTCTCAGGTTCACCTTTGGTTCAGTTCCAGGACTTACTGATGTGTATTCTGTTCAGTCAATGAGTAATTGTGTCTCATGGTACACCAGTACAGCAGAGCAGCAGAACACTTCATTAGACTGATATCTGGGGTTTGTCACTTGTGAAAGAATAATACCTGTTGGCAATATATTTTACATCTAGCCTTTAACTATTGCAGGAGCAGCAGAAACAGGCCTCGCTTTCTTAAAATTCAGTAGAGCCGTTTCACAGAAGCTCTGCGACATTAAGTGCTTGGTAATCGGTTTAATTAATCAAAAATAAATCTGGTCAGTACATCCTACGGAGGTAATTGTTGTTTGCCAAACAATGATTAAATCAATCACGCCGGACCTGTTATTGCCATGGTTACACCCCTCACACTATTTGAATGCCACAGCCACCTTGGGGATGGTCTAATGAAGCCTGTCGTTGATTTTGTCACGGTGATACGGTCCGAGAAAAGCTCTCCGGACTGCTGAGTCTGCGGCTCTGTGCCTCGTGGATGATCGCACCTGACGCGTAGTTTTCAAGCATGCAATAATCTGCAGTTGCTAAAAGCATCTAAAATGGACTTCACGAATCTCAGCAGGTACAAATTTCATATTGGACGTGCGCCGTACTGCCAGAGACAGAAATCTGGCTCTTGCTTTAGTCTATTTCTTATTACAGTTGGACCTTGTAAATAATTTAAAAATCATTTACTAAAACAACCTTGTCTGTTTTTTTTTTTTTTTTTAAATCAAGGTTCTTCTAGCAGTTTATTATAGGTGCTTTTGTGGTTCATTGAAATGACTTGAAACTGTTCACGACTTCTACTTTGCCAAGACACTGTCGGCATCCTCGGACAAAACACATACGGAATCCTGCTATAGAAAAGACTCATTTTTGTTTTAGTTTTGTTTAAAATGTGCCTTGCAGTGTAAATGTGTGTTATAACGTATTTATTGGCGTGGACGTTCAGCAGTATAACACATTACGACATTCCCACAGCCTCGGGGCGTTGCAATAAACAGTAATTTGCCAGTAAATGTTTTTGAAATAAAAAAGACCAAAATTCCGGGGGAAACAAAATGAAGGCGATTGTGATCAATGCCATTTGCTTTGTGAATAATAAGGTTTAATCAAATTATGTAATTAATCACAGCATGAAGGTAAACGGAAGGAACCTAATTTCATGAACAGCTTCCCCTGAAGTTGATTAAGGACATGAATTGGTTCATTATGTTAAATGATACCTTAGTCTCTCTTCCCTCTGCCAAATGAGCAATACTTAACCTCTCCCTCATTACCTACTATTTAAATGTAGACTCTGGAATTTAAAAAATAAGGTACGGAAAGTTTTAATGCAAACTCTTCGAAATGACTTGGTTGAATGCTAAGCGTAAACACAAATAAACGAACAAGCGTTCTGAATATTAATATGGAAGTGCCGACGTTTTCCTCTGAGCATATGTAATGAATTCCCTGCATCGAACTGATGCATTTTGCATTAACTTATTTATTTGCTCAGCAGACGTTCTTGTTTGGACTTACAAATTTTTGCACTATTTTCAAGGATATTCTGGAAAATATCGTGGCAGCTTTTTGGTCCAATTCTGGACTGACATGGGTCTTTCCAGGGACATTTTAAAATTTATTTGTATTTGTATTTTTATTATGTGCCATTTTATTATTTTATTATTATTATAAGTGCTTCCCACTTAGCCATACAAGGCCCTCATGGCCACTATGATTCACAAGTGAGTTCTGTGCCACGTTAAACAGACAACAGTTTATTTAACAAAAGGAACTTCCTCCAAAAGCTCTTTTTTCATTCCTCCTAGGGTTTAGTATGAATGGGGGACATGAGGACAAGCCATCGTCTCCTTTAGCATTTTGATCTCATTCCTTACACAGTTTCAAACGGCCTCCGAAAAATATATTTCCAGAAAGACCTAAAGTGTGAATGATTGTAAAATGTAAAATGACTAATGTAAAATCATTTCTGAGCCTAATTTGTCACAGTTGTCTTCCTGCTAACAAAGTCCTGTACTACACATATACAGCAGCAGATCATGTGGTGGTTTGTGAAGGAACTGGGTTAAATCCCCCCCCCCCCCCCCCCCCCCCCCCCTTTTGTNGAAATGGGTTAAAACCCCCCCCCCCCCCCCCATAGTATCTGTGATCCAAGAATGTACCTTGAACTGATGCAGTAAAAATTACCCAGCTCTATAACCTATGAAAATCACTGTAAGCGGCTTTGTATGCAAGCCTGACAGTGCAAGCTGTTTCGGACAAAGATATCAAGTAACTGAATATCAGTGATAACATATTACACTGTAGATATCTGAGGGGTCTGAATGAGTTTTGCTATTTTCACTGGACTCTGCAGAAGGCTTCAGTGACAGTGGCCTGGTGTGAGTTTCCCTTATTTCCTAATTTTTTGGTCTTCAGCTTTAATGCGTCTGACCATTGGGCTCCTTTGTCCGTAGTGCAGCATCTGAGCTTTCCAGAGCCATGCCGAGAGGCTGGTGACATCCCTGAGCTTTGTCCCCAGGGTTTCTTTTAAAGTACGCCACTAGAAATCTTTCGTGAAAAAATAACCGGTGAAGAAGTTTCACTACATTATTTATTTTCTTTAAATGCAGTTCCGTCGTGATGCATACTACTATTTGGCAGACTGTAAAAGAAGAACACCAAGTTTTGTACGTAGACGGGTGGAACCCGAGAAAAGTTGCAAAAGAGACCTTTTTTGTTTGTGTCTGTTATAAATTGCAACAATGTGTTTTCAGGCACATACTACTGGTTTTCCTCATCAAAATTTTATTAAAAGTACAGAAATTGATGCTCTCTGCGAAGCCTGGTCCCTTTAATGAAAATGACAGTCTATTTCCCAGCCCATACAAAAAGAAAAAGGAGGGAAAAAATGTGCTTTTTTTTCATCAGTCCAAACGCTGTTAACTAAAAGGATTAAGACAATCAGATTAAACCACAACATAAATGTCTTGTAAGACAGCCCAATTTCCTGGTGTCCTTAAAACTGTACATATTTCTAGGCGCGACATGAGGTCTGAGGAAGGATTGCTTATTAATCATACATATTTTGTATTACGAGAGAAAGCTGTATATCACAAGTGGTTTTAATATTTTAACAATGTTATTACAAGAAACACTTTTATAATGTCCTTCTTTCGTCGGTGGCATATTTTTGCCTGCAGAAAAAGAGCTGTCATTGACAGGTAGCAGTAGAAGAGGAGCAATGATAACTCAATTAATAAGGTAGGAAATTACTGCACCCTTCTGAGGAACCATAAGTGCCATCCAATAAGTAGTCTTAACATTTTAAACTCCACCTGGGGGATTCAAATAAAATCTGGTGTTTTTCTTCTTGTGATTCTTAATAAGTCTCCTGGGTTCTGGTGGCATACTGCCCAAGCGAAGAAAACATCATTTCTGTACTGCCAGGGACGGCCAGTCTGAAAACTAAGTTTTACCTTATATTTTACTCTTTTTTTTGCTTTTTTTACTCTTTGTGCACAGCTTTATAGTGTGCAAAGCCCTTAGCCCTGAACTCAGTCTGCACCCACCAGCCCACACACACCCTGTCCATCACGCAACCCCCCACAAACACACGCACGTCCGACACACTTGTCGGTCATCACCAGGGCCATCGAAAGACTGAGCCTGGCCTTCCTGACGATGACGCAGCTTCTCACTCCGTGCACCCGGGGCTTCGCGAGCGCTCGCGGGTTCCGCCAACGCGTGTTACGATAATGAAGAGTTGGGCACTCTCAAAGACGATGCACGACGAGCCCATCGACGGAAGCTCCCTGGGCCTTGGAAACAAGGGAGTCAAATTGAGCGGAACTGCATTGTGATGTGACAGTGTGTGTCCACTTGCACAGCCGTCCACGCTGCAGGCACACAGTTTATTTCCCCTCATTGCTCTCGACTTCATTCCGTGTAGAGTTTACCGAAAATCCTCCAGGAGGTCAGTGCATTTCATTTCAGTCCTCTCCTTCTGTGTCTTTATAACATGACGATATAACAACGCAGTAAAAATAATAGAAAAAACAAAAATGCTGTAACACATTTGACTACAGTTTATTAAGTTTAACACATACCCAACCTCCACAAAAATGCAGGCGCTCTGTGTCTGAATTTGCCAAAATATTCTTACAGTGGGACATATTGTGCGTGTCTGTACAACACAAAATATAATCCAACTTAAATGAAGGTCACCGAAGAAGAGCATAGCGTATCCGTAATTGAATTTCACGTTAAAATCAAAAATAATGTAAAAAGCAGCATCCTCTATGACAAAGTACTCCTCCACAGCTGCTAGAACAAAGAACTTTTCTCTCATGCCAGAAAAAAACAGAGATGCCCAGCAAACTTGGAAGAGGCCTGCTATTTTTTATCCCCAAGGTCACCTCTCAAACTGAGCCAAAGAAATGTTTATTTATTTTTATTTATAATTTAGTCATCTGTAGAAACAAAATTTGTTGATGACATGGATACACTTTGTTTTGTAGGTTAATTTAAACAGAATATGGTCTCACTTTTGAGGAATATCTGGACAATGAAGATGCCTGCTGAGGTGCGGAAACATCTTTAATACGAACTTGACTGACCATAGGCGTGTAAGTGGCGCTACTGTGAGAGGGTATCGACTTTTTCTAGCGACTCTCGTTGTGGAAGCCAGTAAAATGCTACCTCACGTGGAAGAGACCCCACACTTGCCTTTTGCAGAAGGAGTTTTCAAAAGGATATAGTGTTACTGAATTGGACAATTTTTTCTCCAATCTCTAGTCAGCACCAGCAATAACTCCTACAAATAGCGTGCTCTGGAAAACATATGCCACATGAGAAAGGTGCTGAGGAATGGGCATCTATAAACAGAAGAATTTTGGGGGTTTACATCATATAAAAAAAAACATAAAATACAAGCAGAAGGTGAGTTTCAGCCATGCATCCATCACCAGCAACTGACCGTCCAGTGCAGTGTCACAGTGGTCCAGAGTATGTCCCAGAAACATAAGGTGCGAGGCAAGGTGGACTCTGGACGGGATGTGAAAGCAACCCCCTACACACTCTTCCACTCGCTCCTACACACAGCGGACAACTTACCTGAAACACATTTCTTTGGACTATAGGAGGAAACCACAGCCCCTGAAAAACACCGACACGAGCACGAGGAGAAAGTGCAAACTTTGCATAGCCTGAGCTGAATTCCAAATTCGAACCTACAGTTCATGTCATGTGAGCTGAAAAGATGTGTTGGTTTACTGCTGACTACGACAAAGCAGAGATCCCCAGTGTGAAGAACTGACTGGACTTCAACACATTAGTTGTAACAGCAGTAAAATAGTAAATCTTTCACTGAAATAGTGACACTGCACATCTCTTTGTTGTTTTTATCATTTTATCATTTCATATACAGTAAAACTCCATCACAAAGTGGTAAGTGAGGCCAAAAAAATTAAAACATGTACAATTCAGGTCTCCTTATTGCAAGGTTAGTGAAAACCAATATGTCTCAGTCGGTCTTCCAGTTAATGTGTGAAAAGAAAAAGGGAAAAATAATGTTTTCTTTTTTCCCTTTAATAGACATGTAGGAAACAAGCCCATTGCCTCAAATAAACTGTGGACGTCACAAATATAATACATACTAACAGAAAAATAATTCTGTTCTGCAACGACCCGCTTTGACTGTGCTGTTGATGGACGGCAGAAACACAAAGGGTTTTGTTTCTGTTCAGTCGTCGACAGCCACAGGCCCACCACAAATCTCTGGGACACAGCGAAGGGTCAACAACCCTCCCATAACTCCCCACAACAATTAGACACAACTATTTCCACAAAGGCAGCAGCAGTACATTATGGAGCAACCCCCCCCCAGCCTCCACTATACTAGTAAAAATATTAATAGAAGCTTTTATCAAAATTTCCATTATCTTTGGTAAATCCTGTACATTCAGCGCCCGCAGAAGAAGACGTTGGTAACTGGAAAATGAGCAGGAAGAAAGTAGCCAGTTCTGTTGTATCTGAATTCATCTTATCATAGGGAGCATAGCTGCATAGTTTTACTATATCTGTCCTATACATTTTAGCATGTGCTTTCAGTTTTATTCCAGTCCTTTGATCACTATGGTGTTCAATGTATCCCGCTGTAGACTCGTGAAATTTCCATCTATCTATCTACCTATCTATCTATATACAGACATTCATCAGAACTTAACATTATCAGGCTGATTTTCAGGTTGTTTGCAGAGTTAGAGCTCATCACTTTTTACCAATATTCTTCATCTTTGATGACAAGTCCCAGGTTACTGTAAGGAACTAGAGGGTAAAATCCATACACACAGCTGCCGCAGTGCTGATCACTACCGGCGATGTCAGGCTACATTCTCCATTAGTCCACCCGCGTGCGCCGCGCACCAGCACAGCAGTTATACTGTACATAATGATAATATTACTGCCACGAGCAATACATTTCCAGGAGTAGAAAATGTATGTCTATGTGGTCCTTACAGTATGTAAATCTGAACACATCGGTTTCATAATGCTCATGACATCATTAGATCTTCAGTTCCGTTACCGCGTCGCATTGTATTCTCTGGGTGGCTAAAGGCCATCAGCTCTTCTATAACCACACCTCACCATAACTACAGTGGGCAAAGCAGGACAAAATTCACTTAAAAATGAGTAGCCTGGTAATGCACGTTTGGCAGTGACGTCACATCCATCTTCTTCCAAAACTAGTGACATTAGCCTAACTGTGCAGTATGACTCAAATATTTTTGATTTTTATAACTTTCCCCTTTAAAATCACCCTTTTTCGTTATAAAACATGAGGAATTTTATTAAACGTCTGGGTTTACACTGTAAAAAAAAATGACTAAACATGGCTCGATTTGAAAGTCACTTTAGACAAATACATACAGCAGCAACATAAGATGACATGGCTATTATCTACACATCTGTTTACTGCAACTGTTTACAAGAAAAGGTCAACACCAGTGAAGATTTGTCATTTAATGTTTTCCGCCTTTCTACTAAACTGATGCAAAATGAAATGCTGGGAAGCCATGTGACAAATACATCCCTTCGAACAGAAGTGCTTTTGGTGTGGGGAAAAAAAAAACAATGATGTAAGTTTTGCAGGTGTGTGGAGCAGTGACAATGTGCTCGCATTGTGTTATTACTGTCCCTTGGTGCCTGCTGAGAAGGAGGCCTCTCTCCCGGTTCCTGTTCCTTTGCTCTCTTGTCAGAGCCCCAGCGACGAGGTGCTCTCGGCCCAGGGTTCAAGGATGCCGACTGGGTGCCACGCAATTCCTTTGAACCGCTTCCCGGTACCAGATGGAACCAAGACAAAACTGAGTGCACAAAGACAGCCTTTTGGTAATCCTCCAGTGTGGCTGCAAACACTTGGGGTTCTGTGTCTTTTTTTCCCATTCCAGCACGAAAAAGGTCCAGCTGAGAGATGAAAACAGACCACTGACGCAAACTTGTCTCTGTGTGTGTGTGTGTGTGTGTGTGTGTGTGTGTGTGTGTGTGTGTGTGTGTGTAGGCTGGGGGGAGGTGGAGGGACAAAGACGATTGTTTTTGACATGTTGTTATAATGTGTAGTTGAGGGGTGTAAAAGGAGGGAATACGAGCCAAGGCTTCATGCCCGCAGTGGGCAAAAACCTCTCTTCGGCTCTCAAATCACCCCCAGGGGCCTAGCTGCCGGTGACACGCCTCTCCGCCAATCCATGGTCAGGTCCGTCATGAACTGGCCGCAGAAATCACACATGACAGAGGTGAATGAAGCTGTTTTTCTCTTAATTCTACTTAATTTGCCATAACAGTTCCTCTCATCTCACATTATTAAAGGAAGGGGAAGGGAGCTAACTGGGGGTTTGGTTAAACAGTCTGCTAGCACCCCCATGTGGAGAGCAAAATGGGTGTAATGCTGGTTCTCGACTATTTTCACGTTTAAGAGTGATGCACTGCTTTTCAAAAATGATACCTGTACAAACTTTCACTTAACACTTCTAAGTCTGCTGATTCATTGTCTATGTATCAAAGGTGCTATATAGCCCTCCTGGGCCACTGTGGCTGGGCGGGTTTGTTCAGGTCTGCTCCCCTAGTCCAAAGTGTTGTATTGCAGTTCATCTTATGCGAGTTTAAATGTGTATTTTTGGATACCCTGCCAGTGACTGGCATTGCATTCTTCCCTATATTTTTCTTTGCCTTCCTCCCAGTGATTCCAGGATAGGCTTTAGACAGCAGCAAACCTAACCTGGAGCAAGAAGATAAGAATGATGGATAGAGGGATGGATGGACAGATGGATGGTTGGATGGATCTATTCGACCAAACTGGGTGTATTTTACAGTAATAATCAGTTCTATCTGTCATCATTTTAGATACCTCATCGAAAATTAAATACTGTGTGATTAAAGATGCCCTTTTCACTTCCTACTCCTTGAAACCAGCGCTGATTGTCCTTCAGCTTTTCTCAAGCACACAAGTCCCTGTCCCCTAATAAATAAAACTTCTAGTACATGAGCATTACAGCACTAAGGTACTTGATAAAATCTTCATCAGCCTTCATCTTTCTCAGACCTCTGATTGCCACCTTTATTATATTCTCACCTCTGAGATGCTTTGACTGTTAGCTCAGTTGCAACGTGAAGAAATTCTGTCCATGTCTGATAGGTGCCACTTTATGTATCAGAGAGCAATCTGCCCATGAACAAAATAAGGTTAAAGGAGTTTCTGCACTGGCTCTTTCTATCAGCTCACACAGAGGTTACTGGGTACATACAGCAGACTGTATGAAAATTATCAAGATGCTAATAACAAGTTGCTGTTTTCCACTGTCAGGCAGACAGCAAGAAAGCAGATTTTCCATTAGAGCAACAAACATGCATTGATGTCCTCTGAAGACTTCTTGACATTGAGGATTCAGAAGATACATTCAAGACCATCTACAGTAAAGTACAGTAGATGTCAGGTTATCATGGACCATGGAGGTGAACCTTCTTGTCAATAAAGTCTTGTAAAACAGGTAATAACTCATCTATAGCCAGTGTTTTTTGTGTATTGAATTAGGCTGGAAATGGGTTTGTTTCAACTAGATAGCTGGTTCCAGTGAGCCATGATTGACATCACATGGTGTGACTCTGACAGCAGTTCACAAAGGGTTTTATGAGTGCACCTTAGCCCCAATTTTATCCTCATCTGCCAGTCACCAGACACTCTGAAACTCTAACATTAATGCACAAAAGGCATCGCCACCAGTGTCCATTATCGTCATTGCGTCTCCCGGCGTGTTTTGACGTAGGTTTTCCCGCCTGGTTCATTGAGATTTCTCTTCTTTTGTGGTCATTATATTTTCTCATCCCTCTCCTTCCTGCTTGATTCCCATTACCGCAGCATCCCTTTTGCTGCAGTAATGGACTGTGCTGTGAGGTTTTCATGCACCTACGACTTTATGTGATGGATCCAGATGCCTGATGTGACAGGACGCTCATGAACAATGGCTCTCCGTCGTTGGAAGCGCTCCAAAAAAGGGGAGGACTTAATAGGCTTTTGTTTGCCCATACAAACAAGCAAAAAAAGTATTAATTGTACTGAAAATAGCCGTGTCTCTTTAAACACGCTCCGCGGTTGCTGGGGAACAAGACACAGAGTTTGGTATTGCTTTGTGATTCATAAGCATGCGATATTCGTCTTTCTGGTATAAGTGTCCTACGTAGTATGGTGCTGTTAGAAGTGAACGTTCAATTAATCTCTTCTAATAATAACCAAACACGCTGCATATGAAAAACTCAAGGGGCAGCAGAGTGTGAAAAGTCAGATCATAAACAGAAGATAAGGTAGGTATATTTATGAACGCTTTTATGAACAAGAGCTTAGCTGCAAGTGCTACTTGGGTAAAAGCTTCATTAGCTGACCCCTCATTCAGCGAAGCAAGTGCTTATGTGGCCCAAGTAAATAGTCTGGAGCTTTGGGCCTGAAATCCAAAGGAACAGCTCAATTACACTACAGTAGGTAAATACATGAGTTAAATAACCCTGCCGCCTAATGTTAGCACATAACCCTGAGAGTTTTACTAGACAGGCAATCCACACTTATTCTCACAGACACAGCAGTGGTCAAAATATAAAACAGGGTATGAGACATAAAATGTTTGAGCTGCACTGATGACTCATCCGACGAAGGCCTCACATTTGCATAGAAAGGAGCATGACAAACCCTTTGTTTTTCATCACCTGTAATGGAACAGCACTGCGTTCTTACAGCTTGAAAGTCACTGGATTTTGCGCAAAGTAGTATTTTCCTATAAAACAGCAATAGGAAATCATGTTCCATTGGTATGTTCTGTGGACATGTCTTCAAAAAATTAGAGGAGAACACTGCGTGGAAAATATGAATAAATAGTGACACGTACAGAATGCTTGACAGTGCAACAATCTGGGAAAAAAATTTTGCAAAAAGTAACTTTATTTAAATTGATGTCTAGTTATGCAGTGGCATAGTTCTACAAAGTTTCATTATTGACAGTATTAAAGAGTTGCTTAGCTAAGACTTTCATCTAAAGAAACTTACAGTATTTGGCCCATTTAAACATCTGGATAATTTTACTGGAGCAGGGGAATGTCATGCTGTAGGGTACTGCAGCAGGAATGGGCAGTGTATGCTGCTTCAGCTGGTCACCTTCGGTCCGTGACGTTAGGATTTGATCCTAAACTTATAGCATGAAGGCCGCCAGTTCAAGCCACATTCCCAGCTCCTGCTGGAGTACCTTGCTACTTTACAGTTGTGGCAGACAAGCGGAACCAGGTGGCATAGTGGTCAGAGCACTCACTGGACCAGGGTTCCAATCTTACCTCTTACTATAATACTTTTATTCAAGGTAGTTAGCTTGATTTGATACCACAGAAATGACCCTGCTATATAAGCTGGTAAATCACTGTAAACGGCTTAAGATCATTTCGGGTTTAAGTGAATATTAATGCCAAGTTGGGACCAAATACATTGTTCCAGGAACATGCAGAATTGGGCCATTAAGATCCCATCCAGATAGTTCATATAGGCCTTCCTTTTCACCCTTCATTCAGTCAACACCACTTCTTGGTCATCCTCTCTATTTGAGCTTCTTATATTCCACCTTCTTGAGTCCGGTGGAGCGCTGCGTTTAATCTCCACCTGCTTCTGCCTGCTTCAGGCCGGTGGCACTCTAACGGTCTAACTAGTGACAGGTGGCTGCTGCCCAGGAAGAGGAAGCCTGGAGTCAGCTGCACCACCATGCTTTGCATTGCCACCACTTAACACAGCTAGTGCCGTCTTCACCACGCGGAGAACCCTGTCTGACTTTTCCTATTAGATCAATTCTCTTCGTAGGGATCCAGTTCCTTCTAATGCTAATTAAAGGTGTCACAAGTGGTGCTTGAAAAGTGCCTTGTTAAACAGCTCACTGTCCTGAAAGTTGAAGACTCTCAACCTTTATCAATAAGCAACTGAACAGTCAAATTTTTATTGCATAATTACATAAAATACATGCTAGGGTTAGGGTTTGGGTGAGGTATCCGCTAATACACATAATACCCCAAGATCATTTTTCCACAGTTGCTCTTATGTAGATACTTCCAGTTTTCCTTTAGTCTGTAGTACCCGTATCCCGTGTTGTCCAAATTGTCCAAATTTTTATTATAACAAATATTCATCCATTCTTCCATCCATTTACGTCAGGGTTGCTGCAGTTCTGAGTCAATTCCAGCATCACTTGGCACTAGGCTATGAAATTATACCCTGGATGCAACTCCAGTTCAATCACAGTGTGGCCTTACACATATACATACAGAAGTACACATTATGGGCAGAAATTTGTATCCTGAATTCAGTATCAAAAAGCTCCTAAAATCAATTCAATAGAAAAAAATGTGCAGTGTTAGGAATCTGGATGTGTTGTTTTAGAAGAGTGGAGTATAATGGGAAGTTAATGCAATTTTGGGTGTTTTACTTAACTGAATAAATGGGAGGCAGCAGTAAATGCAGCAGATGGTCTCTGCTCCGTTATTAATCACCCTTGGGAGAACAGGTCAAGGTAAAAGTGGGAATTACGCCAGAGCAGTAGTTCCGGCCCTGAAGTTTGCATCACAAAACTCCCCCGGGGTTCCTGATTATGGTTGGAAGGACTCCAGGGGAGATAACAAGAGTGCGCTGCAGTCATATCTCAGCTGTAATCCCGACTGGATTGTGCTTGCATTGTTTAAACATGTAGTACATTATTGCTGTCATCCTCCCCACATTATGGTTAAGAAATCCTTGGTGAATAGCTAGATAAGCCTTTAAGAGTGTTTCAGCAACATTTGGAGAAATTGATTGTGAGTTCTAGGACAGGATGGGAATGCATTATAATTTTTCACATCTAAATTAAGGAAACATCAACTACTGCTATCCAAAAGTTTTCTATCCAACACATTTTCGGGACCAGATTAGAGTTGGATAACAAGGGACTGTGTTCTGATTCCCCAAGTATTGGAATAACAATATTTTAATAGTTCTGGAACTTAAGAGTTTTGTCAAATTATGAAATTTCACATCTACAGTGGTGCTTGAAAGTTTGTGAACCCTTCAGAACTTTTTATATTTCTGCATAAATTTGACTTAAAACTACATCAGATTTTCACACAAGTCTTAAAAGTAGATCCCTGTTCTTTAAATAAAACAGGTCAACCACTCACACCTGTAGGTTCCAGATGCAGCAAAACAGGCCCAAACCATGATACTACCACCACTGTGTTTCACAGATTGTATGAGGTTTTTATGCTGGAATGCAGTGTTTTCCTTTCTCCAAACATAACGCTTCTCATTTAGACCAGAAAGCTCTATTTTGGTCTCATCCATCCACAAAACACTGTTCCAATAGCCTTCTGGCTTGTCCAGGTGATCTTTAGCAAACTGCAGATTGGAAGCAATGTTCTTTTTGGAGAGCAGCAGCTTTCTCCTTACAATCCTGCCATGCACACAATTGTTGTTCAGTGTCCTCCTGATGGTGGACTCATGGTCATTAACATTAGCTAATGTGAGAAAGGCCTTTAGTTGCTTAGAGGTTGTCTTGGGTTTCTTTGTGACCTCACAGACTATTATACGCCTTGCTCTTGGCGTGATCTTTGTTGGTCGACCACTCTTGGGGAGGTCTTGAATTTCCCCCATTTGTACACAATCTGTCTGACTGTGGATTGGTGGAGTCCAAACTCTTTACAGATGGATTTGTAACCTTTTCCAGCCTGACGTGCATCAGCAACTCTTCTTCTGAGGTCCTTTGTTCGTGTCACTTCCACAAACGTGTTGTGAAGATCAGACTTTGATAGATCCCTGTTCTTTAAATAAAACAGGTCAACCACTCACACCTGACTGTCATCCCATTGATTGAAAACACCTGACTGTAATTTCACCTTCAAATCGTCTGCTAATCCTAAAGGTTCACATACTTTTGCCCCTCACAGATATGTGTTATTGGATCGTTTCCCTCAATAAATAAATGTCCATGTCTAATTTTTTAGACTCATTTGTTTGATTTGGTTCTCTTTATCTACTTATGTGAAAATCCGATGTAGTTTTAGGTCAAATTTATGCAGAAATATAAAAAGTTCGGAAGGGTTCGCAAACTTTCAAGCACCACTGTACAAGACTACATCTGAATTCACGTAGTCTTGCATGTTCTCTATGGAAAATGAGTTCATAATTAGAAAATGTTTCATAAAGCAATTTCAGCATTTGTGGTCATTTGTATTAGATTCGCTAAAAGACCTTTGAATTGTTAGTTGCTGATATCATCCCATTGATTATCACTTACACTGGAACATCGACGACGATCCATCAGAAAAAAGGGCCATTGGAGTTTTCATAATCAAACATAATAATAAAATATATTCAGTTTAATGAGAGCATTGTCAGTATTTTAAAGATCATACAGCACAGTTCCTAAGCACAAAATAGAAACAAAGGGAATACACTGACATAATATTTATTAACCCCTGCTATAAAACCTGAAAATAATCACAAATCACTAACAGAAAGTTTTATGGTTGTTTTTGTCTGTGCAGATCATACAGATGACAATACACACATTGAGTATTTATGTGTACCTGAGTTGCAATTGGGTTTCTATCCACAGCATAAAATAAACTGATGAAATTCTCTTTTCCTGTCTTCTTTCCCGTCATTTCTGGCTTCATTAACAAAATGAAATTGAAGAAAAAACACTTTGAATATCCCACTGAGAGCAAGGCTTCATTTCCACTGGTGTCCTAGAAACATAAATCTCATTATGATTTCTAACATCAAGAAGATCTACATATGAATAACACAACACGTGATTACAGATTTTTTAGGAAGATTATAAATAAATATATTGAAAATTTGTAATGACTTAAATCTCTCCTTATGTAAAGAAGACAATCGACACTACTCAACAAGTCTCTCTGAAAAATAATCGTAGACCTTTCAGAATTTATACAAATAATTAATAATGTTTTTGTATCATACTTTGGACATAAGTAAGACTTCCTAATGAAACCTAAATAAAAGGGGACTTTTTGTTGTGTTTGCGCTATCACTACATCATACTAGGTCTATCATCATTCAGTTGTAACAACTTTTGCAATAGAAATATGCTTTAAATAGATTTAATTGTTTTACTCATTACTGCTTACAAAAAGTATGTAAAAGAGAGCAATTTGGCCTTTGCAACAGGAAAAATGTTCACTCTTTTCTCATCATTATGAAAAACTGTGCTCAGAAAAGGACCACATGTTATCCTCAACTCATTTCATGTGGTCATAGTGTCATGGCAGTTGTTTTCCATGTTGTACTAAGTCTGAGTCTTTCAGAACTGCTGGGTCCCTTCCAGCATTCAAGTGTTACCAAAACCATCTTTTTCAGATCTATTTCTTTCTCAGTCTCATGACAGTTTTTCTAAATTTTCTCTATATTGTCTATTTGAATTTTACAGGCAGCTGTTTGTGTATTGTGTACCAAAAAGGTGGTGTTAAAAAAAACAAGCAGTGCCCCGATGAAGCCTTTCTGCAGCCGGAACTCTGTCTACATTTAAATGTACCAGTATATACACTCACTGGCCACTTTATTAGGAACACATGTACACCTGCTCATTTATCTGCTGAGCCATCGTGTGGCAGCTGAGCAATGTATGTAATCACGCAGACATGGATCATGAGCTTCAGTGAATGTTCACATTTAACTTCAGAATGGAGGAAAAATGTGATCTAAGTGACTTTGACCGTGGCATAGTTGTTGGTGCCAGACCAGGTGGTTTGAGTATTGCAGTAACTGCTGCTCTCCTGGGATTTTCACACGGAACAATCTCCACAGAAGACTGGTGAGTTGCCATAGAATGGTGGAAAAAACAAAAAACATCCGGTCAGCAGCAATTCTGTGGGTATAAATGCCTTGTTGATGAGAGAGGTCAGAGGAGAATGGCCAGACTGGTTTGAGCTGACAGGAAGGCTACAGTAACTCAAATAATCACTCTTTACAACAGTGGTGCACAGAAAAGCAACTCTGAATGCAAGAAATGTTGAACCTTAAGTTGGATGGGCTAGAACAGCAGAAGACTACATTGGGTTCCACTCCTGTCAGCCAAGAACAAGAAACTGAGGCCATAGTGGGCCCTGGAAACTGTACAATTGTCAACCGAAAATGGACAATTGAAGACCGGAAAAATTTCACCTGATCTGATGAATCTTGATTGCTGCTGTGACACACAGATGGTAGAGGCAGAAACTGGCATGAACAGCATGAAGCCATGGACCCAGCCTGCCTGTGTTAACAGTTCAGCCTGGTGGTTTTGGAAAGTTTTCTTGGCACACATTGGGCTCCCTAATAATTTTGTTTTGTTGCAGACCATGTGCATCCTTTCATGGCTACGATTTATCTTCCGGCATGATAATGCCCCATGACACAAACCACAAGTCGTTTCAACCCGATTCCAGGAACATGACAATGAATTCAGTGAACTTAAGTGGCCTCCCCTGTCACCAGATCTCAATCCACTTGGGGACATTTGGAATGTGGTAGAATGACACAAATGCAGCCTGAATGTGCACCTGACAAATCTGTACCAACTACACGATACAATCGTGTCAACATGGAGCAGAATGCGATGATGCCAGAATGTTTCCAGAACCTTTTTGGATTAATGGCCTGAAGAATTCAAGCTGTTCTAAGGGCAGACGGGGGTCCTACCCAGTACCAAAATGTTGTCCCTAGTGAATGCAAACTCTGATGGTATACTGCTTTGTGTCTGCCAAATAAACTAATGTAAATTGAAATGTAACACACATTGCTGAAATATGTTACAATCAACATTAAAGTACCAACAGATAGCAGGGAACGTTTGAACTTTCATAAACCTTAAACATTATTTTTTATACAATTTTTTCACACGATTTCTCTCCTTACCTCTCATGTAAATAAATTTTTCAGTGATTTATCTAGGAATAACTGTAATCTGTTATCGTTGAATTCATGTGCCCCTGTACTTGACTAACAATACTTCTTCATTTGCTGACAATAATCGGAAGTCGTGTTCTGTTTCCTTCTCAATTGTCAAGACCCTTCTGGATTGCTTACTATATGCCTAGGAATATACCATAATACCCTCCACCTCCATCTCTACCTCAATTTCCTGTTGACAAGTTACACTGCCAATACATAAGACTCCATGGATCTGAGCAGATGTCTGATTCACTTACAAAGCTTTTCCAGTAGTCCTACTGACTGTAATCCAAATCTTTCTCTATCACCTGTTTTGTTACAGCTCGCATAAACCATAAATAAAAGTCAGCCGGTTGTTGCTTAGAGTGTCTGACAAAGTATGATAAATTAGACAAATTAATCTGCAAAAAATTACACAGGGATTGAAATTTTACCTGGCAATTGAGTGGCATCCCATGCAAGATGTATATTCACAAGCTCCTGACCAGAGATTCCATAAGGTTCCTGACTGCTATGTCCCTGACCTGGATGGATGGATGGATGGAAGGATGATTGAAATGTAACAGCTTAAGGTGTAACAACAATGAACTGAGTGTATGGTATCACTGTGCATCTTGTCCAGTTGATAAAAAGTGAAAAGTTCCAGAAGGTGAACACTTTGGGCCTCTCAAAGGACTCAGCATGTGGAAAACATTTCAACTCTTATTTTGTAAAGAATTGTACTCCATTGCACTTAACCTGCCATCACAATCCAGTTGTTGATTCCAAGCAAAAGGCACATTACCCTTTATTATTGTCAGAAAATATCACTGTTAGTCTTTCGCATGTTTCATAAATGCACTCAGTGGAAAACTAGTGACCTAATAAGAACAGAAATTCAAAATAAATAAATAAATAAACCACATACATACGAATGAATGAACAAAGGAACCGACCTGCAAATGAACAGAGGAAGGAACCCATGTACAAACACACGATTGCAAGGGAGCTTTAGCCTCATGCCATTTGAGTAAAAAACATCACTAGGTATTATTTTAATTATCAAAGCAAATTATTAATCCCATAACTAGAGGCTGTTGGAAAATGTAGCTGTAACTGGAAATGAAAGCAAATAGATATTTAGGCAGAAGATGTGTTTTTTAGGCCCATTTCTTTAAAATGTACCATTACCCTCAAGTGCGATAGTAGACATGGTTTCTCTTGAACGAACTTAACTTAATCAATGAGCCACATGGAGCTTAGCGCTGTTGTTTTAGTTAAATAATGGCATGAGATCCTACCAACTTATATACTATTACTTGTAGCATCATTATTCAAAATTTTCTGAACTGTACTCACAGCTAGTCACCGGCGGAGTGTTTTCAAGGATGCCAAATGATCAGTGACATCCTGCCAGCATCTCGTGTTTAACCAAGTGCAAACCTACATTGTTTTCCTCCCGCATTTTCAGCTTCGGATTGTGTGAGCAGAAGACCATTCTTAATTGTTTGAGCAAGAAATCCCATTTGAACACACCACACACTATTGCCTCCCTGTGAATCATTTCTACATTGCTACACAGCTTTACTACAGGGCCAGAACAATGAACACACTGAGAGAGCCTATAATTGCTTGTTTTGTTCAGAATACAGATTTGTATAGACATCTTTTTTTTTTTTTTCCTGTGCGCAGTAGTGAGGCACCCACAGCTCACACATCTATTGAGTACTGGGTCAAGGTCAAACAGAAAGTAATATTAATAACTACGCTGGGCGACAATACAAATCATGCCAGAGACAGCGCCACAGTGTTTATTGTGTATTATTCCCAGTCAAAAATTCTGTAGATAAATCACATCTTTAAAGTAAAGTAAAATAGAAATTTTGCACATGCACACATGAAAGGGAGGGTTGATGAAATGTTTTACGGATTCCAGTGCTTTGAGAGGCTGGAATATGCATTTGCCACCTTTCCACGTGTCACGCCAATTATACAGCGCACACAGCGATCCTATCGCTCGCGACAAAGCTTCCCGAAGAACGTCAGCGAAGCAGTTGACTTTAAACGTCTTGTCTTTATGTTTATTTATTCAATCACAGTGATGTATTTTCCTGTGGAATAATGTGATTCTGTGAGAGCCCTGTCTCCCAGGGGCATACAGATGTGGCGCAGACCATATGGTTCCTAAAATCCTCCTTTTCCTCCACAGTTAACACAGCAGCTGCCAGAGCTTTCTACCACACGTGGCGTGGGCAAGGGGAGAGGCATGGCAGACCTCGGGTTGGACGTTTCTCTCTCGTTTCAGTCATAATCTGTTTACACCCCTCCGAGTGTCCTCGCCGCCTAATCTGACCGAGGACGCAGGACTTGAGGAGGAATTGCAGCAAACATTCCAGCAGCCAGACTCACATGGGGGCTGGGCTGGCTTTCGTGACCCTCGACCGCATGGGAGGGCAGGGGGATGAGATGGGGAAAATACCCGGCAATGGAACCGGGGGCTGTAAATTAATTTTAAATTAGACACAAACCACTGGTGGATTATCCCAGAAGAAAACTGTCAACAAGGGAAATTAACAGTGGGCAGATTTGAGCTTGGGTGGCAGGGCCTGAATCCTGCATTAAGCGTAGCCAAATACCAACCCTCAGGAATTACTACCTTCATCAAAACAGGCGTGGACAAGCTGAGCATCACTCCCAGGGGCTTCTTTGAAGGGCTCCGATTGCACCACGATCGGTAAACAGATATTTATACATAACTTCCGTGGGGTCTGGGCTGCCGGGCACATCTGGCTGAATCCCCGGGAGGGCGTGAGAGGACACAAGAGGACACAGGAACGGGACACCATGAGGGGGTCTGTTATACAGATGGTGCCCCTCCATTCGCGCTGCTGATAGGCATGTTTTTTATTGTTTTAATCTCTGCACAGTGACAGCGTTCCCGACGCCAACTGTCGGCCATACAAATGCTGAGCAATTTTACATATATTTGGAAAAACTGCACAGGAACGGTGAAGGAAAACCCCAGAATGTTGTGATTCACATATCTGGTTTTATCTGATGCTTTTTTAACTTCTGTGATGCAGCAAAGTTACAGCCGCTTAGTGTCTTAGAGACCACTACTTGTTATGCTGCAGTTGGGGCAATGGGTTGGCAGCTTAAGTACAAATATTAATCCCTAAGCACTTCACACAGGCCATAAACACAGATTCCACATAACTGCAACTTAAATCCTTGACAGCACAGCAAATGCTAGTCCAAATAGTCGAATTATACTACTTTCCTCAAAGTTATTCTAAAACGAACTGCGATTAAAGCACACTGCGCGTATCCGTGGTTCACATTTAGAATTTTGCCAGATCAAAGGTCTTAAAACTCAGCCCAAGGTCGGCAAAGAGTTTACTGACTTAAATACAGGAAGTATCAGCTGGCAAATATTGTAGTTTTCTGAAAGCTAGTATAATGCGTAGGTCTACTTCTGTCTTTTTGGTAATGAGATATGCTATGCGTAATCATTTATATACAGTGCTTATATACAAAGCAGAATATGTGAAAATGCTCAGTAGAGAAATCAAATTATTATCAGTTTAATTTATATTCATATTTATTTATATTTAATTTATTTATTAAACAAAGGGTCTGAGAAGAAATTTTAAACCTGAAGCTAAAGGGTAGGTATTTGAGTGGGAGTCCTATTTGATCCATGAAAATGTCAATAAAAACAACTTCCAGCCTCATATTGTTGAAAACTGCGGTGAAGAACCATCTTATTGAAGATGAAACAGTGAAATAAAAAATGGGAACCGGGCTAAAACAATGCAGATGGTGCTGAATGACAAGTCACCTTACCACCTTTAGCACACTTCTGTATCACCTTAGAAAAGAAAAAAGTTTGAACTATTTATAATTGTTGATGCTTCATACTGATGGTTTCTAAGGCATGAGCCTATAAAAAACTTTTCTTGAAAAAACTAAAGTCATATTTGTTTGCATTTCAAGTGACAGCCTGATGTGGTGTATTTAACAGTAAGCCATTCACCCGTGTCCCACCTATCCAACAGAGATTTGAACCCAGCTCAGACTGTGAGTTTGCATGTTTCCTTCCGGTGCTCTGGTTTCCACCCACAGTCCAAAGCAAACCATGTCAGATGAAATGACTCTTAGCTGATTGCATTTCATGTGTCTGTTACACTGATCTCCTGTAGAGGTGGGTGAGAGATTGCAGGAAGTTTAGGGTACTGTAGCATTGCACGTCTGTACATGTTGGTACGTACTATTCCTCGGTATTCGAATCTAATTCGTTCCTGAAAACGCATCGGGTACGGAATTGTTCGGATTCCGAGAGGGTATTAATTTTCAAGAGCCATTATAGCAAAACTTGGATATAGTGAGTTCAGATACCGAGGAACTGCTGTATATGGTATTGCCACTAGATGTTTTCATATTGTCAGACAGTCTACAAGTAACTTTTTTAAAGAGTTTGCACAGCAGAAATGTATTGGAATAACCACAAGATTTAAGCAGACTGCATGACTAATGGCAGGAGCAGTCCATGCCCCTTTTCTTGTTTTACCAGTGTAAAATGTGGGACCTTAAAAAGAGGAAGCTGCTGTCACCCTGCTTCCCATCCAGAATCCAGCATAGACCGAGCATCTGCTGAAGATGACCGCCTTTCCTCTCCGCAAACAGGAGCCACACGGGGAAAACAGCCACATCAAAACTTGAGAAAGTGCTTTTCGATTCAAATAAAACCTAAATCAGTGGAGGAGCTGCAGCCAGGAAGCACCTCGGAGGCTCGATCCGGCAGCCTCTTCACTAATTGCCACCAAACAAAACGATAATAAGAGAGGAGCACCGTACATATAAAAGGCCTGGTTTTCAAAGGGAAACCAAGAGCTTCAGCAGATTTCAGCCCAGTTGTTATGGTTCTTAATTACTCGCCCGCACCCACGATGGATGCGGCCTCCTGTCCCCTTCCTCCACGGCTTCCTCCGCTTGCCTCCAGTTTAGCAGAAATGGTAATAGATTTCCAAGTACCATAAGAAGCCAATTACTCTCAGACAAAAACAGAAACTGAAAAAAGCAGCCTATCTACCCCAGCTGCGTCTAGCAGATGAGGCTTCGGAACATCAAAGTCTCACATTCGATAAACGATTCTGTGGCAGATGCAAGTTTTCGTTTTCCCCTCGTTCTGAGCGTAATTCCATTCCCGCTACATGGTGACAATCAGAAGTTGCCCCAACTTACCTGAATTACATTCATAAAAATCTGCACCCACCGGGTAATTAATAATATTGTAAATCGCTTATGTAAACTACTAAAAGGATTTCTTTCTCCCTTTGGCGCTCAAGCGTGTGGCTATGAAGTCACATACCATGGGTCTAAGGTCCAAAGTCTTTTTTTTTTTTGACTGATTCAGTTTCTTTCTTCACCGTGTGAATGCGGTGTTTTTAATTGGAAATGATATAAAATCAGATTCCTTTCGGCAGGTTCCAGCTGTGAAAACCGGAAGACATTTGGATCAAGGATGTCTATTTACATCAAGAATGTGCAACGGGTTTTTAACACCAATAATCCTGTAGGTTTTGACATACGTCTTAGTCTAAGGTCTACCGGACTGCAGCATAGCTTAAACAACGGGAGGCGAAGTGCTATTAACATTATTACCGCCATAAAAATGTATATAAGCCGAAATGGATTGAGCCGTTACACTGCCATGAAGGACAAGAATTATCATTCATTAATTTAGAAGCTGGAAAGAAACTACATGAAGCAAGGACTGTGATTTATGACTGGTTATGACACTAATCAGCTGGCAAGCATTGTGTCAGCCAGACTGGTTTTATTTTATTTGTCTCAGAGGCAGGGGAAGATCTACTGATGTGGATGCCCTAGACAGAGGTCAGTATGGAAGCACACTGTCTCCACCCCATAAGGTCTCCTTCACTTTAATTTTGTTTACTCTTGTTTTTGTTTAACTGGAGAGGGCTGCCAAATATAACAAGGGTCAAGAAGCATTCATTCTGGCAATTCGCTGGTAAATATAGTAGCGTGACCCATCACTGCAACTTCCAAATGCTGATCTGTCAGCTTCATTTGCATGCAAGGAAGGAACGATGCTTCGGTGTGCGCTAAACACAGGAGGCTAACAAAACGGCGGGGCATGATGACTGCACAAGGACAAGTACATTCGATGCATAATTACTCGGCCCCCAAAAAGCCCCCAAATGCTGCCACAGTACAGTTTTTGACAACAAACACAAGCAACTTCTTGAACTTCACTTTCTAACTATTTAATGCCACGCATTTCATTTGTAAATGACATTTCAACTTGGTTGTTATTGTCTCCTCATTTGCAGCCCTCTTTCTGCAGATGAAACATTCCGGTAAAGGGCAAGTGGCAGCTCCTGTCCATTAATACTGAAAAAGCCGAGACGCTAATTATTAGGTTGTAATGTAATTTTTTATAAGGGCCGGTTTTCCTGTCGACAGCCAAATTAATAAAGAAACTATTTTCTGCTTAACTAAGGTGTTTAGCTGAGAGCTGCCTACATTTTAAAGTCTGCATTTTCCTACTTTGGATGTTTTACCTCATTTTGAAAAGAAATTGCCTAAATTTCCTAGAGAAAATTATCATGTCGTCTCAAACCCTCTTTTTGCCTGGTGTCTGAATACTGGTTGCTGGCGTCTTGTACCTCAGTACATCACACAGCGAACTGGAAAAACTACCACTGAAAATGACCCTTTTACACCATATAGTGAGGAGGATAAAATGCAAAGAATAAACAAGTTGAAATGGAGTCCAGCATCAATATTACAAAAATATTACCGCATTACAATTACTACACACATTCAGTGTGTGTGTGTGTGTGTGTGTGTGTGTGTGTGTGTGTGTGTGTTTTATAGTAACATGTAAAGTTTTGTAACTTCTCATTTTACGGCTACTTAAATTAGCAAACGCGTACTCCTTTTTTCCTTTTTAATGCAGTTTTATTTCCATTGGTATATTACGCCTTGAGGCAGCCGCAGATTCTACACTTTATTGCATTTTTCTTCTTAGTTTTTTTTTTATAATGAATCCAAATAATTTAATTAAATGAGGAAATCCGAAACCCAATCTCAAGCTCAAATCGCCTGAGTGCACAAATCCTTAGAAACCAGGGGGCTCATCTTTTATATAATCAATTGTAAAAAACCTAAAGCAACAAAAAAGGAAAGATAATGCAATTAATTAATGAATTAATGGACCTAGCGATTCCTACAACCCTCCGATAATTTACTGAAATAAAAGTAAGGATAACTAGATAGACACAAAGATAATTATTGTTTAAGAGCGGCAGCATTTCGCCATACAGTGTAGATATCGAAAGACCTGTGTACCGGCATGAATGAGATGGATTGTTCTTTCTACTGGGAAGTGCAGCACAGCGACTAAAATAAAGGCAAGAAGAAAAGCTCTTCGTTTTCAAAGGCTGAAAGCAGTTCTCTGTATACCTGCTTTTGCTGGCAAAGTCAGATCGTTCAGGTCACAGGGAACAAAAAGCAGAAAACAAGCACATCATTATATGGATGTCCTCCATTTGTGTTGCATGAGCTCAGTGTAGTTTTGTTTACCTCACCCCTTTCAGTAAAGGCATGCAGCAGCAGCAGCATCGTGCAGATGTGACACTTGTGCTCTGTGTTTTGCGCGGGTCGGCCATTCCTCTTGCCAAGGTAAGATTGCTCCCCCAGTAGGGACCTCCTATCTTTGGAGTAGCCTCAGGCCCTCTGCAGCAAGTGCTCTCAAATACCAGTTGCCTTCTACGCCTGCCTTCTCAGCTGGCAACTAAAGGTCCTTTAATAATTTTCTGATTCCATCCTACTCCCCTACTCCCCTTCTCACTCAATGGGAAACATCTAACAAGATCCCCAGGATATAACCGTGAGGCACCAAATAAGCATCCTGCCGGCCGCCCTACGCCTGCCTTCGGCTGAGCAGGATACCGAGGAGAAATCACAGGCAGGACCACGAGACGCAGAGGTATGACCTCCACTTCAAAACGATAATGGCGCTGCTCTGCTGCTGCGAGTTCACCGCATTCCTCCTTGTGCGTACTCCTTTGTTCTGTTGCACCGCCGTTCATGAATAGAGTAGCTAAAATTATAAAGAAAGACATGGTGTGCATGCATGTCATCATGAAGAACAAATACATCCCCAACGAGGATAAATTCTTCCATTGTGCGCAGTTAGCAGAGGCTACTGACTTTAAAGGCCAAAAAATGTACATGTTTTTTCCTTAATATTACCGGATTACTTTTCCAAGATGCATGTCATCATCAGAAACAAAAAAGTTTCTCAACAAGCGTACAGGTCCTGCTGACTTTGAAACCAGTTAATGAATTAATGATCCTGCTTTCACATATATGCTCATATATCTTGCCAGCTTTTAAAATCTACACACAGCTTCTTAAATTATTTCAAATAAAATACAAGTATATTATGGTTTTCTCCAGAAATCCATTTTTTTACACAATGTTTGTCCTTAGGAGGGATTTTAATAAGATCAGTTTTTAGTCTGTCGTATGTACACTAGTTGTACTGTTAAGCAACAGCGTTTAAAGGACGAGAGAGAAACATGTTTTTTGTATTAATTGTCATCCTCGGTGCCGAGTTCCGCCTTTCGGCAGTGTCAATAAAGCCTACGTGAATAGCTCCGAAGCCAATGGCCGCCCCACAATGGCTCAAATAAAAAATGCATTTTAAAAAGCATGATGAAGAGTGTGAGTATCCTTCACAGGAGGGAAAATGAAAATATCTCGCGGTGCATAACAGAAATTCTCAAATCTACCTGTTCACAGAGGTCTGCGTTTAAGCAAATTGCAAAATGTTAAATCATTTAATACAGCGCGAGGGAAAATACGCAATGATAGCACTACAATAAGCGGAGGGATTTTTCCCAATCTCAGTATTAATTTTATCTGTGCCAAGATGAGGTCATTTAGAGTAACAATAACATTCCCTCTTACCCCACGATGTGCACTAAAGTATATGACAATTTTTCAAGAATTATAATGAACATGGGTCATCCCATTCAGTCTTCTGTTATCAGACCAATGTCAGCATGCTAATATTCTGCTTAACTCCTTTCAGCTATTCTAATATATAATTTACTTATAAAGCCAGAACTTCCATCCCAGAATTTGTAATGAACGCTATTCACATGTGCGAGCGGCAGATCGCAACACGCAGCTCAGAGTAGAGAAAAATGCATCCCATAACAACTAACATGCAAAGTTTTTGGGAGGGAGATGGTTCCACAAACAACGAGTTTTGAGACCTTTCAGACTTTCAGTGGTGAAAGAAAATCTGAGAAACAGAGGGGGTTCATTTCATCACATACAGGCCAAGACTGAGAACACAGGGTTTAGATTTTGGAGCCTCTTGTGAGTAGGAAGAGCAAACAGCCAAAGGTGGTGCAGCATAGCATTCTGGGTCTATAGGTACAAGGGAGCAGATCGATTCATGTACACTGTAGACCAAAGTAGACTACAGACCATCTTCTAGATTGCAACCACATTGTAATCAGAGTCTTGACCTTGACACACACAGCTGCAGGAAGCCAGTGGAGAGACGCTAAAGGAGGGGAGATACATGGGAATGCTTTGGCAGGCACGACTTGTGCTTCAGCATTCTGCAAGAGTTGTAGGGACCTGATCCAGGTGCAGGCAAGAAGACCAGACAGGAGGGTACTGCAGTAGTCCAGGCAGGATATCACCATAGCTTAAAGCTATCAACAGCATGGCACTTTCATAATTGAGATACAGGAGGGCAGGTATTATTCATTTTTAAAATGTTAATATGATCATGTAACTACAAGCTTTAGAAGTTTTTATAACATACTAACATACTGATAATGTCAGAAGTCTAGCAGTGCATCTTTTTAAGATGTGGCAAAGGTCAAACGTCACAGTTAATATAATATGTAATAGCCCTTCCCGGCAAATTGAACGCGATAATTTCCACATGGGGTTCTGGCTGGACTGAACAGCCTCGCTTCAACTCATTTCAAACCTTCAGTATGCCCTGTAAATTTCCAGTCAGATGTTGGAGCACAATTGCTGGAAACTAGTTTTTATCAACTAAAAACGATGCTTGACATTGAGGTCATCATTTTGAGCTGACATTTGCTATTGTTCTTGGTCAGATATTCTTACGCAGCTTTGAGGCGTTTGGGGTTGGTATCTCGCCGGACAATGAAGAACTGCCCAACTAGCAGTAGTCCTAGAAGAACAGGCCACTGAAGTATACTCTGATACTGGCAAAGGCTACCATGAAATTGGCAAAGATCAACACCTTTGTGACCAGCGAGGCCAAACCAGACTATGACGCTGCCTCCAACATGCCTGACAGCAGGAACTACATACTGTAGATACCAGTCATTTGCTAAATGTTTATGCATCTTATAAATACAGTCATTAAATGTGTAGCTAATATTTTATCTCAGGGCTTACTTCATATGTTATATCTGTTTCTGCCATGTCCCCTGATCTTTGGTTCAGCACTCTGTGTCGCTGTGTGAGATAAGCACGCCATCAATATAAATTTAACTGAACTGAATTGTGTATTCTGCAGCTGGACCCCGATATTTAAATTTCTGACCCGTTTGTCCATTAGTCTAACTTCTGCTCCTGTAACAGCGGGTTTCTATGTGTTTTAGCCCAGGAACATGTGCTTTTAACCTGGGGCCCTCACATTTTTGACTCGTACCTATATAGATACAAAGCAGCATTTCTGGTTTTGCTTCTGCTTAGAAGCATTTTAAGTCTGTGTGTGGTATGTTGTTTGGTAAAACGTAAAAGAACTCAACACATGTTCTAGGTAACCCCTTAATCGCTAAACCAATGCTGCACGTCATGGCGGGTGGTTATGAAACCTACTCCATGCGTTCAGGACTCTGCTACGCTCTTGTCTTCTCGGGGTAAATACTTCACTTATTTTAATCTCCCTTCTCAGATCCCTCACTCAGTACTGGCTGCTCTCATTAGGTTCTTTAGCAGGAGATGATTGCAACTCTGCTATGATCTCTTCTCCCAGAAGATCTACTGCTGTCCTGCTGTGTTCGTCCTCCCTCAAAATCTTGAGCCCACCAGCCCGCTGTCTGCTATCCCACTTTTTTTTTCCTCGTGGCACTGCTTGATCCTCTCCAATCTGGCTCCGGCTCAGTTCGTTCAAACGAGACTGCTCTCCTCTCTCCTCACTGACGTCCTTAACAGCTTACCCCCCCTCTTGTCTTAATCCTCCTTGATCTCTGTGTTGCTTTTTGACACCGCGGCTCGCTAGTTTCCCTCCCGTCAGCTCTCAGCCTTGCTCAGCATTTCATCTCAAGCACCATTCAGATGTATATCAAGGCACTGTTCGTGCCCTGCCTCCATCGACACCTCACATTCCACACTTTTCCTGTTACGCCCTCTCACCGAGGGTTGAGCTCCGGCCCTCATTACTCACCCATTAGCACCTCCCGTTGAAGCGGATCTGAGGCCTGCTGCCTGTTGTACCTGCTTCTTGGTTTTGATGCTCTCTCCCTCCGTTTCTTTTCATGCGTCACCTGTGGTCCCCAAAGCGCAGACCACTCGCTCGATCCTCCAGCCACATTTATAATTCAGTGTAATCAATCTAGTTCACAACCTGCCTGGATGGAGTCAATATGGCTCATTTGTAATAATCAGATATTCATGTTCCTTGTCTTACTGAATTAACCAAAAAGGTGTGATTTTGATCAGTGCAGTACATTGCTGATATGTTCTGACTTTACACTTGTTGGATTTAGGATTTATGTTGTTTTTAATCAGTTCTGCCTCTTTGTATTATTTTAATGTTCATCTGCCATTTTATTGTGTATTAATTCTGTAAATAGCACCCGGTCCTGAACAGTTTATTTCTTTATGATTAATTTTAAACTTTAGGAGGCGATATGTGTTTGAGAAAATGTGTTTCGTGTTTCCATTTTTTTCGTCCTGATCAGTTGCACAAAAACAACCCTGCTGGTTTTAGCCGTCTTGCAAGAATAAACATGAGGCAGACATTAATAACATGCAATGTTTGCACTTTAGACTATGATCCCTTGACAGATTGATCTTGTTTATGACCACACATTATGTCAAGTAGGCATAAGGGGCTTCCAAAGGTTGATGTCCATTTTGCTGCAGGGTTTCATCTGCTTCTCTTTTACTATTTTTAGTTTCCTGTTTCGCTTTCAAAGCAGGACATGTTCGTGTTAAACTATCCGACAGCAAGCAACCTGTTTACAGAGAAATCAAAATAAAAGCTAAAGTCTGGAATTTCCATTACTGGAAATTCATTAGTGAAATGACAAATTTCTCCAAGCTGGAAATGAGGGCCAGAAAATTCATGATGGAGTGCTCAGTATGACAAGTTCCAGCAACATCAAAAGGAAACAATTATTGATGTACGTAAAAGGTTGTTGTGATATTTGCATTATTTAAAATGAGCGGTGTAAAAATAGTGTGGTATATCAATTCAGTATGGATTTCAGTGTCTCATTTATGTTAATCACGCATATAATCTTGTAATTACCCATAATGTGTATGAATTAGAGAATACGCACTTCTGACAAATGGGTGTTGAACTCACAGCAGGATGAATCACCATAACTATGTCCTGTGGTAAGTTCAGAATTTGTAGTCGGCCAGTTTTACACATTCTGATATTTCAGTGGCGAAGCTCTTAAGCATCGAGAGCACAGTGAAACTACTAATACTGACGCGAAATATGAAATGATACTGTGTGTATTCTAAGCTTATTGATTTGCGGAGACTATGATGAGATGATTTCATGCAGAATATGATGAGATGAAATTCAGTGGCCAAGAAGTGGAACCGAATAACTATTTACACATCTATCAAAACTAGCTCACTCAAAAGTATGAATTATGTAGGCATTTGCAGTCTTTTTGCTTATTTGCTTACTTATTCATTCATTCAGCCAATATTACTTCATTCATTCATATATTTTGTAATCTGGTGTACGGTTGACTACTACTACTGCTCCTTCGTATTTACTTTAACTGAACAACACAGACTTCACAGTTACCATAATGAATCCATATGTGGGGCAGGAGTTCATCTAGCAGTTAAGGACCCCAGTTTGTGACCAAAAGGTTGCCAGCTCAGCTCCCAGGAGACGCCTTGCAGCGGCACTCTCGCAGAAGGTACTTAACCTGAACGGCTGCCGTAAATATACACAGCTGTATAAAAAGGTGAAAACATCAAACTGGACGCTTTCTAGGTCTCTTTGGATAAAAGTGTCTGCTAAGCAATTTCCTTATATTTCGTAACAGCTCATGGCAATACTCCCTATTTCCCAAGTCAGTGAAAAGGATATAGAGAGATGTGAAATAGGTGTTTTAAGGCAATAGAAGATGGAGCGGAAACCACAGACTGGCCTGTCAGGATATGCTGTTTGTTTCATTTGCTTAAAACGGAGTTAAGTACTAATGACAACTAGAAGTGCTTAGGAGTGAATATGTTCTCACTGCTGGGAGGAGGCAATGTTGACCTGCAGGAGCAAGAACAGACATCCTTACTCTCAAGTGTATGTTATATGACCCCGTGACCCAAGTCAGAGTTTGTTTCCTCACCAGCTGAGTTCGATCACATATGATGGTGTCAAAGTGCTCCACTAGCAAGGGTGCTGAGTCATCCCCAGCCTCCCTGATGGTCCAACCCAGATGTTGTCTGGCAGCATCAGGCAGTCAGAAGCTGCTGTGGTGAGGCAGAAAATGTTTTACAAAGGCCTGGGGATTTACACATAGTAGACAGTGGCTTACACAGACCTTGGGACATGCACGTGGTACACAGTGTGGTTCACACAGCCTAGGTGCACACACGACACACAGTGTGGATTACACACACCTTGGGGTGTGCAAGATAGATGCAGTTAAAGAAATCATAGGCTCAGTCTTAGTCAGTGCAGACAAGAATTTAGGAAACGCCTCTCCATGATTGTTGGTTTGCAGTCATGCAAGACATGTTTTTCATGTGTCACGACTCAAGCGCAAGTTTCATACGACCCCTTCAGCAGGACAGATATAATGATTTGATACACCGCTTTTGAGAATGGATGGTATTTATTCAATTCTGTCCTTTTTCTGTGGTGACTGCAAATTTGCCCTTAGCTGCCCCCATGCAGATGAGGAACTTCTGATCATGTGTGACTGGACAGGCCCCACAATGCGAGGACAGCACCATGCAGCCAGTTTCATCAGTATGTTGGGCTCAACAAATTGTGGTCTGTGCACCAGAGGAATTTAACAAAACTTGCATAGAAACAGTAATGGAAGACCTTAACCTTCATCTTGAAGTTCCGGGGGGGGAAAACATTTTAAAGCACTGACACAGTGTGGTTTCTTGGAGGACTGCTTGACACGGTAAAATTTTGGGGATTTTGAATAGAAAAAGAAAAGTGCCCTTGAACTGAGGCAGATCAACAATGACAAAAAAACTTCATCTTTATTTTAATAAAATAAAAAGGAGACTTTTATTTACAAACACATATAAAGAGATACAAATAACAGCTGCATACTGACACACTGTTAAGTCCTCATATGTGTATTCAAATATTCACAGGAACACAGGGAACGTTTTAGTTTATGACCAACATTAGTAGTGCTAAACTGGACAGTAGACATTTGCCATATATACCACTGAGTTTAACGCTTTCCTAATTAAAGTGTTTAAATTTTTATAATAATAATACACTTTCATCGTTCAGTTAAGGTTATATACAAGTGCGTGCTGTTTTTGAATGAGTTTTACAACTTCTGCTTGTCATTAATTATTCCTTTAACCTTCACCTTTCCCTTTACTTCCGCTGCATTGAAGGCTTCCCCCTTGTTCCAAATTGTTTATGCTGCCATCATCTTTCAGTCCAGACCTCCCAGCAGCTGGACCCACCTCTGAGGACCAGAGACAAGGACATTTGATGGTAATGTCTCCTCCTGCGTGACCAGTCCCCAGTTCACGTAAAACTGACCTCTGCTTGCATGTGCTTTCAGAATCCAGTTCCATCCCAGCCTCTTCCAGGACATTACACCCAATGTCTTCCTCCTTCACTGCCTTGGTAAATGATTCCTTTCTCACGTCTAGCTGCTGTCCACCTACTATGTGTGGGTCAACTGGCCCCTCCTCACCTTCCCTTAAAGGAGCACTTGTACCTGTTATTTGGATGGAGTCATGCATCTCATAGTCATCTCTCTCTGGAACCCAAACAGAACTCCCTCCAATGATGCAAGAATTTTATTCGTACAACAAAAGCTAGGAAAATAGTGGTTTTTGTGCATGATGAATTACAGATACTGTTTTCAAATATTTGCTTGCAAATATCTAAGCTAATTGTATTTAATGACTGACAAGTATACGGGAATTACTAAATGGCTGAGCAAATAGCAGCAGGTCTCATGCTTTTCTTGATCCAGAGGTTGTTGTAATGTCTGGAATTAACAGAGCTATGGCAGTATTCTCAGTTAAATTGGAACTATTTGTATTTATAAGCTAAGAGAAAGTTTAACCCCTGACACAGAAATCACATTACTGAGATACAAACTGCCACTGACACTAATCCAAAAGGAATAAAAATTAGTCTAATGCTGACACTGCAGACGAAACGCAACTGGAAGTCTTTATCCCTCCCTAATCTCAAGTGCCAGTCTTAGAAGTGCGGAGGGGAAAATTGAGCCCGTAGTTCAGCTTTTGGTCAATTGTGCAGAAGCAGAGCACTTCTGAGCAACACAGGATGCAAGTGGTCAGCAGCCTCTTGCTATCGACAGCGGGTGGTGGGCTGTGGTGCGGCAGGTGGGGTATAAATAACATCACAGCGTGAGAGAATCGGTGCACTGTGAGATGGCAAACAAACAAGAGGGCTGGGTGTCAGGGAGTGTGTGCACACAGCCAAACAGGGGGTGCACTCCCCTTCAACGCCCCCCTTTTCCCAGCCCCACCCCCTGGGACGCAGGATCTGCAAATGAAGAAACTCTGTATTTTTTTCCTTTTTTTTCCTGAAAAACACTCTATCTTTTTTTCATCATTTCCAACTTTATTTAAAAGACTCTTAAAACACTACAATAAATAATTAAAACTGTTATGTAGCAGGTAACACTCCATTACAAAATCCAAGTTAAAAACAAAACATATACAAAGTACATGACGGTAAAAAGTCTAAAACAATTAAAAAGATTCTCCAAGGCTCAAAATAAAAAATAAAAGAGAACTCACCGGCAACTCCACCGCAAAAGAGCGGTACCCTGGCCTGTTCCAGGGTGCTACCGGAGTCAGTCTACCTCAATGGGTGTAAGCACGTCTTCCCCTATTAAAATTATATAGTTAAAGACAAGGACTCAATAACAAAGAATCAAACAGTCAAAGGAATAATAAATACAAAACAATTAAACATGTGTAAATGAATTGAATACATGAATCCACACCATTCATACACCCACCCAGTGAAACGCTAGCCTACACTACGCTAACTAAATTCTACATTCACACTTGAATACGTAACTGAGTAAATGATTAAATGAATAAATAAATACAACAACCAGAACAGATATGACAATATAAGACAAATATACAATATACAAAATAAATTATTACAACACTACAATTAGATATATAAGAATATATAAAAAGTGAGTAAATACATAAACCCCTACACCTAACATAAAACATAAAACACACACAAAAAATAATCACATACACTGACCAAAAAATAGGGGTCGCTGGTCTTTATATGCGAAAAGAAGAACGTGTGTTACTTACTCTGGAGTTGCCCAGGAAAAACACTGTATATATATGAAAACACGCTATATAAGGCCAGCGGTGCCTTTTTATGTAATTGCTTCGCACGTGTGTTTCAGTTGCTCCCTATCTTCTCCTTCCTCTCCAGGTCGTGGTTAGCAGAAACAATTATCTGACTGCGAAACTGACACTCGTGTCACTAGTCCACGTTCCATTTAACGCTCTCATTATTGCAGTAAATGTCTTCCTCTTCTTGTTTAGCGCTGTGACAGTCCTTGGACCGTCAAGCGAGCGCCTGCCACTGGGGAGGTTCCCCCGAGGACAACCCACAATTTGCAACGGGAAGGCCGTGTGGGCGATGGAAACGATATTCAATCTTGGGAGTGCTTTCAAACAGCTGTGAGAGAGCAGGGGGGAAAAAATGTTTTGGCACCATTCGGGTGGTTTGTTCAGTAGTCCAGTAATAGTGATCAATGCAGAGGCACAAGGATCCACCATTAAATCACTTCTGCCATTAGGATACGACACAGTTGAGTGTTTTTACAGCTCCTCAGCTGCCAGACCTTAGGGATGGCAAAGCACAAACAAAGGCATCCATTTCACCCTCCTGTGGCCTGGGGCGTAATGGGGAAAGAAAACATGTGCCTGTCTTAAACTGTAAAAGTTTGCACTGATTTAGATGCACTTTGCTCTTTGGGGAAAAAAATACACACACACACACACACACACACACACACACATATATATATATATATATATATATATATTTGTTTATTTGTGGAAACACTGATCACGTGATTTCCTTAAGTGGACGTTAAAGCTCAAACAAAAATTTATCCATAGATTCCCAGTTCTAGCTAGAATATATCTGAAAACATAAAACATGCCTGAAAGGATAAATTCAGAGACATTGCACTACATTGCCCCTTCCATGATGAGTTTGCTACCGTACAGTTTGCTCTAACATTGTGTTTCAAGTATGAACTTCACGGTACTGATCATCTCCCACTCGGGGACCTCAGAACTGCTTTCAACCATTACAGTGAACAGCAGCCCACCACAGAGGGCTTTCAGCTTGACCAGGGAATTCTGAATTGTCATTATGAAAATCTAATTCGAGAACTGTCGGTTTCCATTATGTCCGTGGCGCTCACAGTCCGAAGGTTATTGATTTAACTTGTAATCTACAAACAAATGTATTACCCCAGGTTTCCGGACCAAGGGAAATGGTAAACCAGAAGGAGAGGCACAGTAATGGCTGGGCCCGGATGGGAAGCCAGGGCAATTTTCTCCCACCTGGAGATGATTACTTTATTCCCCACATTCTGTGTTCGTAGTTTTTTTTTTCCTCTCTCGGTTCTTTTTTCTTTTTAATTAACTGATGCTAATGGAGACCTTTAAGACGGTTCATCCGTGACACACCAGAGCAAAAAAAAAAAGAAAAACGAAGAGTAGCCATGCTGGGAACGTGGACTGTGTTGCCAGAATGAAGCTGCTGCATTTCTGGGTAAAATCTTAACAGTTTTTGCTGCAAAAAGACTTTTGAACTTCAGAGGCCCCCTCTAAGGATTTCATAATCAAAGGTTATATGATTTTGCCCAGTAGCCCTGAAAACTAGGAAACTGTAGGAGGTACAGATATCAGAGAATGCTTTTGAGAGTTCCACATCCTCTGCCAACATGATTAAAGTGCACATTTATCAATTTTGTCAGCTCATGTAGTATCAGCAAAATGAGAACAAAGAGATGTAGGAAACGTGAGGTGGTGGGGGTGCGGCTTTTTGCATGTCAATCAGCACAATGGGAATGGTCTCTCAGAATCATCCATGACAAAGGTAAAATCACTGTGGCGATTCCTTTAATGTGTCGGCTGGCAATTCTGAAATGGCCTGCTATGCAATATGACGGAAATATGAAGAGGGGAGAAATCCAACAGTAATGACCACGCAGCAGAAGCGTGCCTCTCCAACACAGGAAAGAACATCAGTGCCATCTAGTGCTACAGCGGGAAGCCAGTAACACACCTTGTGCGTCTTGTGTTCGGTGGCATTTCAAGTCTGTGGACTATAAATACAGTGTACATCATGCCATCACGTACCAGTGTGTCATTATAAATTTGGCCAGACGTCCGATTATAGCTAATGAATGGGACATTGGGATAGCAATCCTCGTGCTTTAAGGTACTGACTGTAAATCAGTTGAGCTACTGGACAACGTAGCACACGGTAAAGCAGATGCTGATGCTGAAAGCCAACTTCTCCTCTTCTTTAACCTCTCCACCTGCCCCCATATGCAAAACAAATTACCATCAACCATTAATTCAGCTGTTTACTTTCAGAACAACATTACCGGTGTCATGGATTCAAACCAGCCAGGATTAAAAAGGAAGGGGTGGTGGGGGGAAGAGGTCTGTCTGTCCCAGAAACCATAGGACAGGTGGTTCCGGCATCTGGAACGAGGAGGTTTGTCGCAGTATCCAGCACCTCGCGTTCACCTTGCGGGTAAATTAGTAACACGGCAAAAGATGGGAGGTGTAAACGATGGTGACAGTGGCACCACGGAAGGCACCAAGGACACATTCTTCCACAGCTTTTTATTATTGCATTAATAGGAAGAGCGACAGCTGGACGTGTGCCTGTAAATTGTTTAAAAGTTATTTAAAGACCAGTTGCGGCCCGAAGTGGAAGGGGGGCCGGTGTTCTGATTAGTCCATGCGTCTGGAGATTTATAGCGGCACGGGGTGCAGCCGTGGCTGTGTTGACGGTTGTTTATCCATTAATGGTGATTACAAGCATAATTCGGGTAGCAAACAGTGCTGTGACAACAGTGAGGCCAAAAGCAGTGTTGCATTTATTAAAATGTAAGCCACAAAACCCATGACCTCTTTTGACAGTTTTCTTTGTCAGTGCCAGCAGGATGGGTCATTGGGCCAGAAGAGAAAAGCAACACAACACATACTCCTTAACATCCTCCTCCCTTCCTACCAAAGCCTCTCATTTCGTGTCCTTGGACAAAGGCTCAAATGCCACAAACAGGTGATGAAGATGCTGTTGGGAGGACAGGCCGCATTCACATGCTGCCCGTCCCAGTTACAACTGTCTCTGGGGCCGGCGTGACACACATTGGCCAAGACACACAATGGCCGTGACACACATGGGCTGCAGAGGAGGCTTTGAGGCAGATCCAGGACACAGATAAGGCTGAAGTTAAGGCTTTCAGGGAGCACATACTATTGCCTCCTCATTCCCCTGCACTAAAGGAGGAGCGACGAGTCAGGAGGAATGGTAGGTCACCATGAATGGAAGTCGCCTGAATACAAAAGACACGGAGTGCAGATCTTCCTCTGCA
Source organism: Arapaima gigas (assembly GCA_900497675.1). Classification (NCBI taxonomy): domain Eukaryota; kingdom Metazoa; phylum Chordata; class Actinopteri; order Osteoglossiformes; family Osteoglossidae; genus Arapaima; species Arapaima gigas. The sequence goes on from UFQX01000085.1 coordinate 722,321, forward strand.
TTTTAAAACGCGCTGCTCTGTTTGATATGCGCTGCGCATCATGACCATGAGAACACTGCATTTTTAATTTATTCATTCATATAAGACTACTCCGTTGGTCATTTTGTTTCTGGGAGAACCCGCTTTAACGCGCCCTTCAGTTTTCAGAGCACTTTGAAAAGGTTAAGCCCACACTAAAAAAATAACACTAGAGGCACACAATAAAAACACTTTCCTGATAGTCTCAAAGGCATATTTCAATCATCATTTAGTGTGGCAATCCATATATTTTTTATGGCGCACTTTTATGGTGTTTTAGGTCAGGAGAACATAACCTTTTCTGTTTGTCCTCAAGCAGTTTAATTTCATCACACTCTTGGTTTTCTTTCACATGTTAAGGGACCTTGGAGCTGAGAACACCCACAGAGCCATGTAGACAAGGTTAATGATCGCTTATTATGTGTTGCATGATTTGCTCTGAAGATACTGCAGGCCACAACCTGTCTGCCAAATCAAAGAACAAAATACATGCAACTCAAATTACGGCGCAGGTGTGAACCTTCTGGGATGGAATAAAGGCAAACAAGCATAATAGTAGTCACGGGTTGCAAGGTGACCTTGGATTTTTATCCTTTTTTTATTCATTCAGATCAATTTGATTTGAAGAGTGCTTATTGCATGAGATTTAGAAAATGGTCAGTTGTTTCTGTTTTTCTGCTGAGGGATAGAGTTTATACCTAGGGCAGTTCCATTTGACCTCCCACCTGCTTTTATTTTATTGATCACAACATTATATAAAGGCAGAGACACAAAGACATTGCACCACCATCTGCATACAGTGAGGGTTAAGGGCCAGATGGTTACAGAGGGTCACAGCGTCATACAACACTGTATAATAACTTCCAGAATGGTGGCCAGACACTCCAGAATTGTTCTCAATTGTCGTTTCAGTCAAAAGTTAATTTTTCAAGTAGAATGAAGTTAAACACTTTAGACACCCACATATTTACAAAAGGGACTTCAGCTGTAGACCAGGGCTTTAAAATGTTTTTTTGATAAGTGTGTCAGAGAACATGTTCAATGGCTTCATCAAAAAAATAGCTTGGGTTGTGGTTTAACAGCAAAATAGAAGGTGATAAGTCAAACTTCACACTGAAGGTGATTTGAATGGTTGAGTGAACTTCTTTCCAGTAAACCTTTATTTTGTCACAGTCTCAGAATGGAGTAGTCCCAGAGTATCAGGAGCTGCTTTACACCTGAAACCCATCTGCAGTGTCCCTGGAAACATCCTATGGAGACACACTGGAGAAGGTAGATTCTGTTGATGGACTTGAAACTTTACTCCTGCCTGCCTAGGGAGATGCATGCTGGGAAAAAAAACTGCTGACCATTCATGATCACCGAAAGACACATTAAGGTCATGTTCCCATGTCTCTTTCAAAGCGTCGCAGAAGTTTCTACCAACACCTATTAACAAAGAATGTATGTAGAAATCAAGCCTTTGGAATTGTTCAATAACCAAGAGGTGTTTTTCTATTTCAGTTAATTCTACTTTCCCACCTGCTTATTCAAACTGGTGAGACAGTCTCTCCTAGGAGCCTCAGTGTTGCTCCAGTCATCATACACATCATATGACCTCTCTGTTTCCATGTCCTATAGCAGAAGTACAAAAACTGTGCAAGAACTGAAAGTTTTCATGACTCTACACTTGGTCCTTTCATTTTATTATTACACCATGGTTTTCTTCCAGGACTTCCCTAATTGTGTGCTTTAGCACATTGACAGTTTGATGTACTCTACCTGCCTGTGTACCTCCCCATGTTTGCCTGGCTTTCATCCCACACTACAAAGTCAAATAAAGTTTATCCTACTGTAAAAATCCACAAGTATTTGCCAGGAGTCAATGTCTTCAGTGGCATTTATTGTATCATATTTACCTTATGCCTTTGCTGTCTGAACTCTCATTATCCAAATAATGTTTTTTTTTTCCCATAAATGTATGTTTTTCACAGTAAACACAACATGCTTGGTAGATCCCTGCTTTATGCTACTGCTTCCATTTTGCCTTTTTAACAGATTATTTCATTGTTTATTACAGTACATTTGTTCCAGTGAAGGAAAACGTTATTTGTTTACGATACACAAACATACCCACTAATGAGTTAATTCAGTATTTAATAATTGAATAATTTGGTGTTTAATAATTAGGTAATTAAGTGCTTTTAATGTGTTATATTATGCGAAAATTCTTGGTGGACTTTTGTATAGGTGTTAAAGAGTGTTTTAGTGATATTTGGGGACATAAGATGGGGGTTTTGGGATTGGTTACAAACACATGATTATCTTCCCTTTTAAAATGGAATATACGCCGAGGTGCCAGTTTATTAGGTATACCTACCCTCCTTTGGGCCTTCAGAACAGCATGAATTTGTTAGGGTGTGGATTCTACAAGATGTTGGATGGTTGTGCGAGAATAATGCACCATACTGAAGTGATTGCGTTGTGCAGTCAGTGCAAATTTGATGGCTGTAGCATCTTGATGTGAACTGTCCTTTCCACCTCATCCAAGAGATGCTCAATAGGGTTGAGATCCAGTAACTGTGTAGAACACTGAGGTAAAGAAAACTCACCATCATGTTCCTGGAAACACTCGGTGACCATGAACATAGTCAGCAACAAGGTTCCAATATGCCGTGGCATTCAGGTGCTGTCCAGTGGGTATCATGGGCCCTAATGTCTGTCAGAAACCTTGCCCCAACCATCACACTGCCACCTCCAGCCTGTACTTTTGACGAAAAGCAGAACTTTTCCATGGATTAAATTTGCTTGTGTCAAATTCTAATCCTCCCATCAGCATGATGAAAGAGGAATCTGGATTCAACTGACCAGACAACATTTTTACACTCCTTTTGCAGGCCATTCTAGACAAAATCTGATAAGCGGTTTGTTCTAAGACAATATTCTGCACACAAATGTTGAATTTAAATGTGATTTGGTCCAGGCCTGGTTGTTGCCTGTCTCTTTGCTTGAATGATTCTCAACCATTCTCCCTTGACCCTGCTGATCCACAAGCTGTTTTCGTTCACGGGATCGCTGTTCACTGGTCCGTCTTTGTGTTTTGCATCAAGCATGGTAAACGCATGAAGTGGTTGTGCAAGAAAACTCCAGGACTATAGTCATTTGGGAGATGCTACAACTGGCATACCTAGTGCAGGCTATCACGCCACTTTAGCGAATTTTGCCTGTTCCAATGCTCAGCTGAACACTAACTGGTACTAGAAATGCTCATCTGCCCCATTTACGCCACACACTGCAGTCATGTGATATGTGACTTGTTGAAATATACAGTTTGTGTTAAGGTGGGGGATGTACCTAATAAAGTCGCAAGTTTGGTGTCATCTCCCACTATCTGAAAATTTGCTATCCGACACATTTTCAGGAACAGATTAGATTGAAGATTTGCAAGAAAAGGGGAAAAGTAAAATGACAATTTTAAAACATCAGCAAATGAACATTCAGCTAAGCCAGTGTTTATAATGGTTCTCAGGCTGATTCTTTTCACACTGTTGTTTTGATTATTTTCTCCATGTATCCTCAACCCCTTCTCTGGCTTGCCGATGCCTGTCCCGAGCTCCCCACTTGAGCCACAATAATCCATGTTCCAGATCTTGAAAAACAGCTGACATCCACTGATGCAGGACCCCCAGACCTGAGGTCAAAGCTGTCGTGATTTCTCGCAGAGTAAATGTCCAGACATTTGTACCGCGAGCGAGTTTGTTTCTCATAAATATTCCTAGGCAGGTTTCTTTTTTGCAATATGTACACAATATGAGGATTAGCATTATTAGAAAAAGGCATCTTGGTATTGTTAGTACATCACAAATTACCTCATAACAGATTTTTTTTTTTTTTCTAATTTATATTAGATTTGCAAAGTAAATACCTTCCCAAAACGAGCACAAAGTACAAAAGATAATATGTTTGTTTGCTCTCTAGCAATTATTTCCGAATGGTCTTCTTATGTCTGCCCGCTGCCACGTTGGAGAAAGAAAGAGAGCATGTATTTCTGTGATCCGGCTCATCAGAAACCATTAGACAGACAGGTTTCGGAAGCAATTTCCCCCTCAGGAAGGTACAGAAACTTTCCACATCCTCCATTTTTTTCCCCCTTCTAGTCCCTTTGCAGTCATTAAACAGCAACATATTCTCCCTCTCCATTCGCCGAGTTTATTATGAGCAGCAAGACCAGGACTCCAGACGAAAATGAGTACAAACGAATTTCCTGCTTGTTATTACCGTCTGTGCTGATATTAGTAACATTACCCCAGAGGTGCTTCTCTAATTATCTCCTGCAAAGTGACACTTCCTACAAGACTCTCCTGGATTAAAGAACCAACCTTTGATCCGCATTTTAATTTCCCAAGGAAGGAAAAAACTTTTACTATTTTTAATAAATGGGGAAATTACTGAGATGCAGCGGTGATTAGCCATTTTAAAAAACGAAAAAAAAAAAAACATAGACACAAGGAGGCTGGTAAAACAAAGACCAAGAAAATAAGCAAAGATTTGAGGCTATTGGCTAGAAGCTGAAATGTCATCTGCACGCAATGTTGTTAAACCCACAGTTTCTCTGGGTAATTTTGTTCACTTGCTTATTGTTGTCCTGAGAGCTGCCGGGGGAAAGGAGGATATGCTCAGACAAGTGGTTTCATATTGACTCGGATTATAACGTTGACGGTTTTGCTCAATATTTGCTCGATAACAGACTTCATCCTATGAACGGTAGTGTTTTTCTTAATTAAGGAAACCAAAATAATACGGTCGCATCGGCACGGTATGTGGGGGGGCTCAGTGGCCCATCAGGTAGCGTCGATGCTGCTCAGTTTCCGGGCTGTAGGTTTGAAAGTGGGTTTGAATCCAGCTCAATTGCAGGTTCTTATTTATGTTTGTCTGTGTTTTCTTCCAGATGGTCTGGTTTCCTCGCAGCACTAAAACACACGTGCTTCAGCTGAAGCATGTATGTCGCGTATGTATGAAAGAAAGAATGAGTGTGTGGCCAGGGATCCTATTGGCTGTTTTCCCATCCTTATGCCCTGGGCTTCTGGGATAGGCTCTGGACAACTGCAAACCTGCATTGGACAGTTATTCATAAAAAATGCCTGGAAAAAGAACAGCACAAACATTGCTGAAATCCCCAGAAATTCAGTCACAAGACTCACATCTGTTGTAGACTCCTAGGAGACCTTGGTTTCTGTTGGATTTGGTTAAGATTGGCTCCATTAAGCCCAAGCGGAAATGCTTTCCAACAAGGTGTGTCATCACATCTCATGCTGAACGAGGGAAAGCAAACACGTTAAAGAGCAAGGTTCACTTCTTGCCACCTCTGTCCTCAGTACAGACGGACGTCAGAGCTGTACGCAAAGGGTTGCAGCTCGGGAACCTGTCTGAACAGGAAGAAAGACCAGAGCGGCCGAATTCCGTTCACCCACTCCCTGCTGACAACTTTTCTTTTCCATTTAGGACCTAAGAATATGCTGTCACTGTAGCGCCATTGATGACTGCACCTAAGGTATTTTAAGGCCAAATGCAGTTATAATCACACCCGCTGGCCCTCGCACTTTCACTCCTAAATGGAGTCCACTCAGGGAAATCCCTGCTGAGCCCAGTATGTGTCAACACCCCAGAAGGTTGTTCCATTTCAATTTCAGGCAAGTGTAGTATAATCAGACCTACTGCCCTTGCACTTGCACTCTTAAATGGAGTCTGGGGCATGGGAGACTTCTGAACCTCAAACATCCTATCTATCATAGCAAACGCCTTGCACGCAGTGATTCGCAGGTGTAGACTTTAAGGGAGATTAAGGAAGGCGGCCAGCATTAATGACTACCAGGTGTTCAGCTGGGCTGTTACACATCCGACTGATCCCTCCTTTTTGTGAATATACTGTTTACAGGCATTGACAGCTTCTTCTCTCGCTGTATGTGTATCTCCCCTGTAACAGTGCTTTTGGGCTGGCGGTGTTCACAGACCACTCTTGCCCAGGACCACAACCTAGTCTGCACCCGAACTGAAGCCGAGACGACGTAAAGTTAAACAAAACACAAAGGTTTCAACTGTCGCCCTGCCTAAGATGAGAAACTAAGAACTTCTCTGATGCTGTGTAACTGTTCAGCAGAGTATAGTGAAATAATGTGTTTCGTTCTAGTAAATGTCAGGTCAAACCTGAACCTGAGTATCCATCCCTCCATTATCAGTAACTGCATGTCCAGGCCAGTAACATTAAAAATTGAACACACCCTGACCCTTTGGGTTCCATCAGGTTTGTGTTGGATAGCCAACATCTGGGAGCCAACTGTCAGAGCATAGTTCAGATGCACATGGGAAAGTCAGCAAAGCAATGCCATCACAGCAGAGCTTCTTTTATTGGTAAGACTATTAAAATCACTGCTGTTTCCATGGGAGACCAGCAACAATTGTTATTTTTCCCTTACGGAATATTGCAGATTGCGGAGATGACTTGCTGAGCGAAATTCCTAGAATAAAACCCACGTGCATTTAACCCAACGTTTAATTTGATCAGAAAAAAACCTTTCAGAATAGTTTCTTTTCCACCGGTTCACAGAATTCATGCAGTGCGGTTCATAAAATTTTGAAGGAAACATATCCAGCATTCAGTGAGCAGCTCAAATGAGGATCAGTGTCCCTTGCAACGTATGTCTTTGCACTTTGTTACTGTCTCCCTTTTATAAGACAGCACAACTGAATTTCTTATTTGTTTCTTAAAAATGATCAAAAAACCACACAGAAGAAAAAATAAAAGTGGCCTCCAGCAAACAAATTTGCCGAGGCACAACCGAAGCAGGCAGAGAGCTTCCAAATGTTACGGCTCTCTTTTTCTTCAATATATCCTACTTTTTAGACTTTTTTTTTGCATGCTGCATACTTAAGAAGTGTTCTCACTTAGTCACAGGAGTTTTGGGGTACCAGCTGTTCCACAAAGCCCACTGTGCCTATGTTGGGCTTTAATGAAGTAAATCTCACTCTATGTGTTAATTAAATACCTTACAAAGCAAGTGCAGCACAACGGCAAATCTCACGTTTATCAAACCAGCAGAAAACAATGCCTTTGCCTCGAAGAGCTGCCACCCACCAAACAAAGCTAAAAAAAAAACAAAGAAGTGATCAATAGTTTTTAAAGCTCTTTAGGAATATTTAACACCCAACAAATGGACAAGCTATTATGACTAAGATGCACACTTCAGCCTCACAAAGAGTTTCGTGTCGCGGTGTTGAGGGGATCTCTGTTAAGCTGGCAACCCACTCGCTGCGCAGTTATTTTGTGTAAAACCTCCGAATCAAGGTACTGCAGCACAGCGCTTAATGTCATCTCCTGCTGAGAGCTTTGAATCCCACAAAGAGTGTGGCTTCAGTCGCCTTGAGCAAAGTACTTAACCAGAATTACTCCGCAAGACACATAACTGCAAATCTCACGTTATAAATGGTAAAACAAAGGCACCGACTGAACGATTCCGAATCGGTAACGACTACATACGGGGTTGTGTTTAACACATTTAAAGATTCTGTGAACTGAATGCTAAAGCAAGCAATGGAGTCTATACGGTTTCAGTATCTTGTACTAATAAAGCTTTATATATCAAGTATTGGATCAAGTATTATTAGTTTGTTGCTTAGCTGATACTGCCACCAGTATTCGGCCCATTTGTGAAACTGGGAATATTTCTGCAGTAAATCAATGTATGTGGCCCTACAATAGACTGGCCTTCCATCCACGGTATAGCTTCACAGCCATGCGGGGACTGTGGGATCGGCACCGGACCTCCATAAGCCTAACCAGGACAAATCAGTATGTCTCCGGTGTAAAGATGGCTTCCTCATCTCGGCTGAGTTGGTTTCAGGTCACTTGTGAAGACAGACTCGATTTAGCTGCAGACAGGTGTTCTCAGGTGCAGTCTGCGTGAGCCAGGATGCTGGAAGCGACAAAGCAAAGAACACCGTTACTGGTGACATTTCGTTCCAAGGACAGAGCTGCACATCAGCAGCGCCTGCCTTCTGTGGAAAGTTCTGGAGGCAAAAGGCCTTCAGCTGCAGACACAGCAAAGCATTAGCAATGTGAGGAGGAGACAAACGTTTCTGTTTCATCTGTTTTTAGGCAGAAGCACCAAAGCAGGAGCACCATTCACAATATTTGTTTTTTCTTTAACTGTATATACAAAAGTACAGCTCTAAATAATAATAACAATAATTTGCTATAGGTATCTAAATATTATTATCCAATATTTAGCCAGCTTGAAATATTTAATACATAATATTTTTAAAATATGATCATTTTATTGCTTTAGGTATTCTATTATTTTATTTATTTATTTATTTTTAAATAAACAGAATTTGTTGTTATTTTTATGTTGGCTGGATGTTTCGAATGAGGCAGCAGGAGACCTAACCAGACCAGATCATTGTGATTCTGACCTCCTGGTTAATGTGATTCAAATCGCAGAAGCTGTTAATTAGTCCACATTCAGTCGGAAAAAACCATCGTACCCTGCGGTTCCCGAGGGCCACAGTTCCCGTATTCTGCTTTAAATGGACAGATCATCCTTTTCTGCCCATAATTCCATAACAGCCTCTAACTGAACCACCACAACAAAAGAATGGGCCCAGGCGGAGGCAGCACTGTTCAGAGCTCCAGACTCCAGCAAATTGCCCACGCGGCATGTCAACATTATCGGCACTATTAGTACACCTTCAACACTCGGGACAGATGAGTCCAAAACCAGCACAATCGATAGAAACGTTAGTACCAGGCAGGAGGTTCGTGATCTTCTCAAGTCCACCTACACATCTCTGGTTCTAATGATCCTGATCCGAGACAGCAGACACACCCAGTGTGGAACCAGGTGAGTCTCCCTCAAGCAATAAGAGCATATAGGAGATGCTTTTCACTGTTAGTGTTTAGCTGTCACCTTTACCCCAACTGACTGACACTGCTAGAAACAACACAGTTTACTCCTTCCCTCCATTCACTCGTCTACACATGACAGCAGCGTAAAGCTCTCGTTCGCTCACACGCTCTCACGCTGCGGGCAGCACTGAGCCTCCGATTCGCCACTTTCAGATTTCATGTAAACATACCGCAAGTCTACAAGTAGTGAGATTTTACAGCAGCGTGACGCAGGTGTACCGGGATCGCCAAGGTAGCCAACCAATACGTCTGCTACTGCTGGTCTCCCACTGAAACGCACACGCAAAATGACCACATGCGGTCTTCAGTGTCAGGTCCTGATTTAGTCGTAACCCTAATCACTGTGTGTATTTCCTAACGCGAGTCTGTATTAAAATTTCCATGCTAACCTCTTCTTGATTTTCGCTTGCTTACGCCCGCATAATGTGACAACTCCCTGTTTTAATGAGGTATTATTACAATAATCGCCTTTTCCAAAGGATGATTTACCGCAGCGAATTTCATCTCGGTCCCCAGTGCAGCAGCTGCAGAGGGATGCTGGGCACATCTCTAAAAGTGGTGCAGCCTTTGCACGGGCAAAGCGCTTGTTGTGTGTGTATTTTTTTTAAGCGCTAAATTTTACAGGAGTCTGTGAGACCACATGAAAAGGCTTTTCAATAATAACTAGACGCTAAAATTGCTCTGCGCTTACATGTACACAATATCTCACGCACAGCAGTCCGATATTTTTAATTCAAGCCATATACAGAGAACCTCAAAACGCACGGCTCACTCGGAGCAGCGTGGGACTCAGCGCTTAGAACTACTGCCTTCCACACAAAGGAGCTGGGTTTGAGCCCCTTCTCTGGCTGTAGTGCCCTAGATCAAGGTGTCGACAGTAAATTTTTCTAGTAAATATTACCCCACTAAAGGTAAATAAGCTATAAGCAGCTTAGCACACAGCTGTAAGCTGCTTTGGAGAAAACTGTCGTGTAAATGATAAGAATCATCACCAGTGATGACAATTTTCTGATGGACACATGAAACTACCAACAGGTGGCAGTGTCTGTAAGAGGAAACAAACGCAGGTTATGAGTTCAGCAACAGTAATTTAAGATTAAAAAAACATAAGGATAAGCTATCCAGCTGCATGGCAAGAGTAGAAACACAGAGTACCTGGTTTTTATATTTATGAGAATACTGTATGCTACGTTGCCTTAACTGTACATTTGAAATGCAGGTTTGCACTTATGCTCTATGCTATCTAAGGACATGAGTTCCCAGCAGGCTGATTCGGGCTATTTTCTATATATAATAGAAAAATCTCAAAAAGACTGTCAGCGTTTCACTAATGCATCCCCCATGGTAACTACCAGGGAATTATTTGAGAAGAGAGCAGGCATTGCTGACAATGTGAGAAACTGCCCATGTAATTCTGTTTGCTTCAATGTATGGTAACTGCTGATAACAGTGCGGTAAATCGTTCAAAAGGCAGTGTGGGCTTACCCTTCCCGATGTAATCTCAGGAAGCAGACGGCCGATCGCCTCGGCGCTCGAGTGGCTCTTGTCGCGAAACATTGAGACGGAACAGGAGAGGCCTGGCACTTGGGCCCGAGCCGGTTACGTGCATTTTTGCATTATCTACATGTTAATGCTAGAATAAACCCAGCTTCTTTGATGGCAGGAAATCAACATGTCACCAGTGGTTACAGCCCCGTAAAACAAGATGTGCCCATCTCTGCGTTACAGATACACTGTCAAGACCAGTGCGCATCTGTTATTATAAGTAGCATGAAAGTGATAATCCATTTTTCCTCGCTCCAGTTCTGGACCTGCTCTGTAATTCTCCATCCCCACTATTAAGATCCGTGTTGAACTGAAGGAAATCATCAGCCCTCGCAGTAACAGTCCTTGTTGCTATTTTTTGTTTATTTATTTATTGTGTCATTTATTGGTTATTTATGTATTTTGCATTCTATGTTTAAGCCGCTGTGTGGGCTGTTACAACCCCAAGGCTGTCTAGGGGTAGAGTGGGGTGTAACATAAACTGTACCAAGTTATCTGTGGTTATTTGGACGCAGCAAACAAATGCGTGTATTTATGAGTGACAGTGGCGCACAAACGCCAATACCTGAAGCAAAAAATTTAAAAAAAAACAGAAAGAAACCTAATCCAACCATTTGTATTACACAAGAGCTGTAAAACAAAGACAATAAAGGTGAAAAACCTGAAATATGTTTTCTGCAGCCTTACACACTACTCTGCTCTACACTGACCATAAAACACACAAACGGACAAATAAACAAACAAACGGTGCGCCATCGACCACCAGAAACAAACAACACGCTAAGGCAAAAGCAAAGGCTGCAGGGAATTTCCTCGGCTGGATTAATGAAGTTATATCGTATCCTATCTTACCCATTGATCTCCTCGCAAAATTGTTTCCATTTTTACTGATTGAGCACCTTGTGAAGAAAAGATAACAGGAAGGCCAAACAACCTCTCGAGCGTTTGTGAAAATGAAGTCCAAGAAACGCCGTGTTTAATTTGTCACGTTTTTCTAATGACCTGTTACAGCCGTTCATGCTCTCTCCAGACTTTTTATGGAGATGAGCTCCTTTGACCTGCTAGTAATTCTCAGCATGCACATATTTAGGAATAACCTTGAGATGTAGAGGCCAAACAAATGCATACGGGACTCACTGTCTGAGCTTCAAGCAAACCTGTCCATCTGCTCCAGACAATCGAAATGCCATTCTGCTGTTGACCTTCAGCTCTGTGGCCCCCGACGCCACCAGGGTCGGTCGAATTCCAGCCGTCCTCAGCAAAAAGGGATGGCCCAGCGGGTGGCCCGGGCCGGCCGGCGTGAACCCGAGGGCTGTCCTCGAATGCCCCTTGGCGTGTGGCTGCGCCGGCCTGTGGGCATTTTTGTTGCCGCTGGCAACAGGCCGGGCTGTCAGAATGATGCATGGCAGGTTGCGAGTCTGCCCATCTGGAGGGTGAGTCATTACACCTCTCTAACTTTGTCTGCAGTCGCCATGGCGCTGCAACCCTCAGGCCACCGATCTCACATCGGCACAAACTCATCTGCTGTCAAAACTTGTGGCCTCCGTGTCTCTTAACCACCTACTCTGAGGGAGGGGTCCTAGTCTGCCCAAGGTGAAAGCCAAAGAACCAGAGCAGTAGGTGTGCATGCTTACAGACACCTTTACGTGCAGTTCTGTACAGATGCAGAGATAGACAGATATAGAGACAGACAGACAAGCAGGCAGGTAGGCAGACAGATAGATAGATAGATAGATAGATAGATAGATAGATAGATGTATATATTTGCTTTATTTAAAATGCTTTATAAACCCCTGCAATTGCAGAAGTGCCCTTGATCAAGGTATTTGCCTCGAATTGATACAGCTCTTGTTTTTCACATTAGATAATAATAATAACATAACAAAGATCAATTTCTTCATGCAAGTTTGAATCCATTTATCTGCATTTTTCAGGTATTGAGTTAATTTTCACTAAGTTTCTGAATGTATTTGGAAATTGCACTTTAAATGAGACGTACTTAAAAAAGGAGTAAATCTGCCTCATAATCCATTTCATAGCACCTTGGAGAGCCTTGAGACAGGGTGCGAATTCTGTGCCAGGGAAAGGTAGAGCGCCTGAGTGCATTTGTCCTGCGCTCGTGTTCTGGTTCAAGATCAGGAATGACGTGTGTTCTGTGCGGCTGGGGATGGTGATTTACTGCGGTCTCCTCGCGCTCTTAGCCCTGCAGCTCTGTCAGCCCCACGCCGGGGTCCTGGTGCTGGTGCAGAGAGCACTGGGAGGTACGGCGTGTTTACCACTAACAACACTCTCCCACACTCACACCACCACACAGTAACCAAGCACTGCTTTTGCCCATAAACAGAAATTATAAGAAGCAGAATTATAACTTCATCCACATGTGCAGTGATATTGTGCTGATCACCATGATTCATAAGTCAGCCAGATATGACATCATTTCTGCTGAACGGTTCATATCGCTTTATTGTACGCAGATTTTTCTAAATATTTAGCAGTGTATTGCTGTCAAAATCCTACTGCTACACCTTTAATTTACAGGAATAGAAAAAAATCAACACTGAAAATAATCATCATTCCTTAAACATAATTGTTTCTGAGTTTTGTATTTTCTTCAACTTTGCACATTTCCCACGTCTGCAGTCTGTAGCTGTGAAACTCTGTCACTGCTCCACTTCTTAGTAGCCTGTTTCTCTGTATTATTTCTTTACAGTCTTGCCATTCAGAAGATCACCAATAGATCACAACCAACTTGTGCTGCCAGCTATATTTTATATATACGGCAGTGGTACAGGAGGTCGCACTGCTGCTATATAGTGCTTGGGCTGTTCGGGAGTGGGTTCAAATTCTGCTTAGTCTGTGTGGAGTTTGTATGTTTTTCCTGTGTCTGCATGAGATTCCTCCTACTGTCCAAAGACATGTGTTTCTTGTTACCTGGTCACTTTAAATTGCCTGCAATGTGAATTATACCAACCTGTTTTGGACTGGTGTCCCGTCCAGGGTGTAGTTTCATAGCCTGATGCCCAGTGATTTCGGGATATTTTTGTCACCAGGATACAGCAGTTTCTTACATTAATATTACACAACATTAATAAAATCAGAGGAGAACACAAAAATGTTCCTTTTTAATTGGACAAAAATTACTAATATGTACTCAATTGTTGTTTTTCTAATACTTTCAAAATTGAGAAACTGTCATCAACTTTCATTATTGTTTCTAGTAGTTTCCAAACTCGTATGTCATGGTACATCCTATTGCTGACCAGAAGAGGGCGATAAACGCTCAGATTAATTAAATTCGAGACGGAAAAATTAAAATCGATATACATTTATTTAATTTTAATGTTCAGCTTAGTTTGAGCTCCATTTTTCATCTTCTGTAAGGAAGAAGATATGCACAGACATTCATGTTTAATTAATTCTGACAATGGTCAAAATAACGTTTGGCGACCTTTTCAGCAAAACTAGCGCCATTAATCTCCGGGTTTCTCCAACGATTGAACAAGGCATTGTTTAGATAAAACTGTAATTCATAACTTTGCTTCTGCTTAAGAAAAAAGCACATTTAGTGAAAACCACACATTGCGCCAGCTATTAAAACCTGTTACCTCAGTTCGTTGTTATAGAATGAATCTCACTCTTCTCCTTCAAAGTAAATCAGTTTTGTTGCTTCATTTTTATTTCCATATACAGTCATACCCTGAGATACACCAATTCCAGTTACCAATATTTGACTTTACAAACTGTTTTATTCAATGTCCCGGCTTCATTTCTTCAAGTTTACAGGCCCCAGTTGGGATTTCTGACAGATGAGCAGCATGAGGCATTTACATTTACATTAATATATTTTGCAGATGCTTCTCTCCAAACAATGAATATTATGTGGTATAGGTGACACCTGTACCCAAGATGATTTACAGCACTAGATCCACTATGGTGAACTCCCTACACTCATTGACATAACTATACAGTACAGGAGTGTAACACACACGCACACACACTGTGGCCAATTTACAGTCATTAGTTCACCTGAAATACATGTCTTTGGACTGTGGGGCCCAACACCAGGAGGAAAGTCAGTGTTTGCTAAGTTTGCTGCAAGTAACCATACAGTTATACTGAGTAACTAATAAAGGGAAACTACCTTGTGTTGTGATGTGGACCACAGAAGTTGGTGTGTTGATGCTTCTGTATTTGATGATATTTTAGCAAAACTGGGTGTCACTTTTGGGGCTCAGGAAAACATCGTTATCTCTTTTACTTATGAAAATTCAACTTTGAAAGGTGTTTTTCCCCTTACCTTCGCAAGGTGAGTGTGGACTGTAAACAGTACAGATACAAAATCCTTTTATATGCAGCATCATTGCCATTTGTTCACTATTTGTTAGCTATGCCAATATTCTTTCTTGTTGTTTACATTTATTTATTTATCTGAATATTTGTTTACAATGTAAAACTACATACAATGATTTATCGGGGTAATCTTTAATTGTATCTCTTTAGGGCGTGTGCTTTGACCAAAGCAGCACTACTACAGCTGCTGCAGACGCTGCAAGACACAACTGAACTGAAGTCTCTACATCTGTGTCCTCTCATTAATGTCAGAATATTGTGTCAATGTGGTTTCCCATAGCAACACAAAGACAGCACCTCGAGTTGTCTTTTCTGTCCCTTGAGGAAGTAGACGAGGTAAAAGCAGCTGAGACATCTATGAAGCACAATGATTCATTGTCATGAAAGCTGACACGTGCACAGCATGTCTTCCGGGGATGGGCGCCTTTCACCGGCACCTCCCATGTTTTCTTCAAGTGGAGTGTTTCAGCCGGTGTCACTCCCGGGTGGGGCGGCAGGAACCAGCCAGCTTGTGCGTCCATTGATGACACTTGAATGTTAAAGTCTGGCCGATAGATAGATAGATAGATAGATAGATAGATAGATAGATAGATAGATAGATAGATAGATAGTCAGTCTTATAGGCAAATAAGCATTTTTCTGTCCTTACATTTGCAATTATACTATTGCAATTGGGAGAAGCTTATCTTCAAATGGATGCACAACTTGCAGTAAGCAAAAGTGCATCACAGTGAACACAGAGCTTTAGATACAAACACAGGATCATTACACATTTTGCTGGTGTACATCACTCAAGTAGCTGGTTATGGAAGTGGCATTCAAATGGCAAATATGCTGATAAAAGAAACAGATGGTGAGGGACTAGTTTATAAAGCTCTTGGGAGAGGAGAGAAATACATTCAAAAAAGATGAATTATGAGACCATTTTTGAACGGGCATACTTGAGGGATTCAGCACTTCTGAGGGAGACAGGGAGTTTGTTCCACCATTTAGGGATTTAAGAACTTGTTCCTGCTCTTTCTGGTCATGTTTAAGTTTGTAGCCTGGAGAAGCTGTGCTAATTTCTTCTCACTCACACACTTAGTGACAAACACAGTTTGACAGGGTAATGTTTGCCAGTGTGGCAGTCTAGGTAAGGTGCACACCTGCACAGATCACCAGATGTAGAATCCTTCACAACGTTCATGAAGCAGATACATGCCTACAGTACACCTACAGATGCTGCTACCGTACCTGAATATGAGCACAGCTGTTTAGCCGTTATGAGGACCAACCTCATGCTGTTCAGTTTAAACAGAAAAATCTCACATGCAGTAATAAGAATCTGTTTATTGATTTTACTTAGGGTTAGATTCTAACCATCTGCACAGTGTAACTATGATCAGCTCTTTGCTATATTTTCATCTAAGGCATAACCTGATTTTCTTTGGTTTGTTATGTTAAACAAAAAGAAAATAAGTATTAATTCTGGACTTTAGAGTCCACAGTTCAGCTGAAGCACATGTCTGTGGATGGAAACCCATGTGAGAACAGACAAACTGCACAAGGACTGAACCAGATTTAAACCCACGTCTGAACCCACAGCCCAGGAGCCGTGAGGCAGCAGTGCTACCTGCTGCACCTCTGCGATGCCCTGAGTAGTGACCTGTTTATTCTAGCTGTACTGTGTTTCAGCATATTTCACGGCTGTCGTGAAACTGGTGGGAAGTGTTTGCTGTCGAGGTAGAACATTGGAACACTGGAGGGCTGTGAGGCTGGAGGATCTAGCAATGCTGTTTCTTAGTGGTTCTTGCACCTCCTCCTTCCCATGAGCTTCATCCTAATGAAACTTCACAGATGGCTTCAGGCTGTTATTGTGGGACTTACTTCCCTCTTCGTCTCTCAAGCAGGGCTTATTACAACCCCCCCAAAAGAAAATCTAATACTACGTCGTTCATATTGCACAGGAAGTTTTACATTTATGTGCAAACATTTTTTTACCAGAAAGGAATATTGAAACTGCAAGATCTTAAAAACTAATTTGGCTTTAAATTTTGAGAAACTGTGTCTTTGCTAGTGCATATCTAAGTACAGAAAATTTCTACAATATCCTTTCTGTACTACTGTCATAGTGTTTACACACTGACCGGATGTCTGTATTATCTCACATGGATTTGTCCTCCAACTTATATACTGCTTTACAGAATACTGATTTCTCCCACTTTTTAGCTGATCTTTTCAAAGTTTTCATCTCACTGACATCCTCTGTATACTGATGCATTAAAAAAAAATTAAGCACTAGACTTTGGAATTGAAAAGAAATTAAAGCTCATACATGAATATTAGTCCAGCCATAATGGGTGCAAATTTCAAATGATTAAAATATGCATTTAAAAAGTCATTGTGGTTTTACTTGAAGATTTTTTTTTTACATAACGCATAATTTAAAGACAAAAAGTATCACATGACCAATTTCCAAAGCACATTTTTAGGTTAATATATCAAGCAAACTCTTCCTGGGCAGACAGACTGGGGAATTTTCATTCTACTGTGAAACAAGGTAGATACACACTTGTCACTCACAGGGCTGAAAAACCTAAATGTTAGCTGGGTATTAATGAAACTGCAATCTCCTGCAATAGAAGTGTCCCGGATAAAAGAAACTGTTGTATTTTATGTAAAATTGCCAGCAAGTAGCCACAGTACACCATCTCCCTGGTGCAGGTGAGATTTTGCTTGCAAACCGAAATTGGAATATTTGTGTTAAGAGATCTATTAGTAACTTTTGAGGGGTGTTAGGACCCTTTCAGAAAATAGGCCTTGTGGTCCATTATGTGTCCCTCATGAAGAGGCCAAGGTTTCCACCTCATGACATCTGCATTTCTTTGCACATTCTGTGCTGGACTTGATAAATGCTTCACATTTTATGCATGTTTTGGTGGTGTATGTGTGCTTCCTATGCTTCTGCATACAACAGTTTTTAGTAAAGTTTGAAAACTTTATAAACAGCCATACTTTTAAATGCATTTTTGATTCATATTTCACTTTATGACTCATTCAAGGCCGATTAAAAAAAAAAACTGGAGTTAGGAAATGTTTGCCAGATACTGGAATCAATGAATGCTTATTATTTAAGCGACCTGTTGATTGTTTTGTATCTGAATTTTTGACACGATAGAGAATCTTCAACACTACCACACTCTGTAAATCCTGGATGAAAAGGGTTTCCTACATAGGATTGGTCAGAAAATAGGGGTCAGAAAACACAGTAACTGAGCGCGCAGATTTGCACTGCCATGTCCAAATGACATCACAGTTTAAGCCGAGCTTAGTCAAGATCTGATTTATTGTGTAACGTGAGGGAGTGCTCAGTTCACCCCTTTTATATAACACCAAGAAATTAAAACCTCAGTATACAAGCTGTTTTACACAGTACCTATTACTTTATGTGAGGAAATATAAAAAAATGAAAATAATAAATTGAGACCTATATGGCTTTAAATCTCTAAAGCATCTGTCTGTTCAGAGATGTGGAATTTGTTGTTTATATTTAAAAGAACAATTTAGCTCTTTTCAATGTGTTTTATCTATCTATCTATCTTCCCTCCAATAAACCTACCTTATATGATTTGTTTCACAAGGTTCCATTTGTGTATTTTCCAGTTAAAAACAGGACATACCCTATAAAGAACATTCATTTTAGTAAACTGCTTGAAATGCCCAGAAGTGTTGAACATGAACTCCCACTCAGATACATTTGTTCTTAACTGGCATTTTCTTGTGTTGTTTTACAGGAACCCACACAGGAAAAAGGATTTACACCCAGAAACATTTCTTTCTGTCAGGTAACATATGTTTTAGTAAACTGCTGCGTGGATGTAGACGTGGATGTGCAGTAGTAAAAAGGCCTGAACAAGTTGAAACCCTGAGCACGTTGTCCACAGAGTCCGGATCAGAGCAGTCGGTCCGAAAGCAGTGGAGCCAACATGCGGCGGCTGTGCAGTGATTTACATAGGGGGCGGGTCCAGCTGCAGGGTGCAGCTTCAACACCTCCTCCTGCTGACATTCTGCACAGCAAAGCCATGAGAGGAGCTCTGCCCTAGTCCCGGAGGAAGATGAACTCCAGCATATGTATCTGACTTCTAGGGCAGATCTACAGTAACATGTTTGGCCAACATTTCACCGGCACGGGAAAGTTATGGGTAAGTCACGTTTTTATATATAACCTACTGGGTGATTCCAAAAAGAACTGAACAGTTTTATAAATGAATCACTCAGTGGCTAAGTATCATATAAACATGTAGTACATTGAGCATTTGTAAGAAAAAACTGTTACTTTGCAAATTGGTTTGGACTACATATTTGTACTGAGTGATACATTTATGAAGGTGTTTGGTTCTTTTCTAATCATCCTGTATATGAATCGATCATATTTTCTTCCTTTATCTCTTTCAGAAAATAATGTCCTGCCAGTTAACTGTTTCCTACTGATATTAACTCTTGTCAGCAACTCGGCTTTTTACAGTTTTGTCATTTTTGAGAACAGAGGTTTTGCTAACATTGTTCGAAAGAAGCATTTGCAAGAAATTTCATCACTGCTGTTCATACACGGATTTTTGCAGTATACGTTTGCTAAACTCAAACTCTTTTGTTCACTTGAAGTTTTTTGGGAAATGGGGCCTGTGTATCGGTGAAATTACTTTTTTATTAATATTAAATGTGCCATTATTATTATTCATTTCAGGGACTGTGCATTCTCCTGCATTTCATCAGCCCTTTCTCCTGCTTTTCAAATTTCAGCCAAACAAAAGAAATCATCTATAAAATAAAGGAAGGATTACCTAAGGGAACTCTAATAGGGTCCATCGGTGCTGATTTAAAGTTGGATTTCTCTGTTCATCCCCCCTTTCTATTCAATCTGGCATTAAAGAAGCTCAGCGATCAGTATGTAAACCTAAATTCTACAACAGGGGAATTGTACACATCTGCCCACGAAATAGACCGAGAGGCAGTCTGTCTGGAAAATGCTGAAGGCCAGAGCTGTTTCTTGCACTTAGATATATTTGTTTTGCCCCAACAGTACTTTCAGCTGGTCAAAATCAAAATCCTCGTGGAGGACATCAACGACAATAAGCCATCTTTTCCGTCAAGTGAGATCCGGCTTGTTGTTCCAGAGAATGCACAGGTCAACTCCAGGTTTACACTGGAGCAGTCGGCCACTGACCCCGATGCTGGAGCCCACGGAGTGCAGATCTACTGGCTAGTCAATGACTATGGGGTCTTCACTTTGGACATGGAGGAGAATGAGAGCCGAGAGCTGACACCTGTCTTGATTGTGACAGGCCCCCTGGATCGAGAAGCCAAGAGCGAATATGTGACAAGCATCATCGCTGAGGATGGGGGGAATCCGCCCCTTCTGGGAATGGCCACCCTAAAAATCTTCATAGCGGATGTGAATGATAACTGCCCACAGTTCACGTTGTCTAACATCAATGTCACTGTCCATAGAAATGCTACAAAAGGGCAGCACTTGGCACGTTTGCATGCCTTTGATCCTGATCAAGGAGCTAATGCCCAGATAACATATGTCTACAGCGAAAGAGTGCCCAGAGATGTGAGAACTCTCTTTCAGTTGGATAAAGCCACTGGGGTCATTAAACTGGGAGGTCATATAAACTCAAATCTTGCTAAATTCTACAAACTGACAGCTCTTGCTAATGGACCAGGTTGCATACCAGCTGTGGCTACAGTAGCACTACATATCATGCAGGCTTTTTCAGGGCCACCAGTTATTCTTCTGCGATATATTGCTACTGAGAAAGGGGGTGTGATTTCTTTGAAAGAGTCTGAGCCGCCATTCACTCCAATTGCATTTTTCACTGTAAAAATTACAGATCAAAATCAAAGGGTAGACTGCCACCTGGAAACTGAAGGCCCCTTTAGACTGTCACCTTACAAGATGTTTGAGAATGAGTACCTGTTAGAAACCACAGATTCACTGGACTATGAAACAAAACAGGAGTATGAACTTACCGTTATAGCCAAGGACTCCTGTGGCCTGGTATTGAAAACATTTCTCAAAGTGGAGATAACTGATGAAAATGACAATGGACCAGTATTTCAGCAACCCCTGCTAGATTTGTTTGTTGAGGAAAACAATCCTCCAAGCACCTTTCTGGCCAAGCTGCATGCTACAGATGCTGACAGTGATGTCCGTGGGGAGGTTGTGTATCTCCTGGGTTTTGATGCACCATCCATTTTTACACTGGACAGGCAGACCGGAGTACTTGTTGTGTCCACCTCACTGGACCGTGAGGAGAAGGAAAAGTACAGGTTCACGGCAAGGGCAGTGGACTGTGGAAACCCACAGAGGGAAGCTATTGCCACCGTGGTCATAACTGTGTTGGACCGAAACGACAACAGCCCACGTTTCATCAACAAAGACTTTACTTTTCTTGTCCCAGAGAACTTTCCAGGATTTGGGGAAATAGGAGTTCTTTCTGTGACTGATGCTGACTCTGGGAAAAATGGTTGGGTTTGTCTCTCAATTGTTAATGGCAGTGACATCTTCGTCATAGATTCTGGTAAAGGGGCGTTGAGAGCAAAAATACCCTTAGACCGGGAGCAACAGGGCACCTATTTCCTGTGGATTGAAGCAGTTGACGGAGGGGAGCCCTCACTCTCCTGTGTCATTGTGGTCACCGTTCTGCTGCTTGATGTAAATGACAACCCTCCCGTGGTTCTGTTTCCACAATCCAATCAGTCATACATGCTGGTACTACCAAGTACTCTACCAGGAACTTCCATAACTGAGGTGTATGCAGTGGATAATGACACGGGCATGAACGCTGTGATTGCTTACAGTATCATCCAGAGAAAGGGAGGGGAACCGGGGTCATTTGACATAGACCCCAAAACAGGAAACATTACTCTGAAGAAGTCTTTGAGTGACCGGGGTCTCTATAGTCTCCTGGTCAAAGTCAGCGACCATGGTCAGCCCGAGCCTCTTTATGCAACTGTGATGGTCAACCTCTTTGTCAACGAAACGGTAAGCAACGAGAGCTACGTGCAGAGCCTCCTGGCAAGGGAGGAGGAGATTGAAATAGACAAATATTTCCTGAGCAGACTAACAGAACATTCAAAGGAAAATGATTCTTTCCCCTGTCAATCTGCTTTGATAGCACTCTCCTCAGCATGCTTTGGTCTGTTACTGACCGTCTTCATGCTGACTTCCTATATATTTTTCAAGAAGCTACAAAGGCATAACAAGAAATTGAGAAGACTTGAAGCAGAAATGTCATTTAACAAAAAACAATGACCTTCTCATTATGGTCATTTCAAACATTTTACACTCCCCTCCAGTGACATTTTTTCTTACTATTTTTGTATTTTTAAAATATTGCGGTATTCAGTTCATTTAATTTATAACATGAAAGTTGTTTGAATATAGAGTGAATATTTCATTTTGCTGTTATGTGCAACTACAAATTTGTGTAAATATATATAGACGTATGAGCATTTTAATTCCTTGGGTTATTAAATAAGCTGCATTAGGATTGAATTGTTAACAATGACAGTTTTGTTTATGATACTATGCACAGGTTCCTGTTGTTCAGCTTTTCAGTTATACCTGTACATTTATATTTAATGTAATTTTATATGAAGTTATTGGAATTTTAAGACTATTTTTGCTTTTACATGATCCTTGTAAAATTCCCGTTTTTTACTTCGTGAAATTTATAAAACTGAGAGCAGAAAAACAAAAGTTTTTAACTATTTCTATCAAAAGTATTAAAAATTTACAATTAGCAAACATCGGTTACATACAGTATAAACTGAAATCCTGCACCATTAAAGAACTGAAAAAAAATGTTTCAGTTGTCAGGATAACTAAAGAATCCAAATTTACCGATTTGTTTTTAGCCTTATAAATATATTTTTCGTTTGTTGTTTACTTTGTTAAGACATGTCTATTATTTCTGGAATTTTGGAATCCCATTGTAGCTTCAACATGTGTCTAAATTACCATGATGTAAAAACAAACCATGAATAAAGGTAATTTATTTTCATATCTCATTTTTGATTGACTGCTTAAAGATATGCATATAATTGGGGCTGTGACCCCTTAGCTGGAGGAGCAGCTCCATCAGATCGCAGGTATGACATCGATCTCAGTCTGGAAGAGCACGGTCCTAGGAAGAGAAAAAATACTGTGCCGTGCCCTCAAACTCCCAGGCCTCTGGCAGGAAACCTGAATCTGAGGGAAAAAATTAGCACCCACGTGGGAAAGCTATGTGAGAAAGGAATTATTTATTTTTTATATATATACACATTGTTCAATGTATATCAGTTTCAGTCTCTGTGAATTGTCATGCCAAAATTTTCTTGTTTTTCAGGCTGTCATACAATTCCTTCATGCAGGAAAATTTTAAACAGATAATGGCTGACATCTGTTGTAGCACCTCACATAAATTGCTTTAAATCTTAATATAAAAAGTCATACTAAATACAGGTGAGAAAAGAATTTTATTACAATTTTATGTCAACAAATAGAATTAAAATTTAAGACATAGTTACTGACCTTCCGCGGATTTTTTTTTCCCTTTAGTTATTGTTTTCACCCTAACGCTAACTTTATGCCTTTCGTTGTAATTGTTACAGTTCCTCAGTTACAAACAGCTATACGGCAAAAGTGTACAGTTTTACATCAATTACCAGTGTACAGCGGGGACTGTCAGATACATCAGGAAGATTAAACCTGCAGGTTTTTGGTCCTCAAAGATACTTTAAGTTCTTAACCTGATTTAAAGTGGTAATTATCCAGTAAAAACAAAATGTGCAACATTTTAAAATCCAGTAATGTCTATTTTTCATACACTATAAATACTCAAAGGCATCTCTGTCAAAATACAAAAGACAGAATTTTCAAAAATGGGCATATCATGCAGAGGTTGAATTCTATCCAAAAAAAAAGTTAAGGCTTATGGTGGTTGAAGAAAAAAGACAAGATTGAAGAGCAACCAGCTGGATGGATTCAGTCACAGCAACAACGAAAAGGACACAAGTGGAGGGCACAGCATCCCAGAGACAACATGTCTACAGTGTATGGTAGTAAGAGATGCACTTAAGAACAACAGCAACACTTTGATCCAATGACAATAGCCGTTTTCCATTGTTAAAGTGTTGGTCGACCTAACAACAGCCCACTAAGGACCCGCCATTCATATGGGATAAATGAACCACCTCCAGGGTCTGTGTTCAACATGCACCTTCAACACTGGATTTCACTCTAGTCTCACTGGGAGCTCACAGTTAATGGGCCTCATTAGTTCAGTTACAGTTTCTCCCAGCAGACTTAAAGACTCACTGAAAACTGTAAAATGGTCAGATATTCAGTTCTGCTCTCCATATGTCTGGAAGTTTTATGTTTAATGTTGTAAGATGTAAATGTAGTCTATAGTCTGAGTATATCTATAAAAAGAAAACACTATGGTATAAGGGTTTGTTTTGATATTATTATTATTATTATTATTATTATTATTATCTCTTTCTGCTGTTCAGAATAACCCTAACACTAGGTAACCAAGGTAACTTTTATTATTTATTTTTTATTACATAATCTAAGCTTTTCTGCCATTCTGCTATATATATACTTATTATAGTCTACAGCAAAAAAGTGTGATGTTCTTTACAGATTAATTTTCTGTCATGGCCATGTGTTGTTTTTTTACTTAAAATGTATGTGTTTAGCTGTAACAGGCAAACCGTTCATCACTGACCAACACAAGCAGTAACCATACCCTATGGCAATAAAGCATAATTACAGCTGCTATAGTGATGGAGGGTCTTAGTGGCTCATAATAACAAACTCGGTTTTATTTAGGAAGAAAGAAAGAAAGAAAGAAAGAAAGAAAGAAAGCTAAACTTTGTTCCCTATGACTTAAATGCTTTTACCTGCGCACTGTCATCACTCTGCTGAGTAAATTTAAAAGAATAGAGGACATCCAACTACACTGATATGCAATGCATAAAGACTGAAGTAAAAAGCCTAAGCCTAACTGCGCTAAAGCAGCTGAAGTAAATTAGGAAATTAATAGCGGCTGTCGGTCCTGGAGAGGAAATTTTTGAAAACCGAGACTGTACATAAAATGGTATTCCCTAATTGACTATAGGTTTTCCAGAATGTTTGAGAAACTTACTGTTGTAGACTGGTTATCAACCAAGGACCCAATACTATTATTTTATTTTCGTCATTTTATTTTGTTGTGCAGATAACAGCAATCTGAATGCTGCCCTAAGACTACTGGAAACTGCTCATCTGAAATTACACTAAATTATTAACATTTCAGAGGGTAAGTAATTACTAACAGTCATTGATCGTATTTCTAGGCTGTCTTTATTGTTCTGCTCATGCTTTGAATTCCGGCAAGCACTGCCACAATAACAGGGTAGGTTAGGTTACATGGGTTTGAAATTTCTATTAACTCATGACCCTGGTTATCAGACAAATCCACTTCATCCGCTTCCTTGTCTTGTGTTTCAATAATGCATTTTGATATTATTTTCCTCCACAACCTTCTTTGATTTAATAAGTTGCACAGGGCCATGATGCAACACAAACAATTCCATTCCAGGCTTTGATCCCTTCTGGATTATGTTGCTATATGCTTTTTTTTCTCTCCTTTGTCAACTATCAACTTGAAAACGGTTTTGCAGGACACTGCTTTCTTGCTGCAAAATTTGCATAATGTTCAATAATACAGCAGAAAGTCAGGCCCACTGCCAATCCCTGTCATGTATGTATTACTACCAAACATTTGTTTGTTTGTTTGTTTGGCAAAATTATGATTGAAAATAATCTTTTTAACATTTTTTTCTTTTCCCTCTCGGTATCATCAGTAATGCTTTTAGGTTCAGACTTTATAACAGCACTTAAGCTAAACGGAATTAAACTTAATATCAAACTTCAGCAGGTAATTTGCCCAGTTCTTTGCAATGTTTCCAATTCAGCAATTATTTTCCATACTAATATAGAGTTACTGTATGCAGCAGGTCAGTCACACAAAGCAGACCTCCAGCAGACTGCTGCTGATGAAGTCTTAATGCAAATATAACCAGTCTGACAAGTGGGTTGTCACATGTAAAACTAATACTGTGCATTGTTTCTGTTTTACATTGCAGTCTGCTTGCATCATTTATGATAAATTTATGTCGTTTGCTGCTTTTTTGTTTTTTTTTTCTATGCAGTGGTATATATTGCAGTCAGCACAGATTGCTGTAATACTTAACCATTTTAACATTTCTCAAATATTTTGCAAGTTTAAAGCAAAAAAAAGTCTTCTTCGATACTCAGTGACTAACATTACATAAATATAAAACATAAAACTTAATATAAAACCAAGCTTTTAGTACTGAAAAGGCCATTGATGGGAACTCTAGAGTGATTTTCCACTGTTTAAAACCAAAGTGTTTATATATTCCTTTTTATATCTCACAAGACATTCAAGAAAGTGAGCTTATATTTACATTTATATTCATGTACTTGCCAGGTACTTTTGTTACAACCAATTTAGAGGCTTAAAAGCACAAAACTGGTGGATGAAATGACCTACCATGGGTTTGCTGGTTTATGTTATATCTAAACACCTACAGTAATTAATCACTCCCGACTGGGTATTTTGAATGAATACTCAGCACAATCCAAGCCATATTAAACTGAGTGTGCTGGTTAACCCTGCTATTATAAAACTAAATTATACACGATTTCTAAATTCAAAACGGTTACACAAGCATCTCTGCTAATAAAATGTCCTTTTATTTAGGCCTCTTACTGAAACTAAGACAGAACAGAAAATGAACCAAAATCAACTCTGATCTCACTGGCTGCATCACAGTTGGATCAAGGCCCTTGTGGTCACTACTCATCCCCCTCCTTCAGAGACTCATCATATCGGTTCACATGGGATTAGCCTGTAGAGGAATTGTCTGCTGGTGTTTCTGCCGTTTCAACTGTCAGTAGTAATGTCCAAGTTATAATTCATATGAATCAATGCTTATTTAATAATATTTATATTAATAAACATTTGGATCTTCCTTATTTTTTACCAGTACTTGTTCATTGACTAACACTAATTCAGTTGAACACATTTGAAAAAAAGAGAGTTGCTGACAAAAGCATTTGCCTTGACGTGATTTGTGCCATGTGACACAGACAAAAGAGTACAGCTGGACCGAGACCCAGCACACCCTGCAGCGTGCAAGGACCTACGCTCTCCATCCATTAGCTTCAATGTTCATAGGAATAGCGTTGTAAAATTACATGATGAGGGGAATATTTTTAATGATGCATCCTTCATGGGATTCAAGGCAAGATATCACACACTAGAGGGATTCACCAAACCGCTGCGACAGAAACACTCAAAACAAACCCCTACCCACCATGGACAATGACTCTTGCCCTCTGCATACCATCCTGGCTAAATATAGAAGCACCTTCAGGAACAAACTGGTCCAGTCGAGCTCTTCTACTTGAGCTCATTCCTTAGGTTCTGTTATGAGTCCTCATGCTGTTGAGGTTATACTGGCCATTGTGGAAATGACACAATTTTGATGTCGGTCTATTGCATGTTTTACTCTTCATGCCATTTCTGTATGTTCTGTACATTTCGTAGTGGTTAAATGACTGGTGTAGTACTTTTCCAGCATCACTGGTGTCCCTGTGCAAGAAATTTAAACTCCAACTCTCTAGGAAATGTTTGCTTTTCCTAAATGGATTAACACAGCATCTGCTTAGTTATCGGATGCTATTTTAAGTAAATTATTTGAATAAAATATAGTGCGTTGTACACAAAAACCCAGGATGATTTTGCAGTAAGATTTCAGTGAAAAAAGAAGGACTTTATGCTCTGGAGAAAGGTGGACAGCTGGCACTGTGCCCAACTAATCCATTTACTATATCTAAGAAGCATTTTGCCAACACACTGGTGACTTATCATTTGCCCTAATGCACCCTCTCAGCCAGTCCCAGGTATTATCTTAAGTACACGTGCATTCGTGCCATATGGCAAAGGATCATGTGTTCCGCTGTGCTTCTTATTAGAAATGTAATACAGCTGGAACATTAGCAGCTATGCTCCTGCTTATGATTCCTCTCCTGAAAAAATTATTGTATTAATTAAAAGTAAAACATTTGAAACTGTTTTGACAGTTGACCACCATTGTTATACCTGCTGGTCAGTTGCCTCTAAAAGTGTTCTACTTTGGAATGAAAGGTGCACAGAAACAGACACACAAAGTTACAGCTGCTTCAAATTTCCAATTCATGAGCAACTGAATAATGCATCATATGATAGTGTGATACCTGATTTTCAGATTGTAGAATATATGTTTTGTTGAAAATATATATATAATAAAGCTTTTTACTGAAATCCACTTAAACAATACCCCTTAAACTTCAGGCTCAAAGGTGACTCTAAAAGACCAGGGTTCTATGAAAGTCCAGGATTATCCTTTGAAAGTCAAAAATCCTCTTTTATAATAGCTGTCAGTAGATTTTTTTTTTTAATGGTTATACCATATTGGCAAATCCCTTATTCTAAATCAATCACTGAATGTCTAATCAAGTCATAAAATTTTGTGATATTTATCTTCATTTATAGCTGAAAGTGTTCTCAACAGTCAAATAACAAATTACTAATATGTTAATATTCACTGTTCTAGTATTAATAAACCCGAACACTGAGTTAAGCCACTCTATCCATCAACCTGTGGATGGTGCCCATAATGTTCGGTTTCCAGGAAGACCCAGAAACAGCTGGTTGATCAAATAATCCTCACCATAGGCCATGGTACAGGGCCAAGTGTCTTTACTGGCTGACCAATACAAAAGATGCATTTAAAGCCAGAACTGGAGTCAATTCAGTGGATACAGTTTGTATTAAATCAGGCAGTTCTTTTTATTAAATCCAGTTATGGACAGGATTTAGTCTTTCCCAGCATTTTTCAGGATGGTGTATTACATCAGAATTTAAAAATACGTGATAATATTACAAGTAGTAGTCAAAGCCAAAGCCAAAAATGAAAAGCCATGGTAATGGTGGTATAAACCTTCAATTTCTTCCTCTACTGATTATAGTTATAAACAGCATCACATATAGGTCCAAACACGATATTCAAAGCCCATATATTTGTTAAGTAAATCAATTTGGGGAATAAACCAGCTGCAACACAAACTTTTTTTAACTTTTTCAACCACATGCACAGGAACATTTCAAATCTCATAAAACAATATGTACTTCTAACTGTAAAAAAATCCAAGTCAAATCCTGCCAGGGCCTAAACAAACGACCAATCTCTTTAAAAAGAGTCTTCATTTGTATTCTAGTGGGTTCCATCAGTTTAGAAGGTGGGGGTGTGGCCAGGGCTAAATATGTTACACTTAGATTAAATAATACTTTTTTATTCTTCAGTGACTAATGTTAACAATAGTTCAGGGTACAAGCAACTAGGTCTTAAATGGCTGAAATTTTTGTTATGTTTGCTTTAAAGTGAGAAAATATCCAGGAATTAAGCAAATTTTCAACGTACATACTTCATAAACAAGTTAACAAAACCACATGTCCCAAAGTCACGAGGAGATTGTTTTGCTGCCCTGAGATCTTTTTTTTTTTTTTTTTTTACCATGACCCCTCCTCCATGTCATTACTCAAATTGGCCATGTGTCTGTTCTGGTTGGAAAGCAATGGTGTCCCAGACACTATCATGACATTTAAACAAGTCTGAGATCCTTTTCACACAAAGGAAATAAAGTTGGAATGCAAGAACCATGAGAGTTTGCAGCCCTCAGTCTGGACTGGGGGTCATATGGTTGTCAAAGTTTCATTCTAATAATAGAACCTCTGCTGGATTTACAGCACTTTGGACTGTCTGCTGCAGTGGAGACCTTTGCTGTATTTCATCTGTCAGCAAGTGAAGAGGAAGCTGCAAATGCAAGTTTGCAACTGCTAAACTGTAGTCAAACTCTTCAGTGGTGACTATTTGTTTGCTCAGTGTTGGAATAGTTCTTAATGTGTGCCAAAACTGTAAAATTATGTCTTTAAAATCTGGGGTAGCAGATATAACAGTGTTTATAGTTGCTGAGTTCCATTGAACGTACCCAGGTTTGAATCCCACCACCTGCAGTAGCACCCTTAAGGTAGGTATCTATATTAGTCCAGTAAAAATGATCCAGCTTTATAAATAACTGTACTTTATGTAGTTTAATACTGTAAGCTGCTGTGGGGAAAAGGGTCAGCTAAAAAAAATATTATTATTGTACTTCTTTTAGGTTGAACAGCTTTCTGAAAGCAGTTTCTGACTGTACGTGGAATGCAACCAGCTTTCCTCCTTCCACATGCTACGTGGAGCTACGGTACTTCTTGAAGCAGATTCTTTTAGAGCTGTGAAACTTGGGCCCTTCGGGAAGAGATATTAAGTCTCACGCAGTACATGCTTTCTTAGGGATAATCCAGTCACCCACATCAGTGTATAAGCAGCACGGGCCACTGCTTCAACATAACTGCTGGACAGCTTTGGCTGAATAGGTTCTGGACACACTTACATACAAGGTTTTAGCCCACGGTAAATTTGTTCACTTGCTGTTCACAGAATAGCTTCTCATCGCATGTAGCTGTGCCTGCTTAGTGAGAACATGCATAAGATGCACAGGCTGTGCTCAGATGCTTTTTACCTAGAATTTTGACAGTAGTCAAAATGAAAGGTACATTTCATGATATTGTGCAACTATGATCAGCTGAAAGTTAATAATGAAATAAACAGCTAAACAAATGAATAAATCACATGAGGGATTTGGACAGTAATTTTAATACAGTATGGCTTTGGATATTTCAGGAGGCAGTCTTTTCCAGGCA
The DNA here is from genome assembly GCA_900497675.1 of Arapaima gigas. Taxonomy (NCBI): domain Eukaryota; kingdom Metazoa; phylum Chordata; class Actinopteri; order Osteoglossiformes; family Osteoglossidae; genus Arapaima; species Arapaima gigas. The sequence goes on from UFQX01000085.1 coordinate 753,062, forward strand.
GCCAAATTCAGCCAGAGAAATAATGCTCTGATACACGACTGCAAAATGCAAGACTATGTCTTGCAGTTACAGCTCTGCAGAAATTACACGCAGTGTTGGAACATATGACCTTGTAATTTAACTTTTAAATGAAATAAAATGTAAAATGAAGCTTATCGAATTTACAAAAAAATTATTCCCTTCAGATTCTTGTAGAGACATAAACACTACACATAATGAAACTGAGAACCTTATTCATTAATTACTTTATGGAGCTGCTTCTTATATTAGTAATATGTGCTTAATAGATGGATGTCTCTGGCAAGCATCTCCAAGCAAAGGCATAATAACAATTGCAAACCATCAATGGTGCCTTTGGATACTTAAAGAGCCAAATTATTGCAACTGTAATGGCACATAAACCATAAAGCAGGAAATTAAAGTAATTTGTCTGGCCCATCTCTCAAGGATTTCATCATTTCCAACTTTATCCATAGCAGAAAGCAGATAAAGATATGAAACTGGGCAACTAAGACATCTCAACTGACAGGCAGCCTGAGGGGACAAATGGTGGGGGTTTAATTGTGAAATTAACAAAGAATGACTGCCTGCTCCAGTCCCCATGTGTTGTGCCGAGAGACACTGGAATGTCATCATGAAAACCAGAATGGCCAAATTGAACTGATGAACCTCTCAAGATGACTGTACAGTGGTCAAGACTGATATTACTGGTCTCCACACAAATGATTAGGTCAGAGTATGAAAGTTCATTCTATATGAATTATAAAAAGCATAATTAAGCATATTCATTCTGTGTGTCTTTTACAAAAATGTTTCCAAAAGGCTACGGAATCTGCAAATTCAGGAAACCTGTGGAAATTCATATATGAAGGTGAGGTTATACCAAGGCATTGCCATACTGTTATTCTCAAAGTAGAATGAAGTTTATCTAGCTATTGTTGTCAATATGGACGTGACAGTGAAACAAAATAAGCAGCTGCAAAAGCCTTATTCCCAAGAAAGTAAACCAAATTTAACTGTAAAATATTTTTGTACTAATAAATTAAACTGTGCACCTCAGAACATAGAAAGGTCAAAAGTACACTGAAAAAAACAAGCGTGCAAAATGTTTTTTCAGCTTAATTGTGTTTTCTTCATACTGTATAAAGAACATTTCAATAACAAGTACAATTTGATTCTTAGAGGCAAGAGGACATCTGTGACCAGCCATTTATAGACTGTTTTCTTGTACTGCTTGAGGAATCATCCTGAAACGTAAGAGATTTTAGCAACTTAATATTATCATATAAAGTCCTTCCAATGTTAACATCCATCAATGATTTTTACAACAGCTTTTCTTTTACAAATTATGGATGAACGTTTGAGTCGTGAGATTGTCTTTGATTATTCAAATCCTGTTATTTACATTCTGTGCCAGTCTCCCACTCAGAGTTGATGATAATATTGTTGTGCAGGTTGTGAAGGCCTGGGCTGTGCATCTCCTCATTGTCTGCACTGTTCCGTGTCCACGTGCTAAGCATCTTCATCCTTTGAAAAAATAAACATTTCAGAGCAACTGTCAACAGGGTAAAAAAGTTCACACCTTCTATATGCTAATTGATGTCATGATTAAGTAAGAAAGCATTCTTACTCAAGAGTTTATCTGAGGTGACAATATTGTACAAAAGAACTTTGCAGTCTTCATAATCACTGAATAATACAACAGCTGTTGATCCAGTTTGGTGCAAAACTTTTATCTTAGCCTGATAGACCTCAATACAGCAGGGGAAAAGAAGGAAAATACAGTTTGTATTTAAAAAGTTTATTTCCATATTAGTGAGAAGTTCTTCTTTAAAAAACTTTGCATTATCAACTAAGTATAACATCTCCCTCGACAAGACACTAGTCTCCTGATTTCCAATTATTCATCCCAGGATTGCTGAGCTCTGAATAGCCTAAGTCTTTTTGACATTTGAGGTCTCCTGACCTTTTTCTCACCCCAATGTTCTGTCCCACAATTCATCCCCAAAGGTTATGTCAGACCACAGTTTAATAGGGTAAGCCAGAGTGTGCACTGAATCCCCAATCTGAATGTGTGTGTTCCCAACTATGAGAGGTGCACCACAGTACTTCCTACTAAAGTTCTTGTTTCAGCTCCCAATTTTCTGTCTAAAAGATGAGCTTGACTTGTCAAACTTTCTCTTCTGTTTATTTACTTCATTCAAGTTTGTTATGAGATGGCAAGTGGATTTAAAAGTCTGTTATGCTCTTAAACTCCAGGGACTGGAACTGCAGGTCTCCACTTTTTGAGGTCTTCCAATATGTCATGTCCTTGCTGAAATACTGCAAAACTTACAAAATCTTGGTAACATCGTAAAAAACATTCATGAATCCTGGGTCTGCTGGCACCCTTCTGAGTCTGAGTAATCACTGAACATTTGTTAGATTCCTCTAGGATCTGTGTGATCTCCAGATTCTTGTTTCAAGCCTCCGAAATTTGCACAGCTTTTGTATTCTTGATGATATTTTCCAAAATTTGCTGGACTCCTGTAACCTTTCAGAAACCAGGATGCATCTGAAGTCATGTGGGCCCAGGAAAACTCGTACCAATTGGGCTTTTCAGTTCTCTGTTGTCTCGCATCACGATAGGTGACACACTGGTGCAACAGGCAGCACTACTGCATCATATCTCCTGGGCTATGGGATTGAACCTGGTACTGTCTGTGGAGAGTCTGCATGTTCTCAGTGAATTTACATGGGTTTCCATCCCCAGTCCAAAGACATGCATCTCAGGGAAACTGGTTATTCTAAATTGTCTCTAGTGTGTGTATGATAAACTTCTGTGCTGTGTGGCTGGGTGGATAATTGTAAGTAGCACAGGGTAGTGCATCTAGATGCTTTGGAGAAAGGTGTTGGCTCAATAAAAATTAACATTATAATTACATTAGCAGTGATTGATTTGCAGCTGATCCTTAGGGAAGCGGTCTGCGTTTTGAGAAGCAGCGCTTTCTCTGGTTGTTTTTTTGGTTTTCAAAGACAAATAAAAAGCAGAAAAATAATATTAGTTATTTCTTAATGCATATTATTTAAAGGCATATAGTTTAAAGGTTATAATTTAGCTAAATGAAAACGAACGACTTAAGCACCCACATTTCATATAATGTATGGTATTGTGTAATATTATGTAACTCACACCTCTGTCCAAGCTGATTTAACTAATTCCGAATATCTACCCATCAGTGTGTATTGAGTGATAAACAAATAAATAAAAATCTCACCAGGTCTTGATCTAACACCTTGAATCAAATCTCAGCGCATGACGGTTTTCCCTTGCGCTATTTTCTTTTTTCCAAGTTTAACTTTTTTTTTTTGATTTTGGCAGCAAATCTAACTCTAAAACTGGCACGAGTTTCAACCAAGTTCTTAGTTAGAGGATGAATCTGAGTCAGAAATAGAAACCTTTGAATGAGAAAATAGCCCACCTGCCCAGAAAGGACATAGGGGGGAGGACCACCCTTTGTATCTTATGTAGCAGAGAGCAAACACTACTTACAAAAAGACTGAAAAGTGTAACAAAATGTGCCTGTGGATATTGTTTCATTTGTCTTTCTCTAAATCTTTAGCTAAATTTCAGCATGACATGACGCGACCGAAAATAATCCCCTCACTGTGCTCTGATAGTGTCCATCACTCTTAAGGCCTTTCATTAAAAACCAGAGGGACTTAGAGGGATTCAAGCCACTGAAGCATAATTGTACAGCAGCAATTAGGGATTTTGCTTTAACCCAACGCATCACACAGGGTCTTCTAAGGATCCCGCTTTGAAATGGGACGACTGCTAAATACAGCTTGAACAAACTGGTCTTTTTTCTTTCCCCCTCTCGTTGCAGTAAATGCTCTAATGTGCAGGGGGCCGGACGCCAACAACGGTTAGTTTTATTCATCCGCACAGTGCATAAAGGAAACTTTATGTGGTTTTCAGCACGCAGGACAACAGGAGAGCGATTGGACTCGTCCACCTGTAGAAACTGGCCTGTGGCCAGTGGCTGGTGCTTCACTCGGGATGTGAATAACATTAGGGATTGAGGACCAGCAGAGGCAAACTGAAACTGTGGTTAAAGGAAAAACTCATGTGGGCTTCCAGTTTAAACCAAAAACCTTAAAAGGTATTTCAAAGATTCCAGGTACCCTCAAAAACAGAACTGACAAAATATTAGACATTTACCACCTTGCACGTTTCTGCAAATTTGCTGCACTCATCCAAAGGGATTAGCTTTACATCCATGGAAATTTTGAAGCATAACAAGTATCAGTTTCCACCAGAAAGGTCCACACTGGCCAGAAAAGTCATTGCAAATAGTAACTAAGAAATTGATACAAGCAAACCAACAAAACTCAGAAGATCTTTTTATATTAAGCTTATCAAGGCAGCACAAGCTTCAGACTATCAAGCATATCAAGAATAAGCTTGAAGTAATGAAACAAAAATATTTTCAGGGACAATGCCAGAATGTTCTGTATGTCTATACTGCAATATCAGTTCAATTTATTTTTATACAGCACCCTTGTCACACAGTGACACACAGCACTGAACAAAAGATCAGCAGAAACTGAAGAAAGCTGAAGCAGCTGAAGTACTTGCTAGAATGCTTCAAATAAGATTTACAAAGATTAATAAAAGATTAAATACAGTCTGTTTCAAATACTGAGGTATTTCAAGGCATTATACTTGTGTTATTCCAGACCTAGCTACTGACTGTCTCGATTTCCACAAATAAACCTTACCAACTTGGGAAAAAAAGCTCCTGCATAACAAAAAAGTGAATTCAACTGTGACATGATCTCAAGTTGTGGAGAAAATACTGTCAGCTAAACAAATTTTGAATCTAATTTTTTAAAATGTTGGTGAAATGTGCTTAGTTCTTTCCATAGCCATTTGTGGAAACAGGCATTTCCCTGGAATGGATGCACTTCTAGCAGATCCAAAAAAATGTTTCTCTAAATTTCCATTGTCTTTGACAGAATGGTGGTGTAGTGAGTAGCAGTACTGTCTCACATTGCCTGGGCTATTTGAGCATGAGCTCAAAACCAGTTCCATCTGTGTGCACCTTGTATGTTCTCACCATGTTTGTATGTGTTTCCTTCTACAGTCCAAAGAAATGTGTTTCAGGTTAACTGATCATCACTCTGCCATCTCCTCCAGACCTGCCAGCAGATATCACTGCCAGTTCAGCAGAAAAATGGCTTTTAAACTGTTCGTCCAATCTAACATGAAATCATTTTTGATTCTTTTGAGTTTTTGAGTAAAAATTATACAACATCAGTCAGACTACATGTTCAACTGTAATTTTAATGTTAACTTACTATAAAGCAGCCTTATTCATATTTCTTTACATGTAATAATTCATGTAATATAATCTGAAAAAAAACAAAAACAATATCAGAGCCTTTCACAGAGTGACATGATGTGATTATCTACCACAGAGAGTCACACACTTACAAAAGCACAAATTACCTACAAAAAGCAAGTTAGAGTCACTAATTCACTTGAAAGATATCTTTGGAGTGTGGGAGGAAACCAGAGCACACAGAGGAGACCAAAACTGTGACCGGCAGAACAAACTCCACACAGTGAGCTGGATTCAATCCTAGATCTGAACTCACAGCCCAGCAGCTGTGACACCAGTGTGACTCGCCGTGCCACCGTGCCACAATAACGGCTACTAACAGCAACAATAACAACAAATACGACCACCAGTAACCACAAAAACAGCAACATTAATGGTTTATTGCCTACTTTAAGGTTTTACAAAATTAATAAATTAACAGTATTGCTATTGTCATTTTTACAGATATTTAACATCCATATAAACGTCATGGGTCAAAAGTAGAACAAGACTGTTATTTAAACAGAGATCTGCTGAAAAATACCCGTTTTCTCTGTGAGAAGATGATGCAAGAAAAGTACAGAAAAGTGAATCTGACAAAGAGGATAATTACCGGCGACGGAGCCACAGAAAGCAGCCCGATTTCCCTAACTATCTGCAGAGAACTACTGAACCAAAACACCCTTTGTCACAGTGGAATATTATTCTTATGAATGCAACTAGACAAATAGATAATTGACATATATGCTTTACATGACTGTTTTACGCTTTATGCCGTGTGAAATCAGAACATCATCACTGTACTTATCCTACATGAATTTTAGCAAAATGCAAGGCTCTCAGATTATACACAGGCTGCAGCGAGATCTGAGACAAAGCAAATTATTACTTTATTATGTATTTAATCTACATGTTAGAAAGTTGAATGCAGTTAAAAATTAGGAAGTAGGACAGCTGTAATTATGCATGGATTTTAACAGGAAGGCATTTTTGTAATGTCTACCCTCCACTGGTATTCTTTGTTAAGCCAGCAGATGTTAGTGCTCAATACCGACTGGCCTCACCTGGTTTTTGACAGGTGCTTGAACTGAAAGCCCACACAGGTGGTGTGTGCATCTGTCAGCTGCAGCCGCGGCACCCTAGGCACTGCCTGGGAATCCTCACTGTCTTTCTGAATCGCCACATCACAGATTTCCCACACCTGAAGAACACGTGGGCCTTCACCTGAGAGGGGCACGGGTGAGTGAAGGAAATGGCATCTTAGATTGGGATTCTGATGGAAAAGCATCTCAGACAGAAGGCGTACACAGCACTCATGTTATGGGTGTGCTTCTGCAGAAATTAAGCACAGTTTTCTGATATGATGAGAAGTTAACAGACTCTTACTGAATGTGTTCCAAGGTAAATTAAATCACCAGCTGCCACAAGAAGCAGTTTGTCAACACACTGTTAATGGGAGCTGTTCTCAGCTGCAGAACACAGGGAACATTGTAAATTAAGTGCCCCAGTTCTTTTTATTTATTTTTTCTTGTAATCAGATGTTTCCCTCCTGTTTCACTTCTCACAGTGGCTCATTTTATAGCTTTTCGACTAGAGACATCTTGTGGCCAGTTCCTCTAGTGCTTGCCCACAGAAAGGATTACTGCATGTTAGAGCTACAGTACAGTACAGTGCAGTACACACAGTCAATAGTAATAACAATAGAGTTATGCAGTTCCAGACATGCAAACATTTTTCAATTATTTATCATTGATTTGAAAGATGGGATATGATTCTCACTACAGTTTATACACTGAGTTGGGAGTGGGTGGGGAAAATGTTTCTTTGTTAAGGGAAAGTGTTCAATAAGAACATTTTTCTCTTTTTGGTGAAGGTCACACTGGCCTATCATTTCTTCCCCAGCTTTATTCTGCCTGCTTACCCAAAAAAACCCCAAAAATTCCTGACCCCAAATTCCTGTGTTTCAATTCTGCCAGCTCATTGCTGACTTGGGTCAAGATACTAACTGTGGAGGAGAACGGACCTATTTCTGTGTGTGTCCTTGTGCTGGGGGAAGGAGAGGTGGCCGAAGACGGATATTTAGATGAAAAGTGAAATATGAACGCTATAAGTTTGCCCATAGCCTGCTTACTTGTCCGAACATGGTTGCTTGCTCTTTGTACTCTTCATTTTCACTGGTGTAGTTTGCTACTAAGATGTTACACTCCCGTACTGTGTCAAAAGACCACCTCGGAGGGGGAAACTTTTGAAGTACTTTAAACATCCCCTTGCATGCACTGTAATCTGTGTTAATCTGTGTTAATCTACTAGCTGGGCAACTAATAAAGAAAAGGGACGTTTGTTTTGTTGACCTTCCTTTGACACAATTCTTCAACAATGAAATGACTTATTCAACTTTTTTGCTCAGTGTTTATGGATTTTGTATGTTGTTCATGGATATTGGTGATTCTGATAGAATTAGTAATAATATTTATATGTAGAAACCAAGTCAAAATAGTTAGGAGAGTTTATTATGGACATTGCACACTTATGGGATCTTAGCAGGCAGCATTGAATACATTTTTTTTGGGAGCAAACTATTTTTATTTTCTACCATATTAAATTTGCTTTCATTGTAATGGCAAAGCTTGAAAGTAATAAAAACATATTTAAATAATTATTTCCTGTAGAATACTGTACTTCATACTCCTGAGTTTTGTAACACTCACCAGAACAAGCAGTTCACAGAAATGGATGGATGGAAGGATAAAGTTATCAGACCTAACCAACAAAGATGTAGAGGGATCTCACTATTGTTGCGCTTTTACTGACTGTGACTTAAGCATAAAAGTGAATTTAGTATTAGAAACAGAATGAGTTAGTTACAGAACAGTCCTGTTGTTCAAGGTATATTCATAAGTTGAGGATGACAAGTATTATTTATTTACTATTTTATCAGTGAAATAAAAGGTTTCCAAATCAGGGAGATACACATTTTCAAAAAGAAACAAAAAACATGCTGCAAAATATCAGTTTTAAGGTTTTATTCAACCATACAAGAATGAAACATTTTTGTATTTATTACATTTCATTCATTTATGTCAATACTTGTATCCAAAAGCAAGCAGTAGTAACAATAAAACATTGGCATAATTTTCACTTGTTTTTTTTCCCTACTTGTCGGTGCTCTTTTAGCTGCACAATATTCTCATGTGTAGTGACACAGAAAACAAACAAACAGAGTGACATTTCTAGATTACAGCCCTAAATGTCAGAAGGTGTTTTAATCCCTTCTGGGTGCAAATGTTCTGTTCACAATGATTTATGACCCCTGACTGCATCTGATGTGCAAAATGGATCACATCTGGAAAAAAAAACACACTTGACACAGGTCTAAACAACAGTAGTAGTACATGAGTGAACACTGAAACAATCTCACATGGAAAGTTTACCAGATCACAGTTATGTTTTATATACACACTTATAAAGTCCTTATGTTACTTCTGAAAATGCATGATTGGCTTTTTAAACATTTGGTCTGGGTAAAATAAAAATATAAGCAGTGAATGATTGTCATAAAAAGAAGGCCTTGATATTGAATGACATGTTTGTTAATTACTGATGCTGTTATACTGACTTGTTTGCTCTTAATAGCAACCAAACATTAAATACAAAGTCTAAAACAATATACTGTATTGTAGATACATTTAGTCCTGTGCCAGTAATAATGACATGTTTGTTAATTACTGATGCTGTTATACTGACTTGTTTGCTCTTAATAGCAACCAAACATTAAATACAAAGTCTAAAACAATATACTGTATTGTAGATACATTTAGTCCTGTGCCAGTAATCACAGTAAGAGAAGCATTTTATAAAAAGCTCAATACAGCATTCATTCACCTATGAGGTCCCTTAAAAGAAAAAGTTAAGGATTCATGTTAGGATTTTTTTGCATTACAGCAGAATACATGCTTAGTACTGACTGAGAGGGTGTGCATAAATATCAAGTGGAAAATTAAAAAAAAAAAATTCCAAACATCTAGAATAGGTGGAGTTTTTTTTTTATATTGTACAAAAAAACAAGTATCTGTTTTATACAAATAAGGTGCACTGCTGTAACAAAATCTACAAATATGTTTTAAAAAACAGCAAGTGGTTCAATATGACATTTGATATTTAAAGGATGAGCAATATAATAGTGTCACCTACTGGAGAAAAAGCAGACTACTGCAACCTTCACTAGGCAGGAGAAAAAAAATTAGTCTTGTAAGACTGGTTTCAAATATGTTTCAAACTGAACATAAATTTACATCATAGTTACACTTGAAACACACAGTGTGGTCACTTACTTCAAAGCACTAGACTTTAAAGTAAGAGAAATTAAAAGATGAGGTCAAGCAAAACCAAACCACACTGCAACCCAGAAGTGCCACTCTTGGCGAAGCACTGATCATATAGGCCACATCAAAACAAAACTGTAAAATAAGCTATGTATACATTTTGAATAAAGTTTAGACATTTACTATAACACTCATAACCATTTATATATACACAACAAACAGCTCTTACTTGGCTGGTACCTTTATCAAAGGCAATTTACATTAGATAAGTCATTTCCATCTGATTTACAATTATTTATACAGCAGAGTGTTCTTAATAGAGATTCGGAACAAGGGCATTAGATCCAGAAACACTCAGATATAAGGTGAGCCATAACATATTATATAACTTTTTGTAAATTATAACTTATTACACTTATTAGGAACTATTCAAACCTAGTAACTGGTTCTGATTAATCAGTTTGAATGATTTTGTGAACAGACCATTAAACAGTCAGTGAATATTTCTGCTTACACCAAGTGCAGATGAAGTAGAAACCATCCAGAGACGTGCGTACATCAAAGCAGATGGCTTTTAGTGTCCATTAGGACATAGTGTGTTAGATAATATATGAGACATCCATATTTTTAAGGGTCCTAAAGATCTGCAGTTTCTTATTCTGTTGTTAGAAAATTAAATGTTTTGACTGTAGATGCTGTAACTTTTATCCACGGGGCATGAGGTAGCGTAGTGCATGAGGTAGCGTAGTGGTTAAGGCCATGAAACTTGAGGTTGGATTGACACCCACTTTGGCGACTGCACCCTTGAGGAAGGTCTTTATACTGGATGAAGAACAAGAAAATCCTCCTATGCAACTAGATTAAATAGAGCAATACGTAAACTAACAGCTAAAAACTGAGGTAATGCCAATGCATGTCCAACATTATGTAAAAATGGTCCAAACAAGGACACGTCCAGTTACATGACAGTTGTCTCTTCAGACCAGAAAGGGAAGTTTCTGGTTTTATTAATGTATCTAAAAGCTGAGCTAAAAGGGACCACAGACTGACTACACCACCTCCAATACAGCTCCTCTCAGTCTGTATAGATGTCCGCTAAACACAACGCCATTAATAATACGTCGTTTGCGTTTTTACATAAAACTGCTACGATAGCTCCCCAGGAGCCATTCTTTAGCAAGGGCTAAACTGATAGCAGCTGACAAGTTACACGCCCACACAACTGCACATTCGCAACCAACTGTTTGCTTTCACGGACATCCCGACATTGAGAAATAAAATAATAAACACGTCAATTATTTCATAACGTCCACGAAAACAGCGTTGATAATTTGACTTCCCTACCACGTCGACCGAAACACGGAACAGGGTTTGTCATGAGGGACACGTCATGGTTGAAAGGTCATTAGTTGAAAGGTCACGAGGATTCCGGAAACGAGCTACAGTACTGTGCGGTATACGCTGGGGGTGCATATAAAATAATTAATCGAATTTATCCAGTAAATGTACAAGGTTTTGAAATTAAAGAAAATCAAATAAGTGTGTTTTTGTGAAAGTAGTCTTGAAATGTACCCTGTTGATAAAAATTTATGGACTGAATTGCAAAATTATATTGAAAAGAGTCCAATATTGGTACAAGTTTTAAAGAAATCGTTGTCAAAACAAGCTTTACTTCCCATGATGCAAAAACATTATTCGCAATTGACTTGCACGTTATTATATTTAAAAAGAAAAATTACTGAGTCTTAGGTTTGAAAATTTTTTAATTCAAATAAATTTTTTATGGAACCTATTTCAAAATCCAAAAACAAGAAAGCAATACAAACCTTTGCTTGCTTGCTAATTTTAATTTGCATTTCAAACCCTCAGTACCTTTTCAATAGTAACAGACACTCAGTTTCCTGTAGTGTTTTGTAAAATTAGCAAATTGAGCCCAGGTGTGTAAGATCGTCGGCAGTTTAACGTGTGCATGGCAGGGTTAATATATATAGAAATCGGGGTGTTAGAGAGTGGTGGTGCCGCTGGGTTTTGCAGTGCTGCAAATGCAGCCTCAGATGGGGTGGCGGAGTTGCAGCTAGGCTGTGGACCCCCTCCTCGCTGTGGTTCTGTGCCCTTCTCCAGTCAGTGTGGAAGTCATTATCAGCCGGAGTTTAAGAATTGCCACATAAATTGTTAATCAACGAGGAAATCGTTAAGACCCCCGTGGATCCATGTGTAAACACCATAAATATTTAATACAGCACTTACTGAGCAGATATGAAAGAAGTTTTTCAAAAACTTCCTCGTTTTAAAAGAAAGCTGTGAATGCAGCTATTCTCACGCAGCGCTGTGCATGTCACCAGGGCATCTCCACGTGTCAGGTGAATGATCAATGGAAGTCCCACTGAGACGGTCCTAATGTTAGTTACTGACCACGTGGATTCAAAAACAACGTTCAGTTAGTCGCCAATGAAAGTGCCGCTTATATTTGTGAAGGCACAAGCTCATGTTTTGCGCACGACATTCTGAAACCCTGAAAAGCAAACGGAAAGGGAATACAAACGAGCTGTGGACAAAGAAAGTTGAAAATTGCGGTTTGTCTATTGTCATGAGAAGCTCTGGCGCCACCTACAGGCGCTCTGACTCCCCGGCTTACTGATCACCGGTCCCAATGGATACACCTATTGCCTATTTTCAATAGGGTTTAAATAAGTTTTTGCCCCAAGGCTCTCTGTGAGGTCTTATTACCCTCTTTGTGGTTTACAGTTCTGACTGACGGCCTGTCTCCTTGCTGTTTTGACTGATGGTTTAGGATTTTGTGTCTTGGGATAATTACTTCATTCAGTGCCCTTCTGATATCTGAACATCTGCCTGTATCATCAACCTTTATGTGTTTTGGATTGCCCTAATACTCGTTTAACTTTGTGATTCCATTAAACCCTGCAATCTCATCTGACCTGTTCTTTGACATGTTACATCTATATACTTTCTGCAGTGGAAAGCCCTGGTTCCAAAAGTAAGTCTTAACTTGTGCTTAAATTAATGTGTTTTTGCATGAATTTGAAAAGAGACTTTTAATTTGCTTACAGATGTATCTAACTATACATGGCTTCTAAAAGAAAGCTTTAATTTGCTTTAATGTGTGTGTGTGTGTGTGTGTGAATTTAGTCTGTTTTATAAATACAAGAATTTTCTCTTGTTACCATTAACTTTATTACTTGATGTATTTTCTAACTTTAGTTTTTCAAATTGTTTTAAGGATTAGTGAATTACTGTCCAGTTTTCAGGGGGCACTCCTCCTTTGTAATTCTTACATAAAACAGTAAAATCTCTCCATTCATCCTCTCTATGATCTAAAACTATTTAAAACTTAGCTTAAGAATGTAATACATAAATAAAATAGTTGTAAACTAAAATCTATTAGTAAAAGCCACAAATGTAGTGATGCATGATGGATGTTTAAGAAATTAAACTCCATCACTAAAGAAATTAAAATCCATACACCAAGGTATCTCTTCTATAAAGCATTAAAAAGAACTTCATCAGATGGCAGTGCTGGTCATCTGGCCTGTTCCCACAGTGCCTCTGACCTACCTCTGGGTGTTTTGTTTGACAGCATGTCTGAACTGGTAGGTAAGAAACTGCAACATACGAATGTTATGACTAAATTCTGGCATTAAGTCGACGATGTTAAAGGAAACTTTATTCACCAAAAAGTTTAACTTGGCAGGTTTCATATAGAGGAAGATGGGAAGATTGTACTGCAGTGTTGGTGTGATTCCACTTATTTTGGCAATTTAACAAATGTTTCTACTGCAAAGGTTGTGTCACTCCATAAATTAAAAAAAGACTTTTATTAAAAGCAAATTCATGCCTTACCAATATGTGAAGTGTGATAGATGGTGTCAGCAGTGTTATGGTAGGTGACAGGGTGAGGGTGCCAATGAGAAACTGCTAACACTCTCTGAAGGTTAATACATGGTTTTACTCAAGGTGAGGGTGCTAGATGAGTTGCAGTAGAACACACTGAAGTTTGAGGAGATGGGATAAACTACCTGAGGTACTCGTACTAAAGTACATGATCCTGCTGTATGATTGACTGCTGAGTCGCAGATGAGGGCTCTACTGAAGTTTTTGGTAACACGTTGACATCAGAACAAAAGATTGATATAGAATGTGTTACGTGTCTGTGTTGCTCCTGCCATTTGGCGGTTGTTGTTTTTCTGTTTTTCCCCTGTCTCTCTTCTGTTCTGTGTCGCAGGTGGTTGGAGCAAACCGTCCGTCCGTCAATCATCAGCCATCAACCTATCGGAATGTGCCAACCGACGACCTGGGGGCAGGTTTTCCCCTCGATAAGCAGCACGGCGACACCCCAGAAGCTAGCTATTTGGCTCACTCGTTTTTTTGCCGTTTTTGCTACTTGTATTTGGATTTGTTATATTGTTACGTGTGACTTCTGGTTTGACTTTGTTTTGGCTTACGGATTCTGGTTTTGGATAGTGGTTTTTGTCTAGTCAACTGTGTAAATAGTCACGCACTTGATGTTACGTTTTTCACTGGGTTGTTGGCTTGGATTGAGAACTGGGTAGTATGTGCGCACCTACATTGTACTTCACGTAGGGTTGTACATACTGTTTAGACACATTAGGTAAGTGGGCAGGTGCCAACCCCTGTATTTTCTGTTTTAGTTTAGACTAGCATAGTTAGGTGGTTTGTAATTTGTTCAGTGTATGATACAAGTGATACAATATACAAGTATATACACAAACAAAGCTGCTAACCTGGATAGAGGACTAGGACAGTGCCTAAGCAAAGAAAGAAACAAAAGTTGCCACTAACCTGATCTGTATTTTCAGTGTCTTACCTATTCCTAACGTAGTGAAAAAAATAAATATCTACCTATTTCACTATTTTTGTGTGGGCTGCTTTTTGTTTATGCTCCCGGTCCACCGCCTAGACAGGAGTCAGTAGTGGGGGCGTAACAAATGTTTGAATGCTAAATACTTTAATCATAGCATCATGGCCAGTTAGTGCTGTAGCTTGAGCCCCTGGAACTGTTGCTCAGTATTGATTTAGCTGAGACTTAATGACACAAGTGTCACAGCACTTTATTTTGTTCGGTGTACATTCATACATAGTTGGTGTGAAGGGACTAAAGCAGGAATTAATATAACCAGTAATATGATTATGAATATCTAAAGAAAACAGGAACTCTATATAGGTACAGTTATTGATCAGACCTAATTTTGAGAGAATTCAGGGTGTGTTTCAAAAGAGCCAGTCAGCATTTTTTCTAATTCCTCCAAGCCGCTGTGCAGGAATGATCAACAGTTACCGGAAACGTTTAGTTGCAGTTATTGTTGCACAAGGGGGGTCACACCAGATTCTGAAAGCAAAGGTTCACATACTTTTGCCACTCACAGATATGTGTTCTTGGATCATTTTCCTCAATAAATAAATGTCCGTGTCTAATTTTTTTGACTCATTTGTTTGATTTGGTTCTCTTTATCTACTTCTAGGACTTGTGTGAAAATCTGATTAGTTTTAGGTCACATTTATGCAGAAATATAGAAAGTTCTGAAGGGTTCACAAACTTTCAAGCACCACCGTAGATGTACAAGAGAGAACAAATTGCAGTTACTCCCTGGACCATGGTGCACAATACATGAAGTAGAAAACAAAACAGAGAAGAATTGCGATATTCGGTAGTAGATAAACAGTAAGTAGTAGACAGACAATAGTACAATACATTGAATGACAACAAATTACACTTTTTGACAATGGTCAACAGATAAAATACTATTTAATGTCAAAGTTGAAAAAAAGTTTTAAAAAATTGTGAACTGTTTGAATACCTAACTCATCTCTGGTGCAAATAATCTGTTTTTTGAAGCCATTTAAGTGGATGGAGATAATCTGTGTGAAGATGATTAGTTAAATTTCTAACAAACAATACATCATGAAGACAAATGAACATTTAATCAAATCCATGACAAAGTTCATGAAATGTTCTAACCAGGAAAAGGATATGACAATGTTCAAGCAATGACTATTCCTAGGAGTATAGTCAAGTCTATCATAAAAAGTGTGAAGGTATATGACACCACTGTGAATCCTACAGTAGACCAGCCCCTGAGAGTTTGAGCACAAAGGGCATTAGTCGGTGAGGGTTACATCAGCTCTGAAAGAGTTAAAGTCCTCTATGTCTGATGTCTCAGCTAGTGTTTTCCAAAAGGTATATAGAAAAGTGGAAAAAGGTTCTATAGTCTGATGAGACCAAAGTGGAGCTTGTGGGCCATCAAACTATATGTTACGTTTGGTGTAAGGAAAACGCTGAACATCACCAGAAACATACATCCCCACGGTAAAGCACAATGGTGGCGATATCATACAATGGGGATGCTTCCCTGCACCAAGGTAAGGTTCTTTAATATAAAAAGTAAAACTCTGCAGTAAAGTGTACTGCAGTCAGCCAGAGAAATGCAACTTGGGAGAAGATTTATTTTCCAAAAGAGGAATGACCCCAAACATAAAGCCATAGTTATACAGGAAAGACTTAAAAATGAAAAATGTCAATACCCTGTCAAGAGCCAACTCAGAGTTTGCATCTCAATCAAGTTGAGAATTTGTGGCAGGATATTAAAATTGCAGTTCACTCCCAGCTCCCAGCCAGACTGACAGTATTGGAGAACTTTTGCAAGAGGAGCAGACAAAAAGTGCAGTGCTGAGATATGAAAAGAGAATACCGACTTATTCAAATAGAGTCAAGGCAATAATTGCTGCCAAAGGTGCCTCCTTTAAAATTGGCTTGAAAGGGCAACACTTATGTACTCAATTATTTAGTGTTTTATATTATATTTGTAATTCATTCAAAATTGATTCGTAGACATGTTTTCTCTTTGACAGTAAAGAATAACTTTCATTTTTTATACCATTGGTACTATCTACAAAGTTTACATTGTAATTCTCTTTGGAGAAAAGTTCCACCTAAATTGTGAACAATGGACGTCATCTTAGACACAGTACTGAATGCAAAATCAGTTGAAAAAACACATTTATTTTGAAGTGGTTAATGTCACACCTCCACATTTAAGACACTAAATTCACAATAATGAAAAAAAGTATCTTTTTGATCAAAATTTCAGATTGTGCACTTAATTTTTTATTTGAAAAGATCAGTTATTGAGCAGCTTAGCTCCACTATGGAATAGCCTGTTTTTGCAAAATGGATATTGAGCAACTTTGTTGTTTTTTATGAATAAAAAATAATTCTCAGAATTAATCTTTGCTCCATTGTTATGTGAACAAAATACGTCTTCCTTGGCAGCACCTAAGGATGCTGTGAAATGAGAACATGTGTGTATTCAGCTGTAAATACATATGCTCTTGAATATGTTGGCAAATTATTTTGATTAAAATGATTATTTATTGTTCATTTAAGAATGACATTTCAGCAAATGGCAGTGTGTGTGGGGGGGGGTTAAAGAGCATTCTTACATGTAGTCTGTTTGTGTGCTTCATTATTTAGGACTGTTGTATTGATGAGTTGCTGAGTGAGTTACTTGCCATGTTTTAGGATTGTTTTGTTTGCTTTGTTGTCTCTTCTGACCCAACTTAAGTTCTGCCTCTGTAGTTGAGTTCAGAATTGTAGCTTATCTTGAATAGACTAGCATAAGTACATACGTATTCTTTAATAAAGATCACATTGTTCCCGGCAGCCGTCCATCGCGTCACTACATTTAAACTGCTTTAGAACTGAACTGGTTTTTCTCTCAGCAGGCAGTGTGCTGCCTATTTACACTGGAAAAAGCAGCTGTATGGATTCAGGGCCTTAAATAAAGTACAAAGTGACGAAACAGCAATCTGGGATGAAGCAAGTTGCCGAGTAAAATACGATCAATTTTTTAAAAAGTTTCCAAAAACAATCTATCTTAGTACTCAGCTGCAGTGCAGTTGTCACATAACGCTAGCCTGTATGTATCTCTAAGGCTTTACACTGAAATGTGCTTTTAAAGGTGCACAAAACTTGTAAGTTTGCCACATCTCCATATGAAACCTCCAGTAAATAATAAAATAACGTCATACCTGAACAAAACATTAGAATTGTTTTCTGTGTTAACGTATCATACAGTTAAGCGTTACTGTTCCACCATAGTATTATACAGGACCAGTTAATGGCGTCACCTCCTGAAATATTAGTTGTTTATTTTTAAGTGTGAGAATGAGGGTGATGCAGGTTCTAGAGTAAGTGTTTTTATTTTATTGTATTGTTTTTTCTTGTATTTTAATGTACGGTGTGGAAATGAATAATATGTTTGTTAAGAAAATAATTCCACGAAGGAATTCGAAGTCCCTACTGAATTATTTCCGTTGTTCAAAAATCTCACGTGGCTTTAGTAAACTTCCCGAGCACCTCGACATTCCTGAACTGCTGGAGGCGGGTTAACATGCCTTATAACGAACCACCAGGACAGAGTTGATTGAGGCTTGGAACTGTCAAACATATTATTGACATGTTTTATATCCAATCGTTTATCACCTCTTGGTACTGGGAGGAATCTAATTGGCTTCCTCAAATCCGGCGGTTTCAGCAGCGTGGGTTGGACCTTAACCGAAGAATTACGTGAATGACATATTATTTAACCAATAATTTTTCGCAAACTCGACCCTATAATCCAATCATATTAGAGCTGGAACTGGAGTCTCGGTAGAATTGTGGCGGGTTTTTCAGTTATTCCAAAGTTCTGGTAACGACTCGACTTTTAGTTGGGTACGTTGACAGCTCGTAGTGTCGACAGAAGTAATAATAATCAAAGAATGTTGTAAAGTTCTCGACGGACTGAAGACGAAACAATCCGTACTGTCTGTAATACAAAATTGGATTATCGCTATTTAGCTAACGAGCTACCTGGCAGCTCAGCGGCGTCATTGGCAGACCAGCCTTTTCATTAAGTAAATCGGACGAAATGTGTTAAGGCGGCGGCGGAGAACCGCGGCTTATAACGTTACAGTTTCACTACTAGTTTCTTCATAATTACAGTGAGGTACCTGCGGTATGGAGAACTACCACCACCAACGTTATGCTTCTTGCAGCAAGGAAAGAGAAATCAAATTTCACAGAAAGAAGGCTTTTACTGGCGGAACTGGCGCGTTCTCCGGAATCGACGAAGGAGACAAAAAACTTAAATTTGTAAGTATAACATATAGGATAGGTAGTGCGAATTAATTTAAGCTGTCTATGTTTTGTAGTGTACACCCAAGCAATGCACTTTAAAATGCAAATAACTCTTCAAACCAGTATATTTCTTTTAAGTACATGACAAAATATGTTTTCATTGAGTAGGTGCAATAACATTTTCCTATGTGAAGTTTTTTTTTTCTGTGGCAGAACATGGGTAGTTAGGTGTGGCAACGGCAGTCAGAAGGTGCTTTGAAAAGAATGCGGTCTCAGTAAGTGAAGATGGTCCTGAGGAATGTGTGTTGTTGCCGAAATACCTCATCGAATGCACTACACGTTAGCCAAAGTGGGAGGGAATGGGCCAGAGGGGGCCATCGTAGTCCGGCCTGGGCCAGAACTGGCTGGCACCGCCTGCAGTGGAGCCCAGACACAAAAGTGCTCGCTGTGGTGAGGTCAGTGAGCAAAGGAGGATTAGATCTGCTAAATCCCTGTGCTAATTTTACCCTTTGATTTAGCCCAGCTCAGCATGGTCTGCCCGTACACCATCCAGGTGGGATTTCTGCACTGTCTGAATCCCACCGAGCGCAACCCAGGTTCAGGAGCCTCTGCATTTGTATCGGTTCCAGGACCACAAACGAGAGACCTTTTCACTGCAGTGTTTGCTATTTATGAAACTAAACTCTTTGAGGGCAGCAGGTAACCGTCACTTGGCAGTTTCAGTCCCTTTCCTTTTGTAGTACCCACGAGCAAGAGACTTGCCCTGAATTTCTCCATTAAGAATACCCTTCTTTATACGTTGTAAGTACACAGAATTGCCTTTGGGGACAAAGATGTTTAGATGCAGGCACAGAATTACCAAAAATCACAACTTTTTGTGCTTGCAACCATTTTGTACACGCATCAAATAACTGCTCACATATTTCAGATACCAAATAGTTATTTTTTTCAATGCCTCAATTTCTACATTCTGTCAGTACCTGTCAATTGAGCACATTATGAACTCTATGACAGCATTTCTGACTCGCTGAAAAAAACTGACATAATTTAGTCTGTAAACGTTATGCGCCTGAATGAATTAATGGAGCAGACGGCAACTTTTAAATTTTTGCAGAAAATCACGTAAGTGGTGTCAGACATTTCTGTAGCGTTTAATCGAACTTTTATGTTTTCTACCGTTTTCGTAATTTAACTAGAATTAAATGACATTGTAGACATCGGGCATCCTTTTGCCTAATATTAGTTTACGAAGTTGGATATTGAATGTACAAACTCTCATGGTTACATAAAGGTGGGGTGGTTTTATGTTGTGGGTCAGACATGGAATTACAGGCTTTAGAATGACACAGAAAAACAACAATAACTAAGGTACTGGTTGGTAAGTGAAATAAGTTGTGTGGGCTGAAATAAAGCTCTTTAAGTGTTGTACTGAGTGTGGTACTTTACCATTGCCACTTTAACAAAACACACTGCTGAACATATGGGCACAAAGTGAGTCATTCTTTTTTAAAATTTGATGTCAGCACTGTTTGTTTGCACTCTTTTTAATATTCCACAGCTAAAAGCTGAAATCATGTAGGAAAAGCAGGTATGATGTTGATGTGGTGTTGTAAAGGTACTGAGAAAGTGGTAAATCTGCAGTTTGTAGCTTAAACACAAGAAGTATTTTTATGTTTTGTGTGGAATTGGATGATTAAATATTGCTGTTAATTTTACTGTGAGATTTTCTTGCTGTGGTGCTTAATTTTTTTTGGTGTCTTCAGGTTGATCCATGTATAAACTTTCATGCCCTTCCTCCACCCTTATCTCCTGAACATTATTATACAGTTGCATGGATTGAGTCTGCATTTAGCTTGATGAACTTATGATAGATGTTGGAAAAACCGAAGGCAAAGTCTTGCACATCAGTTTCACTCACAGTTGCCATGTCCTCCCTAGAAAAATGATGTCCAGCAAAGCAATTTGAGTTGAAATAATTTATCATTACCACTGCACTTAGCTGGCTGGGGGTTAAATCTTTAGAAAAGAAGAAATGGATGCTGCACATGATATAATAAGTGGATTAAAAAGTACCTTTTTTAATCATCAATTTGGATACAAAATTCAAACCCTCATCCTGTTGAACTGAGATGTTCTGTTTGTAATCTAACTCTGTGTTTACATTGTAACAGAATAAACATGCCACTAGTGATGATTAAATGGAAAATGGGAAGGAAGATTGCAGGAAGCCCCATGCAGGAGACATAGTGTTCTTTTCCACAGTACAAGGAGCAGACCAGCAAGACTCATTTAAAGGCAATTGCATTCAAAATTCAGAAGGTGGCGATAACCAGCTACAAACAGTGTTTCAGTCCTGCTGCAAGCTGCTTTAGTAATAAGTCTCACTTGGCTTGCCTTTGTTGTCTGCATACCTTGTTTTGGAATTTTAATTCTAGCAAGATGTGTAGTGTAACCTGGTGGGGTGAAAGAGACAGAAATTGAACATTCATTTTAATCCTGTAAAGAGATGCTCGGAGCTTCACTAGAGTATTATCTGAAACCTGCAAAATATGCTTAGGTCCTGGATCAGGAATTATGTTGGTAGGAATAACACTCATTTAAAAGTTGTTTCATCTCCCCAATGGAACATTTGAGGTAGGCAAAAACTTATTTTCTGTTAAGGTTGATGCTGGTAGTTTTCAAGTGCTGTTTTTGAGCACATTTTATGTGTAGATATACTGTGTACAGTGCTATGAACTTCCCTCTCTTATTGCAAATTTTTGACACAGGATATTTTCCAGTCCTCAGCCAAAATGTAATGTGTGAACAAATGACACTTTTTAAATGTACTATTAGGTTTTCATGGCATCATAGATGTTTTTCAGAGGTTGTACCGAATGTAAGGCGTACCTTCAAAACTGAATTGTTGAAAGTTTATATGTGAATGAAAAAACTGTATAACAAAAATTGCATGGCAGGTAATACAACTTTTGACATTACTGCAATGTGCCTGAAAGAATAAATACTTTTTTGGTGAGAAAATACAAATGATCTATCCATTTATTATCATTAACCATTTGTCTTGGTCAGGTCTGCAGTGATCTGGTGCGTGTCCTGGAATCACTGGGTTCTAGGCTATGAAACTACCCCTGGTTGGGATGCCAGTCCATCGCAAAATGAGAAAATGCATATAATTGGTTTTTTAAACACTTTTCCCAGGTTTGAATGTATTGCCTTTTATCGTTCTGCTTACATCTGTAGTGAATTGTGTAAGTAACAGAAAGGATTGCAGAGGCATAGCTTGAGTGCAGTGCATATGGAGTATGCTGTAACATCTAGTGTTTCAGTCACCCCCCTCAGTGAGTTCAGGAGAAATATCTTTGACTCTTAATGACCACATAGAGTCCCTCTAGAAGGTTCTATCCTCTGCTTGTGCTCTCAGGCTTGTAAGGGACACGTCCTCTGTCCTTGTGACTAAGTCCAACCCTCTGGTTACTGGTTCTTCCTTCATGTTTTCCTTTTGAAGAGGGTCTAGTGTTTGTCGTGTGTCCGAAGTATGATAACGTTTGTGCTTCCAGTTGGATTTCTGCCCTGATTCCGTTCAAGATCCACGTTTGTCTTACTGGCAGTCAATTGTATCCTTAAGTCTCCTCCAGCACCGCAGTTCAAAGAAGTCTGGTTTTCCTATCCTGATTCTTTCATGTCTTGATTTTACATCTGTACAGTGATGAAATTAAATTATAAGGAAACTGAACAAAATTAAATGAACGGAATGTTTCGCGTTAATGTAAAATTGGTGGCTTATGTGATTAGCACGAATCCTTTCTTATTCTACGTAGCCAAATGAAGCTTCACTCTCTAACAAAGGTACTTGTTTGTAGAAATGGCCAATTTATGAAAATGAAAAATAAAAATACAGATTACAGCTAGCATGCTGAAAAAGAATTAATAGTTGTTTAACTTTTAGCATTGCATTATGACAGGCCAGAGCTTTGCAGTAATGTTGCCTTACTCTGTAAGCCTTTAGGCTGTGTACATTTATTCTTGGTATAATCTTCATATTTGGCACAAATAGATGAATATTGAGTTTTCTTTTTCTAATTAAATCATTTGCATTTTAATGTACTGATATTGCCTAGATACCATCAGGGTTAGGGGCTGAAGTATCCAGCGGTAGTATCTGCCCTTTGGTTAAACGATTACTGTTTCAGGTGAACAGTTTCAAAACTGCAATATATAGTTATTTTAGTATTATAATATAGGCACCAGAGTTGTCAAAATAGGCAGTAGTGGTCCCAAAATGGCATGGCCGTAAAACTTTTTTTTTTTTTTTTTTTTAAGCTGCTCAAGTTGCTGTTAACTTTTGATGGTCTAAAACGCTGCAGGATGGGTGTATTCAGTGTGTGTCAGGGAAAAAATATCACTTGTTGCATACAAGATTGTTTTCCTAGGCTCAGTGAGGCAGTTGCATAATTTTTCCAATAGATGGTGCTTTAACACTATATGGGTGACATGAATTTATGTAGCTATATATACATTTTCTGTCATTTTGCAGGAGTTCTATCATATTCAGGCAAGATACAGCAATATTTAGAGCAGTGTTAATGTTTAAAAGAGTGTGTGAAGTGATCCTTGTACAATTTCTGTTTTAAAGAAGACACTGGGTTACAACAACAATTTTATGAAAATGGTGACTGCAGTGTTTCCTCTGGGTTTTTTTTTCAATGATAGGACTGTGGACTTCCAAGGGAGTGTTGAATCGGGCATTTTCTTGCATTTAGAAACATTGGGCTCCATGTATTAAAAAAAAAAAAAAAAAAAAAAAAAAAAAAATTTTAAA
>UFQX01000085.1:776781-796431 GCA_900497675.1 Arapaima gigas
TATTAAAAAAAAAAAAAAAAAAAAAAAAAAAAAAGTTTTAAAGGGAACACCCTTACTAATTTGTCACATCTTGCAACCCCTTGTTACCTTGTCTCACAGACTCAGGTGTATGTATACAATTTTACGTGTATTAAACTGCCCCGTGTATAGTTTATTAGTAACAATATTAGTCATGTATTTACTAAATGTAGCTACTGTACAATAGACTTTTTCCAACCCAGTGTGACCATGCTATTAATGATATGATTAATTTCTGACTTTTGTTATTTTAAGGGGGGCTGGTGAGAGAGAGAAATGGTATTGTGTGATATGCTGCAGAATCGATTCATTTTTGCTCGACGGCAAGATCGTCACCACAGGATAACTGACAAACGCTTGCTAAACAATTGTATGATTTCTAGTAGAAGGGTTACTGCTGTAGATACACAAATCACTCTCTCTTCTGTTTGGCGCTCAGACAAAAGTTTCTGTTTGCCTGACATTTTACTGCAGAATTGTTGAGGCTGGAAAACTGGACTCAACACAACACGACTGTAAGAGCTTTTAGCAGCAACAGCAGGTGGAGGTGGGTGTAGCCTACAGCATATCATTTGCGTGAGGGAGGAGTGAGGCAGGACAGGGCTAAGCAGTCAGCAATGGGCTGTCTGAGTAGATGGTGCTTAGCTGGGAATGTTGACTAAAGTGGGGCGGGGATTGCACAGGGAACTTGAGTAGTGACGTGTCTTGCATGGCGAGAATGAGAGGTGAGATTGGCGGCTTTTCGGGGGAAATGGCACGCTGGTAAATCTTCTGCCACAGAATGTGGCAAGATAATGGAGTAAGGCTGTATTAATGTGCTTACCAAGAAATGCATAAACAAGGGTTTGTACTTATGATTTTGGTCCATTTATAAAATGATAATAATGGGTCTTAAAAAGGTGAAATGCTAAGTTTTGAAAATGTAATTGAGTAGGAGGCAGAAGCATCATGCTAGATTTCAAGTTGCCATGGTGATTAATTGCCAACCTTATGTGAAGATCGCCTGAGTTAATGAAGCCCAGCTGGCCCTGATTTGAAGTAAGTCATCCTTTTAAGGATAAATGGGACCAGCAGGGTGCAAACTCTCATTTTTAGTTCAGTTCATAAAGACATTAGAGTTGTTTTTGTTTGTACTGTATTTTAAGTCCCTCTGTGTTGAGAAGCACTGTCATTTTGCCCATATGTGCATCTCTGTCCCTTAACTTGTTTTTCTCACTGGGGATTGAGCAGCTGCTTATATTAGAAGTCATAGTATATCTGTAGTACCTGTGGCATTAACTTTTTAAATGCATATTTTTGTCTTTTTTAAGATGACTGGTACCATTATAATGCATAGCACCCACACCCTGCTGTGTGTCACAGGGAAGAGGAAGGGTGCTGTGGTGGTCAGCATAGCCCTTGAAACTGACCAAAGCTAGAAAAAGCTGGGATTGTTTCCTAGGTTACACCTTTCTAAGATTAAAGAATGGAAGAAAGACCCTTCCAACAGTGTTGTCTGCATGTCTGTCAGGGTTTGATGTAGTTTAGTGTTAGCAGATACTCCTGTTCAGAACATGCTAGTTTTAGATCTCTAGGTTCGTTACTCCATGGCTTTGTTTGTCTGGTTTGACAAATAGTTTGGTTTGACAGATGTGCTTAAACAACACACCTAATGTCAAGGGGTACCTAGTGCGCATTGCGATAAACAAGAAAAAAGGGGTGCAAGAATAAATGGGAGAGGAAATCGGCTTCTTGACACTTTTCCTGGTCACTCTTTGCTATAAATGGGACTGGAAACTTGGAACAACAAAGTTTTATTGTAATAAATGTAATTTAATCCACAAGACTTTTACATAATATGCTGCCTTTAAAGGATTCAAGTTAGTTACCTCTGGAACTTGCTTTTTTGAGGTGGATGACAGGAATAGTCTTACTGGCTCAGACCTGTTGATTAATTGGCTGTCAGACAAAAACTTATTAGACATTCAGATTGTTAAAAAACGAAAAGGTTGATTCAAAAACAGATACTGAAATATTAGCTGGTGTAACTAGTAATGTAGCATAAGCTTTTGAAGAATAAACTTTACGGAAATTTCATGTATCAGAATTATTTTAAGAATTCCCCTTAGGTGTTAGTTTAAAAAAAATTAGTAGATTCCCTTTTTTAAAAATAAAAAATTAATACGTTTCAAGTATAACTTGCCTACAAAATTGTTAAAACAAGTCTAGGAAAACCTTTTAAAATGTACTTAAGCTATAACTGAGACTTGCAGAACTAACCCAATTAAACCTAAACAAATGTATAGAGGTACACCTCTCATTACACTTTTATTCAGTATTGCCTACAATAAAGCAAACTGACCACATGTGAAATAAGGTTGCGTAAGCTGATACCTCATGCACTGTTTACAAAATAGGCTCTGGCACACAGTGACCCTGCATTGGATGGACAGTTAATGAAAATGCAATACTTGCATCATAAAGTTAAATTTTAAATTATAACTTATGCCAAGGTTTTGAAAAATCTAGCTTTGAATAAACTGAAGGATGCTTTTTTTATACGTTTATTGATTGTACTGTAGTGGTTGGGTTTACAAACAGTTGGAGATAATAGCCTTCTGGAGCCAGCTCTATTTGTAAGTTGTGGATGCAGTGTACTTCACCTGAAACTAAGGAAAAATTTTAATTTATTTTTAATGTAAACAGGTTAGTTTTTGATAGTACTAGCAATAATAAACCATATTTGCAAAGGGTTGATGCTTAAAATGACTACTGTACTCTGGCGAACAGATATGGACAGTGCTGCTCGTCAATAGTAAATTCTTATTTTGATTTGAATGGCTCAGAGTAAAGTTTTATATTTCTCTGTTCTTTTAACTATGTACTCGTAATTGTCTTTTTAGTGTGCTTTTAACTTTTTTGCTTCTTCCAATAGAACATTTCCCTTTGTAAAGTGATCAAGATCAAATTTAACTGGGCTGTGCTAAAAGCTTAGAACAGCAAATAAATTGAAATTACAAGAGCAGGTGTTCAAATTGTTCTTGACATTCCAGTCTACCCTTCAGAATGAATTGTCCTGAGTAGAATGATCACCTTTCCCATCTGCTCCCAATAAAGGGAAGCTGTAGTAAACCATCTGATTTACTACTTTCCCTGTTGGAGGGGAGTTCAATCCAGAAGAGTAAAATGGATTTGCAAACAGTACTTCAAATTACCGAGAGATTTCATCTTGCACCAAAAACACAGCCCGAACAAATGCTCAGCAGGTATGTCAACAACAAAAACAATTTCACAAAAAGGTTTTGCACACCTTTGACACTTGCCAAATCATTTCCAAGACCTATTTTTTTCAGTGCCTCCAATATTAATCCTCAGAGTATGTTGGTGTACAATTTCTTTGCTTTTAACATGAGCAGTTTCTTGCAAGATGTCTGCTAGTTTCAGTGTGGGGGTGGGCACTTTTTCTTCAAGCAAATAAACTGCCCTATTTGATTCACTGTATGTGACCAGTACCATTGGAAGGGGCTCATCTTCTCCTTGCAAAATGATCCGTTATGAGTTTGCAACCTGAAAGCCGGGTTGTTCTTAGCTTGTTAATCTGTTTATTGAAGACATTTAATTGTTCAAGTAAAGTTTTTCTTGTAGCTTGCAGCTCTTTAACTGAAATGGTCTGATTGTGGTACTATGCAGCAAAATTACTTGTTTGAACATCTTCCACACTGTGCATGCAATTTGGTTGGAATTAAATACTTAAAGCTGTTTAATGGCAAGTTGTAACTGTATAAAACATTGTTCTGTTTTGCTGAAAGGTTAATATAACTGGGGAAGTGTTTTGCATATAGTTTTGTAGGCTGTGAGGTTCAGTCTTAAGATGTACATCACATGCCTAGAAAGGGTAAAATGGAACCTTTCACAACTGAGTGGCTAAATGGAAATGGCATTCACCTCATTGGTGAGCAATGTGTCTGTGTGCTTATTGAATCATTTTTGAAGCAATTACAGAATCTGCCAACAATGCTTTTGGTTTTTCTCATTTGTAACTGCCTTAATGGTACATTTAACAATTGAAAATTTGCTAAACAAAAGACCTTGAAAGGCTCTTTTTAAAATATGGTGACCACAGTATTGTCCTGGATAAAATGGCAGTTTTTCTACTTCTCTATAGTAGAATTGACCTGTAGACCTTGTTCACACAGCTTCAAATGATTGTCATAGCCTGTTTTAAAACCAGCCACTCTATTCTGCCTTGTCTGTTTATTGCATTGTGGATGTTATTTGGAATTCAAAACATTCACTCCAATATGTAGCGTATTTCTCATTGTTTTAAGGTTTAGTGAAGGGATTTTCACTCCTGATCACCTAACGTGTTGATGGTGTTTTTTGTTTTAGCTAAAGTGTAATTTAATTAACACTTATTCAGCTGTTCATTGAATGAATGGAATAATTATATGCAACTTAAATTGAATACTTTAGTTGACCACTAATCAAGGAACGTGTAATGGTCTACTATCTAAAATGCAAAATCATACAGTGTTTAGTTTCTATTAGCATTTGGTTACAGTGCATATTACAGTAAGTCATCTGAACTATTTGTTTCTTCTCTTTAATCTTAATAAAGGTGTATATTATCAGCACAATAGACCATTGACTAACAGGTATTCCTCAGCACAAACTGTTAAATGTGTTACCCACATACATACATACAATACATTTCAGTAGTATGATTTAATGGTCTTGAATCCCATCCAAGGGCCGGTTCACGGCCTTTGCCCATTGCTTCCAGGAGAGACTCTGGATTGTCGAGACCCTACTCTGGGTAAAACGGTAAGAAATTCTTTTATATGAGCAGATTATATTTATATGCATATCCATAAACTGAACATAATACTCTCAGGTAAACTGGTTTTGAATAAATAGAAAAAAATCAAGCAATAGTCTGTATGTCCTTCAAATCAATCAATTGTAGCAGTGTTCTTTATGTATGCTGCTCCAAATAGCCTTTACTTCAGTATGTGACTGTCATGACGAAACGGAACTGCACACCAACTGATTGTTTCCTGTATCTATGGCAACAGGACACGCAGTAGTAGTTAATCGGCACTGAGTAGGGTTACTTACCTAGTTCCCCCAGATCATTATAATATTCTTTTTCATCATGAAATCTTCACGTTATCTTCCTTGTCAAAGGATCCTTGTGAATAAAGTCTGTGTTCAGACATAATTATTGTAATATTTCACAACTATGATGACCAGTTTAATGGCAGCAGATTGTTATTTTTCTATTGCTTCTTGCTAGTTCAATAACTGCTGTTCTGCCAAGATTGGTTTTGATCCTCCTTAGCTGCTGAGGTCAAGGTGACAGTCAGAGGTGTGAAGACTTGGCTGTCAGGCAAGTCAATTTCTCTTTCTCTTAGATTGACAGAAATCCTTCAGTACCAGGAGAAATTTGGAAAGGTCAAAGGTTGCAATCAACTTATCAGTTGATATTAGATTCTTGAAGTCACCCATCGGATGTAAGCTTCTCAGTCAAACGGTGGCAATTTGTGCACCTGAGCCTTGTCTATACTGCAGTGGAATGGGTTGAAAACGTGTCAGTGTAAACGTACATTGACGTTTTGGAGAATGTGTAAGTATTCACAACATAATATAATATTAATAAACGGTTTGAGAACTTCAGAGCTGGGTCCACATGCACTTGGCTGATTTAGGTGATTGACTGCAGAAATTTGATGACTAGTTGCTGATGTTACTGATTACTAGTGTTAAGATGGCTGAGTGCACCAAATCACCAGCCAAGCCCAAATGTCACGTTGGTCTTGAAAGCTGATCAGGCAAGTGCAGCTTTGAGTTGATGTTGTTTGCTGCATGGTTTTTGAGGTTAGAAGAATAAGACCCCACGGCCAGAACAGACTATCGCTGCCACATTTTTGTTTTAATAAAATGTTCGTGTTTTAATGTTTTTGCTTACTTGCTTGTTTGGTATAAATATGCTATTTAATTTGAAACAACTTGTGATGGCTAATGCATAAATGTATATACTACAAGTTAGAAAGGTCGGTAGAAAGTGGGTTACTTTTTTTTTTTTTTTTTTTTTTTTTTTTTCCCAGCAAAATTTTCAAACGCAGAAGAAAGTTAGTTTTTTGGGCCAGAGAGTAGCAGCTGACTTTGAATGTGCTTATGCTAAAGTCATTCGTGCAGCTGTCAGGAAGATGATGGTAATGGATACAGTATGCAGCCTTATTTCCTGCAGGACATTGAGTTTGGCGAATAGCTGCCTCAGTCAATGTACTCTATTCATCACTCTTCTGTGCCACAGTAGTGCCAGATGTGCACAAGGTGTAAAACACTGATTATATGAAAATGTTAGTTTTCACATGTAACGTTGTGAAATCTTACAAAAAATACATTTTAACTGGCATTTTTAAATAATATAAAGTAGTTTTTAGTGGAGTAACAACTCTATTTTGGGTATTTCCTTGGAAAAGCAGTAGTAGTTTTGTCTTGTGTGCGTTTTATTTTAGGTGCAAGTCCTGACCTGATCTCTGGTCAGTTGTATCCTATTCTCAGTGAATACCTCAAATGTTCAAACATACTGTGACTTTGCTTTTTGTGGTACCTGGTCTTCTTACAATGAAACTGAGAATTGCTGGTGTTACTGACCTTCCTTTCTAAGCTGTCACATTGTCACTCCAGTGTTTTTAAGAAAAATGAAGACTGACTGAACTTGATGGCTGTTGACATGATCAAGGCTTCTTTCCACAAGGAAGGTATGCTGACAGTTATTGCATACCTAAGGCGACCAGGGTTGGTTTCAATCAACTATGCGTTATCAAAGTAGCTTGTGGTAAATAAATGGATTTGTTTGCACGTACAATCATTGACTTTGCCTTGTAGTTTAAAAAGAAATTCAAAATATTGAATCACCTGCTAATAACATGTGATACTTTAAAATATCTACCACTGCCAAAACTTTATAAATGTCGTTTTATACATTTAAACTTGGACATAAATATTACATTAAAAATGCTTTTTTTCATATAAAATTTTAAACATGCAGTTACAGGTATGCAGCTGCTTGCATTCTGAAAAAATATTTTTAGAAGCCTCTTTTCATACTGAATTTTGGGACAACTTTAATTAGATTCCATTAACAGTCTGGTTGCATGTTTGGTGACCATCTTCCCGTATACCTTTTCTCCATGGCAGAAATATCCCGATGGAGATTTTCTCCATGTCCATCACTCTCGTCACCCAAGATGGGTAGAAAGAATTCCAAATGGCAATGTGAAAAATACTCCTCTCTGCTCACAGACTGAGACCCTGTTAAGGAGGTGTTGCGGATGCTGGTTGAATTCTAACCTTTACCTGCAGCTGCAAATGTTGATGAGGAATGGTAGTTTATTTATTTATTTTTTTGGTACAGACTTTTTTTATGGTTGTTCTTTTATTATTACAGTACTTTGTTTGTGTTTTAGTCCCCCCCCCCCCGATGCATATCACACCAGAGATAATACTGAGCTTTGTGCCAGCACTCACTTAGGTTTTTAATTTGTCTACTCTATACTACATTTAATGTGAAGGGGAAAACTTGTTCTTATTTTTAAATGTTCTTTAGCATTGCTTAACCATGGTTCTATAACAAGGCCTTTTTTCTCTGCTTTGCTTTTTGTTTTTCCTGAGCTCTTGTCAGACTTTCTTGGTCTTGTTCTAATGAGGTGTTATATGATTTACTCGCAGTCTTTTGAGAGGAGCGGTCCGCATGTTTTAACAAGCTGTCTGCTGAAAGAAAGGTGCTTTTAATAGGCCTTAATGTAGTCAGGAGCCATTGTATTGAAGGCCAAAAACGTTCTGTTATAGAGGCTTTTTAATGAGGGACCTGTTGTACAGGATGTGACCTGAATGCTTAGAATGGTCTGGAGTTGCTTGTCACTCAGTTCCTTGCTTAGTATTGTGTTTACATTGTTTTGTTGTGTGGAAGACCATAGTTTGGGTTTTAAGACGTATTTTGGTTAATGGATTAACCACTCTCTGGTTTGTGAGTTTGTGTTGGTATGACAGTAACTAGGTAGAGAATATAGGACACTTTTGCTAAAGGGTCATCATTTTTGTGAAACTTGTTTTATAAAAGGGGAAAAAAAGTTGTTGGGACTGGTGGTAGCAACACTTGTGAATAACGTTTGTATGGAGGGGTGGCATTTACCAGAGGTGACATCCCATTTCTTCAATGTGTTTACTGAATTTTTGTATAAATAGCTACAGACTCTTCTGTTTGTCTTGGTGTGGGAATGAGTTCTTGTAACTTGGTAGTAATTTTTTTTTCTTCAGTTTTTAAACTTGCATTCAAGCATTTCTTGTGTAAAATATGGTGTACAGAAACGTGTGTGAATGGGAACTTGCAAGAGTAGCTAAACTACAGTTTGTTAGACATTAAAAAAAATTGCAGTGACATGTTGACGTACAACACATCTGAAGGGGTAAAAAAAAAAAAAGTTGTGCTCATTGTCAACTGTTTTCTGCATGGACAAAGCTGCATCCAATCTGATTATAGTTACAAAAAGGCACTTGTATCATCTAATTCTGAAATCATAATACTCAATCACTTGAGTATTTACTGTGTAATTTGAATTACTAGATGTAATGCTGTTCAGTCATGCTTGATAATGCCTATCCACTATCTGCATTTGTGTATAAATCTGAAATGGGCAACTTAATGACAAAATTAACTAATTTTGTTTTAAATGATCAAATGCTTCCCTTTAGCTCGTGACCCTTTTATTTGGGCTGATTCACATAACCTAAGCCTGTGCTGAAAGTGAGTTTCCAAGATAACTTACCACCTTGGGTCTGCAGAGGACACACTTGTATGTTTTTGGGAAGATAAGAGCAGACTCCCTGAGATTGGGAAAAACTTGGAAAGAAATAGTTTGCAAAATACCAACACTTCCTCTGATTGGATGCTGTGCATAGAGGGCAAGAATGCAAGTCTGTGGTCATGACTGCTCATAAAACCGTGACAGAACGTCCTGTATTTTCTGAGCTATGAGTTGTGCCCCCCACCAATTATACTGTTTGTACTCCATGGTGTGTGCGTGTGTGTGTCAATTTTCTTCGTAAGGAATAAAATGGATTCCCGATATTATTGTTTGCGGTATTTGACTAAAGGAGTCAATTAGTCTATCTGGGTGTGGGTGTACTGATTCTTTAGTCAGTGCATTATAAAAGAGTTGCAATGGTCCTAAGATATGCCAACAAAAAGCTGAAAAATCTAAAAAATCTTGTTCCTTTTGCCACCGAAAACGGCAATTCTGTAAAAGTCGCTGATCTGTTTAACAACGCTACTGAAGATGAATATTTCTCCAGGTTCATGATTCTAGAGAGAACTTGAACTAAGATGTTTGCAGTTTTGACAGCACATTTCATAGCATACATAGTGTATACTGACAATTTAGTTTAAATCTATCTACTAGTAACATCAATCCTTGTACGCTACTGTCATTTCAACCATACATGCCAGTAGTGTAGTTTTAATGCAACCATAAGCGATTACTGAATGAAGTTGCGTATTCATCTGGCTGTATGCTGCAAAATCTGTTTTTAACCAGTCTACAGGGTGCAGTAAGAGACCTGGTGAACCCATTCAGTTTGTGAGGTATGTGCAGAAAATATACTTGTTTAAGGTATTTTCATTTTCCATATACTACATTGTTCAATGTGTGGTATTTTTTTAAAATGGCAATTATTTAATTGCCCAAACCAGCTTTTTTTTTTTTGTGAAGATTCTGTGGGTTTTTTTTGTGTAAGTAGTTTGCTAATCTTTTAAAATGCATTTATGTATAGCAGAAGTTTGGTTACCATTTATATAGACCTTAGAGGAGAAATATTAACACTTGAAAAGCTTGGTAGTTAAGGTAATTATGCATCAAACATAAATATTGACCAAGAACAAATTTATTTTATTAAACATATTGTTTCTAATGCAGTTGGAGACACTGGCCTTTTCTATACCAGAGGGTAAATTATTTTGAAAGGACCATCATAAACAATAGTTAGACCATTTGTTTGCTTTTCCAAGTGTACACAAATGCTCTGTGAAATGTGTAAAACAGAAGATATGGCAGGTATTTGCTCATTACTGTCACCATCCAATGGTTTTGGGAATCTATATGTTAAGCTAAGCACATCCACCTTTCAAATTATGCAGTATGTTCTGCATGATTTATTCACTGTGAAAACAAGGGTGACAGATGCGAGAGGAGTGTAATTCTTCATTTAAATTTCTAGGAGCTGTAGAGTGAAGAAGGTACATGAACATGTATATTTTAAAAAAGTCAAGTTTACCACTGTAAAGGATCATAAAGATGAAGTGTAGAGGCCAGCACTAGAAACCATGACTAGCAGTAGTGTGTACGAGGAGTGCACAAATATGATTAGGCCCCTTCTGTAATGTTGTATAGGAAGGCTTGATGGTTTTTAAGATGGTGACCTGCCGTTTCTAGCCAAACATAATCTGAGATCTTATGGATGTATAACTCACGGAAGTGTTACATTGTTGCTGCTTAAGTCTAAATGCATTTCCCAGGCACTTGGCCTCAGATCCCAGTTGTTGCATACAGCGTTGAAGTACTGGGGGAGTGCGGCAGAAACCTAAACCATGGTAAGGGCAAGGCTACATATCAAACACAATTGCCAGTGCCTGTCCTGTGGTCAGTTCTGATGATGATGATGAGCTCCCTGTCATTAGACAATCAAGACTTCTTTAAGATGGCTTATCAGACACTGGAAGAGAAGACTCAGATGAAAGGGGTGGAAAAACATTTTCCTTCTTCATTCCTGGCTCACTCTACAGCTTCCTTTGTATTTATTGGTGTGGCATCAAATTTGGTTTTTTGTTCTGAGATTTAAATTTAATGTTTTAAAGGATGTTTGTTCTCCATTTCTGTTTAATAAAGCCATGTTTTTAAAATCCCTCTTAGCTGTGTTGCTGTGATCTCCTCCACTCCTCAGCCAACGAAGGATGATCTGCTTGTCTGTAATAGAAAGTGAGACTGTGTCTAAACTATGAAACTCTCTAAGTGTGTTAGATGAGAGTGATGGAAATCTGTGCACTCTGGAGTCCCTGTAAAATTTTGGTGATTTAAATCCGATGTTTAACTTCAGGAGGGGGACAGGTGGAGCTTGAATGTTTTTAGTAGTCTCTGCATAGGTTTTTGCATTGTGCAATGTTTGAGATAAAAGAAGCGGTGCTGTCTGAAATAGCTGTATACCGTGTGGCCCTTATATGACAGCAAAGCTTTAATTGATAGGATAATTATTCAGAGTTGAAAAGATTTATTTGTCCCTTCTGTGTTTAACGTGTTTGAACCACAATATACAAGGGACATTTAACTGATTTCACAGGTGCATGTTTCAATGTTTTGTGGACTAAAGTCCAAGTAGCTCTGGAAAATTAGTTCATTACAAAATATTTGTCAAGTAAATTGCCAGATGTAGTTTGAGTTTGTCATCTTATTAATCTATGGATGTTTTTTAAAAAATATTTTGGTATTTAGTAATTTTTTTTCTCTTTTTGTAGCACCTAAATATTAGAACATTTACAGATGATATGGTAAGATTTCAGTTTCCGTCTGTCTTTACTAACTAAATCCATTTGAGAGAACTGCTTTGTTACTGACATTTCTATCAACAAGACAGACATTAACGGATGAGTCGGGCACAAGAGACTGTAGCACTGAATGACAACAATATCTCTTTCACAGTTAAAATCAGCTTTGCATGTATTGGCACACTGTATGAAGCCAGCAATAACTGCATTGTTTCTTATGGCTTGCATGGCAGGCTGAATGTGCTGAAGTTACCAGCAGCCCTTTCCTCAATATTGCCTGATTGTGGGCTGCCTGTTAACTTCTGACTTCCTCTGTTGCATAAAGATAATCTGTGCCCTTTGGGGTGTGTTATTAAATGAGAAGACATATAGCTTCAGACTAAGTAGATTTGGTTAAAATGTATGTTTGAAGTTCATTCAGTTACATAGTTTAGACCTATTTACATGTAATTATTAATGCTTCCAAGTTTCAACTAAGTAGCATTGCAGAAATGTGATATAAATGGTTACATCAAGCTGAAGTCCCCCCCCCCCCCCAAGTTCAGCTTTAATCTGCAATTATTGTTTAACCAAAGTATTTAGGAGACTTTTTTTACCCATTGCTCAATTTAGTGATTACATAGTTTTTATATTCTATTACAGTGTAAACTGAGCAATTTGTATTAAAGATGGAATGATTTAGTATGCTTCAAAGTCACCTGATGTGTGTAGTTTTACTTCTGTCTGCTTTCATCTGCACTAACACAGTAACAAAACTAATTTAAGGAGCCAACAGGGTGGGATGTGTGTACTTGAAAACCTCACTAATATTACTTTCACGTGCCAGTGCAGTTTTTAAGAAGCACTTGTTCTTGATTTCAGGTTTTGATAGAAGTCATTGCATGACACCTATACTGAATACCTTACTGTAAAACTTGGCTTTTTACTTTTAAATCAGGGTTTATAACATTAGAAAGATCTTTATTTTTGGTAAAACAACAATTTATCATGTCTGTGCCCTTTATTAACTTAATTATAACTAGGGTAGTGATGTTGAGAGTCCATATTTGTCAATTATTGTATCAGTAGTTTTTCATTGTATTGTTGAGTCTGATTTCAGGTCAGATAATGAAGGCATAAATAGTAAATGAGACAAAACAAGAAATTGCCAGATGCGATAGCATACTTACATGCATAAATCAATAGGACTTGGTACAATGCATGTCTTTATTGAACCCAAATGCAAATTTAATTAACCTTCTAGTGTTTTAATGTAGAAATTAGTAGACTGGACTAGTAAGAATAGTTAGGTTATTCATCTGATCATACGTTATGAGATGAGCTCTATGAATACTTTGCTTCAACATTCTTTGTTGTCTAGTTGGACAGATTCGCGAGCATCCGGATTCCTGGGAGCAAGAAGGAACGACTGCATCTTCCCACTGCAAAGAACTGGTCCAGTGATTGGTCTACAGCCTCTGAACTGGAGGAAATATCATGCAAAATTACTTCAGAAAAAGAGATACTGGCTTTATTTGAGAAGATGATGGTATGTACTGCTTTTATACTGTGAGATGGATTTCAAATCCAGTATTGTAAGATGTTTCCTTTTTGTTTAAATTGCTAATAATGAGTTCATTAGGTAGAAAAATGTATTTTGTATGCAAGATTCTGTTGTGGCTTGTGTTGCTTACAAGTCTTTAGATCTAAAATGCTAGATCAGTCTTGTGTGTATCCTGAATATAATGATGGAATGAATATAACTGATGAGTTTTACTGAAGCGTTCTGCCGGTTATTGGAAATACCCAAAGGGACACAGCCGCTTTCTATTATTTATCTTAGAGGTTACTTGTTTTTCACCATAAAGAAAGTGTTTCGCTCTTGTACAAAATCTTTGAATTGAATTTCTTCTTGAATTTAAATGCTTGTAAAATGTCATTACAGTACATTGCTTGCGCTCACGTAATTATCATCAAGCGCCTTGAATTAAAAGGTGTCAGCTGAATACTGTAGTACTCATTGTATGCTACATTGCAGATGTAACGGATTATTGGGTGATTGTGCACAGTAATGGTGATACATTCTCTTAAAGTGTAGGAAGCCTTGGTTTTGTTGGGTCTTTGTTCTTTGAGTCAGCAGTCTCAGTGTTTTCAGTCATTTTGTTTGATTTTTGTAGAGACTGTTTATGTGATTGGCCGTTTTACCCTTTTTGTGCTAACATTACACTTTCATCCTGATGGCAGTGGGTAACTTTTGAAACGCATCCCTGCCGAGGCAGTAGCTATTGTATTTTCCATGTACATTGAAAGAATAATTCCCATTAATGGAATGTAACATTATCTTCACTTTTACTTTTTAGACTAGAGGATACATCCTTATGTGAATATATCATTCCGTATATATTTCTCAATATGTAATTCAGTACGTGAACAATATTGTTTAGTCAGCCATCAAGGCATAACATTCATCCAGTAGTAAAAATAATGCACAATTAAAACAAGTTTGGGGGAAATCCAGAAGGTATCAATGGAGAGGAAATAACATCTCAGCAGTTCAATCCTGCTGGCCACCCATCGCTTCTGTGGGTATGCTAACATTACACAGTTGGGGAGAATATTAGTATTTTGTTATCAGTTTTTATGTAGCGAAGCTTGTTGTGTGGACTCTACCTGTCTGGTTAGGAGGTTATTGTCAGTGGGTCAGAAAGTGTAAATGATGGGGCTCTCAAGTCTCAACCCAGCAAAGTTGTTTTGTTATCGCCTGGGGAGTTGGAGAGAGAGGAGGAAGATATGACGTTGCTGTGCAGGATCGCTAAGACAGCAACACAAACAGGCATACAGACAGTCTGACAGATGGTGGCATGGACCACAGCACCAGCCTTTTCTGTCTGTTTCTTACATATTGCGTGGTATTTTTTTCTTACCCTATATCATTGCATAATAATTAAAAATGTCAATTAGCATAAAAAAGCACAGATTGTATGGTGTACCTTTCAAGTCCCTCCTGTAAACAAAAACTCATTAGTCCATGTGATGATATTTTTAACTGTACCTCTGAAGATGAGTATAGGTAAGACCTGTTGTATATGGGCAATCTTTGGCCACTTCCTATAAATCGGCCTTTGAGTTATACCAGAAAGAATATCTTCTTCATATTTCCTCATTCTGACCCTTGTGATGAAACAAAATGTTGAAATCCAACTTGTTAACTTTTGTTTCTGTTAATATGGTTAATGTCTTTCCAAGAAATTCTTACACTTGATTTCTTAACATCCACTTTTCCAGTGTGTGAATAGTTTATATTGCAGTTTTCCCTTAATTTACATGGTCTTGATCCCTCAATTAATTGATTGATTGATTGATTGATTGATAATGGCAGTTTGACTTGCATGTTAATCTGCTTAATACAATGCACTCCAGCTGGGGGGGAAAAAAAATCCAGCATCACAGTTCGAACCAGTTCTGTACAAATATGCATTTTTCTGCACAAATTGCACATGGTGCACTTGTGGGGTGTCCGCATTTGCCAGCTGCGTGTCATTTAATGGGGATTCTTTATGAAGTATATACTCTTAAGAGAGCTGCGCTGACCAGTGGTATTGGATCCTTGGAAAGGTGAATGTGATCATGTAACCATACTAGTTCAGAAAAGTGAAATTTAAAACAAACTTGCCCTGTTGTGTTTGAGAAGATGGATATGTAAGTATCTTGGTTATGATTGGTCAGTGGTTGATGACACGCTTCGTTGTGCTCATACAAACTCTTGCTGAGTATTTTATGTTATGGTTCTATTACTAGCTTATTGTAATGCAAAATGTTACTTAATAGAGGTTAACTTTTTCTATATTTTTTCACCACTGACTCCACCACACTAGTGATAAACTTGATTTTGTTTGTTGCAAACTTGGCGACACTTCGTTCACATCAGATGACTTGTTACACTGACCAGCTGTGTGTGTGTGTGTGTGTGTCTGTGTGTGTATCCCCCCCCTGTACTGTGCTGTCTGCGCTTCAAGGTGTTGTACAGTGTTTGTGATGTTTTTCGGATTTTCCGATGGACTGGGATACATTACTTTTCCTATAAGAAATAATGGAAATGACTGTCTTGATTTGCATGTCTTCGATTTAAGTGGCCTTTTCAGTAACCAGTTAGATGCATAAATTAAGAGATAACATTAGTTGTATTTTTTTTTTTAGTAAATGTGAGAAATATTTGTATCTGAACTTTTATCATTTATTTATAGCTTAAAAAAAATTTTTTTTTTTGAATATTGCTAACAATTCATCTCTGGTTTTCAGGAGGACATGAACTTAAATGAGGACAAAAAAGCTCCACTCAGAGAAAAGGACCTTAATATGAAGAAGGAGATGGTCATTCAATATATAATCACAGCGTCTAAACATGTGAGTATTTTTATCTTTAACGTCGGCATAAGTGATCATTTATTTTAAATTATAAAAAACAACATTGTATGTGTGTTGGTAGTTAAAGCAGTTTCCAACATACAGGCTTTGTTTTCACATTGCCCTGAAACAAAATTTTGTGAAATATTTATGAAAAACAGCAACTTAATTTTGTTGAAATGGGCACTCCTTTATTAGTCTAAGGAATACTTAAACCTAAAAGTAAACAATTTTTTTGTAGTCACCAATGTAGAAAAGCTTCTAGGTTATTTTGTAATTCCAAAGTATTCCAAATTATTTCGGCTTGCTAGATGTGATGTGCTGACTAACTGGTAGCCGCTGTCATGCAATCGTCATGTTGTTACATGAGGTAACGGTTGATGAAGAGGTTTCCATCATGCAATCATCACTGAATGACTTCAGACAGGCTCTATAACCCGGAACGGACCCACAAGGTAAACCTAGCACAGTTAAGTCACAACTAATTATTGAAAGAAGTATACTGAAGCCTCTTTGATATTAGTCATATTTTCCTGTTGTTTAGACTTCTAGCAGAGAACTAGGTATGTGGTTTGTTACCTGGTTCTCTAAAGTTGGTATTTTTTGGTCTGGTTAAACTACCTAAGAACTTCTCAGCTTAGAAATTTTGAATTGCAGAAATGAGTACTGTATTGAAATTTACTTTTAGTAAATATACGTTAAAATTGATTGACACGCACAATAAATTACCTGTCAGAAAATCCAGGCTTTAGAAAGCAGGAGCAGAGTTATAAAAAAGCTTTTAAAGGTTTAAAAAAAAAAAAAATCATTAGTTTAAATACTGTATTAAACAATTATGTGATGAAGTGCCTGCTTATCAATAACTAGATTTTTGCATAATGAGAATGTAAACAAATGACAGGCTCATACTCAGTGACAGCTCAATAGGCGACTATTAATGAGTCGATTTTGGCTGAAGATGTCCTTTAGCCATGCCAACTGGTCAGTGGTGAGGTTAGCGTTGCACAACTTTGTCTAGTTGCCTCATTTATACAAATGCCGAATTCTAAAGGACATGCCACTTTAGCATATCTGACCCTATATGAAACTTCTATATGACAGCCACATTAAAAGCAGGTGCCATACCATCCAAGCACAGCTTTATTTAATAATGCTTTAATATTTCTTTCCATATGATATTTTAATGGGAAATAATACTCAAAATGAGTTTTTATAAGTTAACACGAATTTTGAATCACAAAATTTTTTTTAAAGAAGAAACTAGAATATGTCGTTTACAACACACCTTTGAACTCAATATTTGGTGTGATTACCTTTAGTAGCAGTTACAACACCAAGTCTTTTTGGGTAAGTGTCTATCAGATTCTGACACTGGCTTGGTGCAGTTTTTGCCCATTCTTGCTAGTAAATCTGTACGAGATCTCAAGTTGCTTGGAGATCTCTTGTGGACAGCAGTTTTGCCATAAGTCCTGCCAAAGATTCTCAGGTGGATTCAGATCATCCTGGGTGGGAACTACAAAATTTCACAATATGTCCAATTGTGTATAAACATGTACAGTGTGTCACACTATACAATGATTGCATCATCAAATATCGGTTTGAATTATTGGTAAAATCTAAGCATTGGTCCAGTGCCGATTAAAATTACTGGGGGGGGGGGGGGCTGCAAAATACAGTGATAAATTATGTACTACGTTTGATAATGAACCTATTGTATGGACTGTTGCAAAATATTCCAGACAAAAAGAGCCATCTGTCTATCTCCACTGTTAGTTTCATGAAGGTGGTGCAGCATCCCCTTGTAACAAAGTTATGACTGAAGCGTATTGCATCTCATATGCAAAAAGCAGTGAATATTTCACAATGTTTCAATAATAGTACTGACTATCATTTTATTATGCATGTTATATCGTCATTGAATTACTTGTTATAAAAGTTTTACTGTAGTGCAGTGTGCTGTGCTGTAAAGCACTGTAGTAAATTGCCATATCTGGACAGTTCCTCCCTTCATATAGTTTCATATTTAAAAGGTCACAGGAACATGTTTCACATGCATGTTAATGATTTAAAAATATCGTGCTTTTAAAAGTGGTACAGCACATAGATACTCTGGGTTGTACTGGTACTTGACGACAACAACTAAACTGTGTATTCAGACTTGGGTTTGAATGTGGCTCAGTCTGTGTGGAGTTTACAATCTACTCTTCATGTTTGTATAGATTTACTACTGGTGCTCCTGGGTCCTCTCCACAGTCCAAAGACTTGTTTCAATTGGGTCCTGCAAATTGTCACCCTGTGCATGTGCACGGATGGGGTGGGTCTAGTGACCCTGCAATGGACAAGTGGTTATGGATGAAGGAATGTAATTCTCAAGTTTGTATTCTGGCTGTTAAATAGTTCACAAATCTAAACTGCTTTATTGATGTTCTCAAAAGGTGCATTTGGGCACATCTTGTTTTGCATTTTTACAAATTGTGGAAAGCTATTCTAAACTGCTTTACTTCTTTAAAAGATAGTACCATGTTTTGGATCTTCCACATTTTGCCCCTCTACATACTGCACATTAGGGAAATCTGATGGTCATGCATTACTTTTCTATGCATTAGGTCAAGGCAATATTTTGTTCAATAGGAAATGAAAAGTAAAAACAAACAAGTAACTTAGATTTTGACCATATGATTTACAATGGGCTTTTTCTGTTACTATTTAGGTATGGAAACATGTAAATGATTTGAATTCTATGAAATTTACACTGAGGTTATCCAATCCTGCATGTTCTGATCTCAGGGTTAGAACTGCACGTAAAGTTTAAAATTAAAAAGCTCTGTTAAATGGGTGATAAAGCCAGCATGACGGGTTGAATTCTTGTTGCATCTTCCTGAGATGAAAATATGATTCATAAAATGCTTATAAAATGATGCAAATCTTTTTTAGCTCCTTTTTCCTGAAGGTGAATTAGGCACACAAAGTGTTGTGTGCTGAACAACCACGGCAGTGCATATGCTCATCTTAATTGTAAATGAAACGGAGGCACAAAGTTCTACAGAGTGCATCGGCTTCTTGTCTGGAACTCTGGAAGTGTATTTCCTCACTGATTTGTTAGCAAAAGCATGCCACCTTTAAACAGGGTGAGAACGTGTGAGGAGAATAATGCTTACCTTGGTCAGGCATAACGGAGTTCACATCTTTAGTGTTTGAATTCCAAAATGTCAGCTCATTTAAAATTTGAGGTAGAAATCATAAGATGGCATTTGTTGAATGCTGAAGCAGAGTACCAAGAACATTTGAGCTGTTT
Organism: Arapaima gigas; assembly: GCA_900497675.1. NCBI lineage: Eukaryota > Metazoa > Chordata > Actinopteri > Osteoglossiformes > Osteoglossidae > Arapaima > Arapaima gigas. The sequence continues at coordinate 796,059 of UFQX01000085.1, forward strand.
AGGTTCACTGATGGCTGTGGAAGAGAGTGGGAGCAAGAACAGTAGAGGGCAGTGCTCTCTTAGTGCTGTCTGACAGCAGGCCAGTTGGAAGCTCAGTCGGGAGACTTGTTGAGCTGGTGTTCTGTCTATATAGCAAGTGAGCACATCCGTTTTGTTGTTTCACAGATCATTACTTTCGGCCTCCCCTGATAAGGTGCCCTTTGTGGCACTGCCTCTGTTTGAAATTAAACTTAAGTGGCAAAGATGGCTGGAGCCTCAGCCCTGCTGGCCAATGCAGTGTCTACTATTTTGTTAATCTTGTACAAAGGTGTTAACAGGCATAAGCAGGAACAAAAGGTTCTGTTCTTTTTTTTTTTTTTTTTTTTTTTTTTTT
>UFQX01000085.1:796454-814421 GCA_900497675.1 Arapaima gigas
AAAAAAAGGGTTTTTTTTTTTTTTTTTTTTTTTTTTTTTTGTTACTGATTCTTTGACGTAATCATTTTAATGACATCTGCTCTGTCTGCACAGTGCTGCAGTGGGTACTGGTGCTGTCTCGAAGTATCTGGAGTTTTTCGACATGGGCTGGGCCTAGTCTAGAGTTTGCATATTCCTCATGTGTTTGCATGGGTTTCTTCCAACAGTCCAAAGACGTGTTTCAGATGAATTATGAATTGTAAATCGCCTGTAATGTGTCAGTCTGCATGTGTCGCCATCCTGCAATGTATTGGCATTTCATCCATGGGGAGTTTCCTAGCCTAGCATTCTATAATTCTGGGATAGGCCTTGAACCACCATGACCAGGGCAGTGATTAAGGAGTGAGTGAAATGAAAGTGCACAAATGAGTTTAACAAACCATGTTTTTAAACTATTGTTTCTTTGCTTGTTTATGTTTTAATTGGAGAAATGAAATGCCATCTACAACAGTGAGTCCTTTTAATAGGACCTCCTTGCAGGCCACACAGAACGAGCACCTTTGACCTACAATTAAGCGCAAGATTTAGTAAGACCTCTGACGTGTCCTAATGTTGTGTAATGAGGAGCTGATTCCAGCTCGAGAGTTATATGTTGCGATTAAAATTGTCAGTTTCAGTAAATGTTTTTCATGTTGATTGCTTGCATTTGAAAACTTTGTCAGCTTTAAAATCTTGCAGTGCATTTTTAAACTGTTACTGGATTGGGACAGTTATTTTTTATATATGTATTTTGAGAAGTAATAATTATGAAGACAGCTCTCAGCACATGACGTTTTCACTTTGTGTGTCTTACATTAAGGGTGAAAACATTCTTAGTGGATCTGGTTCAACTTTAACTTTGTGTTGCTTTTTAACGGCCTCAAGGTTACTATAGGGGATACATGAATCACCTTTCTTAATTGTTAGAGGAGAATCTTCCACACTCCTAGGTTTTCATTTATCTTGCACTTAAAAACAGCTCAGGTTTAAAATTGGTTTATCTTCAGGTAGCATGTTAATTAAAAAAAACTTCTCAAAGGAAAGTTTTGGAATTTTAAGGAATACCTGTTGTGGAAGAACAGTCATGTCTCACAATGACAGAACTTCACTGGTAAAAGTGAATTATAATTTCTGTTGCTTTTTGACGTGTACTTGAATTTGAAATGTTTTTTTCTTTCCCTCCCCCTTTTGAGATAAAGACACTGCAGTTGAAGTGATCAGGGAGGTGTGACATTAAACATCTAATAGTGAATTCAGTAGCACTCATCGTTTCAGAGTTGGTTGACCAGAAGTAAGTATTGTGGTTGGGCTGCAAAGCCAACGGCAGTATGGTGGGAAGGCAGCTGCTATAGTAAATTCATCAGTCTAAGGGACTGGGGGGAGCCACTTTTAGTATATACAGAAGTGTTGTTAACCAATGCAATTCTTTTTTTCCATTCTCAGGTAATGTGTCTGCAGTGTTTGTCTGCACAGAGACAATGTTTGCCTGCCTCAGGAAGCAGTGAAGGGTGTGTGCTTGCTTGTACTATATGATTTCTGCTTTTGTCAGCCGTTGGCTGCTGTTTACTTTCCTAATCGCTGCAGGCAACACTCAACAGTCCTGAGGTATCTGGTAAGCTCCTAAGAGGCACTGATTTGACAGAGTGACACGACCGTACAACTTAAATTATCCTTGTAATTTTAATTTGAATAATTTGCGAATACTAGATTTCAGTTTTGGCCAACATAGAATTGTTTGCCCAACACTGCAAAGCAATAGGCGAAGTTGGTGATCTGGTGCTGCAGCACTGTACTTGTGCTTGCTGTTTTATATACATTTAAAATATTACCATGTAATGCCATGGATCTTCCACTGTCACTTTTTGACTTGTCCAGACCTGAATAGAGTTACAAACTACATTGGTTAGTCGGTTGCAGCAGTAATGTCAGAGTGATTGATAAAATTTTATCTCCATAGTTATTTATCATATTGGAAACAAAGTTGTCATTGCTTGATAATAACATGCTACTTATGCCCAGTCTGATTTGTTAGACTGCTAGTTCAGATTGACACAGTGACCATTGTGCAAGGATGCCTTTCTTGACAATTAACATTCTGCAGAACTGTAGCTGTAGGTCCTCCTCTCCCAGCTCTTGCCTGACTAGTTGGTTTTTGGAAAGTGACATTGCAAATTTAATGTCACACTAAAGTGATTTGATATGTTGATTTTTTTTTTTTTTTTTAAACAACCTAGTAGAAAACTTTAAAACTTTATATTACAATGCCTACAGATTTAACAAAAGTAATGAAGTATCTTTATTGGTGTGCCTGTCATTGTAATTTTAAAAAAATCTTCTTGTGTAATATTTAAAAAAAAAAAAAAAAAAAAATCTTGTTTGTTAGAGTTCAGGTCTTTTTTGAATTCAGAGAAAGTCTGGGCTAAAATTATATTTCCAAGATGTTTTTTTTTTTTCTTTGCACATTTAATGAAAACAAAGTATAGTTATTGCCCTGCTAATACCATATGCATGACGGTGCACTTGCAACTGATCTTTTTCTGGACTGAGTTAACTACTGTTGACTAACAAAGTATAGTTATTGCCCTGCTAATACCATATGCATGACGGTGCACTTGCAACTGATCTTTTTCTGGACTGAGTTAACTACTGTTGACTTTTAGGACTGTACTCATAAATACGTTTATATTAAACATCATGTCTTTTACTGCACCTGCACTAACCAACCAATAATACTGGCCTCTGTATAAAGCAGCATAGCTTGTGAATGCTCAATCTCAATACTCATTATTTGCATGGCAAAACTATTTTAGGCCTTTTCAGATTTATTTTACTTAGGTGCTCATTTTTAATGTTACTGAAAGCTTTGTAATTACACTTCCTGGTGGCACCAGTCAGGGGTCCTGATAGGACAGCTCCAATCCCTGATCTTAACTGGGCAATGACTGCACTTTGTTCAGATTTTTTCTTGAATATTTTTAAGATTGCTTTCTATTTTTTTTATTTGGTTACAAAACAAATTTAATTTTGAATGTTGCGTTGCTAACCTTGACTACACATGTTTGTAGACTAAGACCATTAGATGCATGACCAACTGAAGGTTGAGTGGAAAAAATAATGGATGCAATAGTTAAATAGTAAATGTTTGTTTATAAAGGTCTATATAATATTGACTGTATTTGACAGACTTCACTGTAGTGCAAAACTACCTTTTTTATAGCTTGTTATTGTAAATTTCAAATGTTCAAAAGCAAGATATTGCTTCTGAACAGATCATTGAAGAACATATAGTGTGTATTTTTAAGGTGAATTTTTGATGAAACAACTGGTTCATGGATCATATTTAATCTGTTTTTCAGAAGCTGTGTTTCTAATTGGTAGAGTTGGAAAACACTAGTAGTCCACGATAGCAGCTAAAAATGGAAAGGTGTTAGTCCCTCTTCCAGTTTTCTACCCAAGTCTGTTTTAATCCAGAAAAACCTTGGATTTCTCTACTAGTATGTTTATGGTGCCATATTTGTTTTCTGTTTTTTGGAGGGAAAAATCTGAACTTTTTAATAGCAGGCTGAGCTGTTAGTCATCGAACAAAGGTTCTGAATGAATTGGGCCTAGGAGAGAGGGTATTCTCCACTTTAATTCTCCACAAGCAGTAGGATATTGAGGGGTCACAGCTGGATTGCACCAAGTAATCAAAAACGCATTTACTTGTCTAAACCTTCTCACCCTAAATGCTAGAAGGTGTCCTCCAAACTAATTAGCTTTGAGAAAGGGTAAGCCAAGACAGCTGGAGATCTGAAATGACCAGTAAAAATCACTGTCAAGTTCAGTGTTTGTACCACCAAAAAGCCCTTCACGTTTTTATTGCGTTGCTTATGTGTTAGGTCGTTCAGACTTGTCCATTTGTACAGGCCGCATCTTGTCCGAACTCATCACTTCACTTTGCCCGAAGCTGTATCTTGTGTTAGTCAGAGAGTACGATTTTAAAATAGGGATAAATGAAGCCTTCACTTTATAGGTTAAAAATTAAAAATTAAAAAAGTGAGCTTAAACCCATTTAAATGTGCTGAAAAGATAATGTGTAACAATTTATCATTGGTTGAGGTAATTTTTTCAACACTGTCCAGTAACGTACTGCTTTAAGTATGTTGACTTTGTATCGTGTTATCAGTTTTCATTTTGTATCTTGCCTTTTTAAAGAAATTGTCAACTTACACCTGAATTTTCATTAAGAATTTGAAGTGTTAATAATCCAGGGTTTTTTTTTTTTTTTTTTTTTTTTGCGTGGCTGTTTAGGGGTTTTTTTTTTTTTTTTTAAAAATAATGAGGCACCGTGACAAAATCACAGCTCTTCAGATGAACTTTTGGTCTTTCTGATCCCTCCCAGTAGTACCCAAGTATGTAGTTAAATGGGAAGCGGAATACATTTTTTCAGTATTTGCGCCCATATTGCATATTTGCAACCATGTCAGCTTGGTTCCACTTGGTCACTTCTATCTTTTTCCTTTGTGTCAGTTGTTTGTGTAAAATTCATGCCTTCCTTCCCATAAAAACCTCTGCTACATTTACACTGTGCAGTTATTTTAACCATTTTACTTTCAAATGTACATAATTTGTGAATTACTTCTGAAGCAGCAATACGTTAAAGATGAAGCTGTTGAGTGGTATAGGAGATGTGCAGTATTTTCAAACATTAATGTGAATTAATTTCTTTATGTGCTGCTTTCCTCCCATGTGAGAATTCAGTGGGCTGCTTGTTGCATGGCACATTTAAAGGAAACAAGGCTATGACTGTCAATGTCTTTGTTTTGCCCTTATTTATATTTAATGTCTAATGAAATTTATGACATAAAACTTTTTCCTAATTATTTCTCAGTATTACCTTCAGGAGAATCTTCGATCACACGGCACATCTATGACGCACCGGGGGATATATTAGTTTCATTCCTGTTCTCATGAAACACCATCATTAAGTCTTATCTCAAATGCCAGGCCCATTACGTGTTCTGTGTCAGTATCTGTGAGATTTCACCTCCTGATTTGTCTGTGTTTAACCTGAAGAGTCTTCCAAAAAAGGTACTAAATGCAATCCATTATCCCATGACCCCTAAAACTAAGTCGAAATCTCACCGTAATCTCTTAATACTACCAGATGTATCTATCTGTGCCACAGTGAAGTGTGACTTAAAATTTTTATAAAACCATTGACATTTATGCTTTTGTAAGTACTTTTCACCTTCTTTTGAAGTGTATTTTAAATCTTCAGTTGCCTAAAGTTCACACTGCAGCAACTTGCTCCCTCTCTGACCTTTAGAAAATCTTAGCTATTCAGGTACATAGAGGGGCTTCAATGGGCAAATACAAAGTAATTTAAATGACAGGTATTAGAATGCAATAACTAGATATCTGCTGTCTAATTGTCCCTTGGCTTAATACCTTCCAGATATGTAGAGGTTCGTAACCCTGAAAGTTTTCATCTGCTGATTTAAAATGCTTAGTGTCGTTCATTTTACCTTCATATAGGGCTTTCAGGTTGTCTTGTCTTGGGATAAAAAGTCAAAAGTTTTTTTTTTTTTTTTTTTTTTTTTTCTTTGCAAAACTGTGGTAAGGTGGAGGAATAGGGTGAGGAGTTTAGGAAAGTGCTGGATTAATGAAGTCACATCCTGGGTGATTTAGATTAAGCAGCAGATGGTGATGGTGGTGTAACTGAAGGTGAAAAGTAAGGGGGGATGAATGACAACATTCTTCACAGGTTGTTGATAATGATGTTTGATTAGCAAACACAATAGTCAAAGATGAATTGCAGAGATGTAGGTATATATAATATTAGAAAATTTTAAGAAAAGGTAAAAATGGTTGCCTTTTCAGTATCAAATATGAAAAGCAATTTTAAGGAATCAAATGTACATGCATAAAATTGTTTCCTTAGTGAAATGGTTTTTATTGGTAAACTAGAACATTAACAGTATACTGCAGACTTTGTTTGTATGACCTGGTTTCCACTTAAAATTCTCAATTTTCAGAATTAAATGTAATTATTACCTCAGGGAATTCAATTAGATATTTTAAGTAAACCTGTTCAGTGTTTATTGCAGTTTTTTAAAAAAAAAAAAAAAAAAAAAAAAAAAAACAGTGCACTGCTGCATGTTTTTTCTCTGGAGGTAAATATCTGCTTCACTGCCTGCAGGCAGTTTTCACAATTTAGGGTTAAACTGACAGGTGCTACCAAGCCGTGTAGCCATGTTTTGAAGTCTAATGAGATATGATATTACAAATTGTAATGGCAAACAATGAAGCCAGAAGATCCAGATACATCAGCTGAGCTTCTTCCTCAGTTACTCTACAACATTTACCTTAACACTCTTTTGTAAATAGATATTTTTAGTCTGTGTTTGAGATTTAGAAAATTTGATCACTGCAGCTTTCTACAGTAATTGGTATTTTCACAGTGTTCTTGGAAGGTCAACTTTGTTCATTTGGTGTAGTTAATTCTGTAGCAAATAGCCCTCAACTTGCCTTGAACCTACACATCTATCCAAATAAGATGTTCTGAAAATTGATTTTTTTTTTACAAAAATTGAAATTTTTCTCAAGCAAAATGCAGCTGAACCCAAAATGAAACTTTGCAATGTTTGTATTTACTGTATTCATGAAGATGCTTGATGCAGAAACACACCTTTTAAGTTATTTGTGTGTAATGAAATCAATATCCATTGTACGTGTTATAGTAACGTAGGGTATGAAAATAATGGAAGTCTGGTCTCTTGAATGTGAATATTGTTGTGAAGCAGACCAAAGGTTAACTTTTTAAGCCCGATTCTATTTAAGTGATTATATGCACGTTCAATTTACTTCTGAATCTTCTGTTAGAAATTGCAGCCTTCTGTCCAATTTCCCTCTCTTAGGTAGATGGGCACTAATTTATCCAGATGCACAGAACTATGATAGCTCCTACAATCCACTTTCAATTGTGTGATGCTGTTGGCAAAAACAGTGTTTGCACACCAATTACTTCAATGGCAAAAAAAGAATACAAAACTGTCTGCCTTTTAATTTTGCATTTCAGCACTTCTGTAATAAATTCTTTATCTCATAATTACATAGCAGGTGTTATAATGGAATGTGTGTTAATAAACTGTAGTTTGCATGACAATGAGCCTTTTGAGTGACAATGTAAGGTGCCAAGACACAATTGACATTTCCCTGTGGAAAACTTCAACTTTTATTTTAATTTTACCTTTGTATACATAAAAAGGATGAACATTCACATCATGGTGTGCTGGGTTGCATCAGTACAAAACAGTCTTCTCCTGTAATGATGCTATTTAATAGTCTGTGCCCTTATGCAAATTTAAATTGGGTTCTTGGTTGGCAATAGCAATGTTTTCCAGTGCTGCTCAGGTAAAAAAAAAAAATTACATTTTATTCTTTCTCCACAGGAATCTTTTTGTGTGTGTGTGTGTGTATATAATTCAAACATTTTACAATTTTATCTTAAAGTATGGTTTTCTGAAATTTATTTCTGAACTTATCCCATTTCTCAGCCCCTATTACCTTTTGAGGTTAGGGTCCACCCTGGACAGGAAATCAGTCCCTCATAAAAGAACATGCAAACGTCACACAGACTGAGCTGGATTTGATCCCATATCTGAATGTGCAGCATATCAAGCTGGAAAACATCTTAACCAAAAAAAAAGCCTGACATTACTGACGGTTTTCACTGACATCTTTGAATGCATGAAGAGAAATGAAATTGTAGTGTATCCAGAATATGGATGCAAAATGTGACGAGGACAATACTCTACATTTGTTTATATATCTTTTCTAAATGTTTATATTAATTTTTAAATGCTTTTTTGAAAAATTTCCATCCTCATGCATGTTCCTTAAGTAAGTTGCATCCTTATGGGGCAGTAGCTACCACTTTAGGAGCACCTCAGCTGAGCACAACATCCACCTTTCTCCAGTTAATTCAGTTTCATCTCCTTGGCATTTTTAAAAAAAAAAAAAAAAAAAAAAACCTTTTTCATTTGCCTTTAATACATTTGTTCAATACTTATTGGTTATTGAGTGCAAATTAGTTATCGGCATAAACAGTGGTAGTACTTCATACAAACCACAATGCAGATATGAATGGTTTGCATTTGTATGCAGTTGCAATTGCAAATTACATTTAGTATGTCATTTGAAATAGTCTAGTAATAGTAAATGATGGCATGTGTCCTTTTTTTAAAATAGTATTTTCAATAAGTGAAATATTTTGTTACCTATGGTGTCTGGAGAAAAGTGAGCCCAGACTTAGAGCCACTGTCAGTTTGATCTGACCTACAATTCTGGCTTTCTGGCTGCTCTTTTAATTGTGGACCTTCACCCCCAAGACCCCGAACATGGTATTGCTCTGAGCTCTCAATCACGTTGGTACAATACATGTCAGCTGCTCAGTTGGATATTGACAGTATCTGTGTCATGCATTGTGTATTGCAGTTGTGTATACACTGCATCCACTGCAGGCAGCTTGAGACATAGGACAGCAATTTTCTATCATGCCTCTGTGTGTTTTGGGTTTCCCAAGCAGTGAAAGTTAGTGATCCTTGAAGAGGGTCGATGTATTAAGAGCAGGAAGGCTTCAGTTTCTCACCCGTATGTCTTCTTTCAAAGCTGTCACCGAGTAAAGCCGTTCCCAGGGTCCGACTTGGAAGCGAACCTTGAGATGGCATGCTGCGATGTAGTGGGAGCCTCCCTGCTAAGCATTAATAAGCGGGGGCTAAACACGATATGATGACAAACCCCACTATGCACTTCTATGTCTGCCCAACTTCCTAGGGTTTATTCTAATGAGGTGTTTGTGGGAAGGCACAGCAGGGGCACTTCCACCACAGGATACAAAAAGGCATGATAGCTATTTTGAACACTTTTCTTTCAAAGTTTTTGATTTAAGTGCACTTTAGCTCCTGGCTTATTGTCCATAATTAGGATTGAGTGCCCTCTGAAAATGAGAGAACAGGTGCAGAATATCTTAGTGTGTGTGTGTGTGTGTGTGTGTGTGTGTGTGTGTCAATGAAAAGAAGGTATCCTGACATCGAAGCAGTGTTATTCCTGGACATAAATAGTAACTGACTAAATTTTAGGTTCCAAATGCTGCCTAAGCCACACTTAGAATAATTGATCATTACCATAATTGGTCATTAAGGGAGTAAAACAAACCTAACAAGTAGCAAAGGTACACAACAAAAAATGAATGTTAAGTGCCTTCTAATTGTAAATCACTTCAGCTCTTTTAGTTTTAAACTGAACAATTATTTTTCTAGGAAATGTTATGAATTTTGAAAATGGATTCCATGGGAAGTATTTTATTGTCTCTGTACATATACTTCAAACAAAATGCGTGATCTCTAATCATAGGCCAGTTTCTAGTTAAATAGTTATTAATTTGGAGGGAATACTGCCTTCCTGATTAACTAAATGAGCTGTTAAAACTGGAATTGACTGTTTTACAGCATGTTGGACATCAAGCATACTGTATATGAAAGAAATCAGCAGCAAGGTATACAAAGTTATCTTTTTGCAGGAAAGCTTTCAGTTTAAAAAAAATATTTGAATTGCTTTAAGAACCAATTTTTTTGAGTTATGAAATTGATGTTATGGCTGCTTTACTTTTTCCACAGGGATTTTTACTTGCTGTGTCTGAAGACAGCATGATACAGAACGCCCACTGACCTGTTATCCTACTATGACCCAGTTTGATGACCAAGAAGGAAAAAGCTGCATTGCATAGTTTATTTAAAGAATTCTCGTTCTTTATTTCCAAAGAATGTTTAATGTTTCTTGAATATAATGCAGGTATCCTTTACTTAAAAGCATAATACATACCTGGAAAACGGTTCCAACCTGAAATTTGAAAACTCAGCATCATATTTTATTGTAAGTTGGTACAGGGTGTTAAATGGTTTCCCTCATAAGTCAGCCTCATCTCAATCGATATCTGCTTAAAAAATTCCAGGTGTGCAGCAATGACCAGTGTGCTTAATTTGTGACAGGAAAAGAGCTTTCTGTGATCTGCAAGTAAAAATAAAGTTCACGTGTTCCGCTCTTACTGCCAGAATGCCTTATAATTCAAGACAGTGGTGTCGTCTTTTGTAGTATTTGTCTGCTCTCGTCTTATTTGTGTAACACAATTGTCCCCAAGGACAAAATTACCCCTGGTAAACTGTTTTTGTCTATGAATCAAACATGTCACTGTGCTATTGATTACTATACTTGAGATAAAAGATTAGACATCAGAAACCTCATTCAGTCATTAACTCTGTGAAAATCTCCGATTGTGTCATCTTGTAATAAGAGCTGGGGTTTTTAAATCCAGCAAAGTGACATTTTCTGTCAAAGTACAAATTACCTTTGTTCAGATGGGTACTACACTACTGACTGTGAATTTCAGATCGTTGTTGTTCTTAAACTTGGGGTTTCTGTGTAGGTCTAAGAGGGGCTGAGAAAGTAGTTTAGGTAAATCTTTACACTTTGTGAAATCATGATGGCCCCTTGAGTAGTTCTAATACATTATTTGACCAAAAAGTATTTGTGAAAAATAGCACCGCCCTGTGGTCATTTTAATTCAAAAGTTTTTTTTAATTTATGGGTCATAGTGCTGGTTTTGGATGTGGATATGAGTCCAGCACAGGCTGTGTGGGATTGACATGTTCTCTTTGGGTTTGTGTGGGTTTCCTTCATGTTTTTCAGTTTTTTTTTTGTTCCCCCCCCCCATAGTCCAAACACATCTTTCAGCAAATTCTTGACTCAAATTGCCAGCAGTGCATAATGCTGCCTCTGTGTTTGTGTGAGATGAACTCTATCCAAGGTGTACCCTGGCAAAAAGATTTATCTTCTGGACCACTTTGACCTTGCGCCCGACAGTAAGTTATCGAACATGGATGAAATTTTGCCCACTGTCTGACATTTTATTTTTTTGGAGGAGATTTTAATAACCAGTAGTATAAAGTAACAAAAACTTCATCAAAGTGAAGTGTGGCCAGTGTTATGTGTTAGAAGTTGGTATTCATAGATTTCAGCAGTGTTGGCGGCTTCACGGATATCCGTTCAAAGGAGGCTCTAGCGGTCGTTTCTGAAGGAATCACTGCTCTCTTTTGTTGTCCTGACTGACATCCAGTCAGCTAGCTTTAGGGTGGGTTTGAGGAGCTAATGTGATGGTCCAGAGTTCAGTGTACTTAAACTTACCCTTCTGTGTTGTATCGTGAAATAACCCATCCCCACAACCGTAACAATGATGAGTGATAGATTATAATGATGATTCATAATAGACGTGCTTCCTAAAGAAGTACAAGGACAGATTACGGTTTGGTAGCATTTGTTTAAATATATTGCGTATGTCGTAGTTTTAGAATCTGAAATCATTCATTGTACAAAATTAGCTTAATGCAATGTCTTTGTGTACTGTCTCTGTATGTATTATTGTGACCAATTAAAAGACATCAATGTTACCTTAACATTAGTGTATAGTAATGACGAATTTGGAAATTTGAACTTAGCTGAGTGTTGGAAAACAATTCTTAAGAATATAATTGAGCTGAAATCTACAGTGCATTTGCAAGATTCCTGATTTATTTCATCTGCAAGTTAATTTTATTACTCCAAAGGTTAGTTTAATTTTATCTATCTTATCTATTTATTACATTTGGAAGCTTAAAGGTTGGAAAGCAAGCTAGCAGTTTAAGTCGTTAGGAGGTAACAGAAATTAAAACTGCATCATGACAGAACTTATTCCTCACGTGCTTCAGTTCCCTGAAACGCATTTACCCCGTTAATTTTCCTAACAAAATACAGTGGCTCTGCCTTTCTTACTTTTACTGTAGTCGGTGCTTGTTTAAATTCAGACCTCTACATCTGGTCGAATTTGTTTTGGGTTGTACTGTATAAGATGTTCAATGTAGTATGTTTCTCTTCAGAGAACAAATCATTATATCAAACCCCTCCATTAAATCTCTGGTCTTCTAGAGGTCCCCCCTCCCCCAAAAGGACAAATACAGGTGTTTTGGGGCGAGAGCAAAGGATGACCAAGACAAGGTTTTGTCTTGGCAGTTTCCAGTTGCTGTTCCTCTATTCACAGCAAATAAAATGTGTGTTTTTAAGTAAAGTATATTGTATTGTTGGCTTTACCAGCCTGAATACAGTAAAGTGGTATATGTTTTGTACGTTTATGAGGAATGCGCCTTCAAGCAAGAAACTGTAGCTCCTGGAGATGAAAAGGGCTTCTTTGAACTTCAGTCACTAAATGAGTGATCTCTTTTCATGTTGGCCCCTTGTTTCCTTCAAGGTGATTTAGAGTCTAATCTTCTCTTGCTGTGGCAGGTGAAGGTAAAAGCCTATTGTTTTACTGGTGAAACTCTAGAGGCACTGCGTCTTGATAGACCGGCCCACTTCGGTCTCTGGGTCATTGCTACTGTCTTTGTTAAAGTTCAAGCAAAAAAGCTGCTCATATTTAGGAAATCCTAATGCAGCTGGCTAGTGTGTGCTGTAACCACTTGTGGTCCTGGATTTCCAGCTGTGTATGGGTAAACAGCAGTCAAGACCAGTCATACACCTACCCAAGCTTGGTTTAGAAGGTTTTACCCTGCTTCAAATGTAGGCCTCTTCACAGTGATATTCTCATCTGGGTAGAAGGTGTTGCTGGTGTTTTAGAGTGTCCTCTGTCTGGATCCCTGATTTCCTGACCCTTACAGTGTGTGCTGCTTTCAGAAGAGGGGATCGTCAGTGTTGCTGGAAACGCTCATTAGATTGAATTCTACAGGAAGTCTCTCCAGAGAACCATCTCATACTTGTTCCCTCTACCCTAGATATTTTTAGTTTGCCCCAAGGTTTTCTACAGGCATGCTGCAGAAATAATCTGAAGACGTTTCCTGTCTTCCATAAAACACCTGTGATAAAGATAAATCTGGCATGTCTCACTTTAGCAGTATGTACAATGGAGAGGTGGTGGGGGCTTCTTTGATTTATTTCTTGATCCAACTTTTGTTTGAAAGTGAAAATGAAATTTAAACCGGTCTTAATTTTTAAAGTGAGTTGTGACGGTCTTTGAGAAAATGCACTAGGATAACAAGTCACTCAATCTAGTTGCCTGTATCAACAGCATTGTGAACAGGGAAACGTTTACCTTTGAAACCTTTAGTTGTAATTTATCACGTGAGAAAAGATTACCTGGATGGTCAGACAGGGATACTTGTTTTTTTGTTTGTTTTTTTTTCCTCCCCCCTATTTAAAGCAAAATGTTGGTGTCAGTTTTTTTACGGGTAGTGCATGATAAGAAATAGTGTGCCAGATCAGCCTGTTGCATAAAGATCCCAAGTTCTGTTAGCACTGACATTTTAAAAACCTAATTATTCAGAATGTGTTAACACATTGCCAATTCGTTTGATTTATGATTCATAATTATTAGAAACCAAAACCTGCTTTTAGTTGACCAAGTGCTTGGGTTTTTAAGGAATTTCAATTTTGTATGATCATGGCTTGAATTTTTGTTTACAGTTGAAGATGCTCTCTGGGTAATTGCAGGTATGGCTTTGTGTAGTTGACATTTGTTGCTAAACTGCAATAATTTCCAAGTACACATCCAAGAGAGTTGTAGCTTTTTGTTGCTGTCCTGAAACGCACATTGTTTCTGTTAATTCTCTCAAGCTCTATTAGTGGAAATGTGTGGCACTTCCACCGAAGCCCTGTAATTACTGAGGTTTTGTTTTGTTCTGAATTGTCATTGGTAATTGTTCTCTCTTGTGCTCCATGCCACAGTGAGAGAGATGCACTCAGACTGGCTTGAGTTACTAATCAGGCTTCTGGTTCCCCTTCCTTTCAGGGCAGCCTGAAAAGCAGCCATCAGATCTCCCCGCAGGAGTTCCTCACTGAGCTCAAGACTGGAGCTGCAGACGAGAGGCTCTTTGCTTGTCTAGAGTCCCTTCGGGTGTCACTGACCAGCAACCCGGTGAGGTAGGCAGCCCGGCACAGCACCGGCCCCAGCTCAGCTGCTCTCCTTCCCAGAAGCACACAGTCCTGCCCTGTATAGATGATGTGTTGTTCTACCTCGTAGCCCTCCCCACCAGCTCCCTGGTGTCAGGCTAAAGCAAACTGCACGCTGGGTCTCATTAATATTTATTACTGGTACACAAGCGCCTGTGGTTCTTTTGCCCGCCTTTTAATTGTTTGATGCCTATCCTCACAATTAGCCTGCTGTTTTCTTGCATTTGTATCACAAACATGACATGAAACACTGGAAGGGGGTATCCATAAATAATTTTTGAATAATTAAAGCTTTTGCCACACTGTATACCTTAATTTAACATTTTCTGTTCTCCAGAACAGTTTTTACAGAAAAGGGCACTTAGCGGGCTATGGAAAGGCGAAACGTATCGAATACAGAACTTCATATCTAATTAATTGGGTCCCTTTTTTGCTGCCTTGGAACTTAAGACTACTGAATTCTTTAATTTTGTTGTGTAGAGCAGGGTTTTTTTTTTTTTTTTTTTGAAAAATCAATTTGTATTTTTATACTAAGGAAATCATGGTTATTTTAATTAGAATGTCAAAGCAATTCTTCTTAATGACTTGGTGACATAAAATTGAATAATTGCATGTGATTCAAGTTAAGGGGGGGGTGTACCGGGTACATCAGAGTGGAGTTAATGCTACTCCTAATTCAGATTTTAACAGTGACGGGGATTATGGGAAAAAGTCAGTAGTTGTCTACGGTATATGTTTTATCTACCGAATATTAAATTCCTCATCCACAGAAAATATTTCTTCCTGAAAACTTCAGTGCAATACAAAGAACAAACAAGGTGCATAGATTGTTTGTGTTAGTGTTCCAGTAATAAAGGTAATAATAAAATTTTTTGAAACCCTGGTGAAAGTAAATATATATGAAATTTATATAGAACAGAGGTTGGCTAAATTCTTTTAGTCATTGATTTTTCAGAATTCTTAACATTGTGCAACTGGGGGGGGTGGGAGTGTGAACAACCTATTAATCTGGAATCCAAACATTACAAATATTGACATGCGCATTTTTAACAGTTGTGCACAGTGTAATAATGTAACTATATATGCAGTGCAGTATTTGCCTAGTGAAGATGGTGTGTATGTTGTGATAGTTCTCTGGTGTGGTGTCACTTTTGCTGGGGGTTGTAGATAAGCCGGTCACAAAATCTCACATTTGCTCCTCTACAAGGAGTTGAGAACAATGACAACTTGCTGTAGGCAGGATCCCCTCAGTGCAGCAACAGTAGAGGAGAGGAGAACCCATAGGTTGACACGCTGATGTGATAAAAATTAGAATAGACCTGCAGAAGGGCAGTGGGGATACCTTGGGCTCTGTAGAGGTGAACTGTGCTATTGCAGCAGAGGCAGAGATGCACTATCCCACTATACTAAGAAGCAGAAGATGGGGCTCTTGGCAGCAAGTGACAGCATTGCTCAATGTGTGTTGAAGCCTGCGGTGTGTGACTGTATGTTGTAGTATGCAAAACTAAATGGGTGTGTTTGAAGTCTATGCTGGAGTAATGTCTCAAATTCATTTGCACAGTATAATTCTTTATGTAACCTGGTAACTCAAATTATTAAAACATTCAAAATAGATAAGGTTACCTGATTCCCTTTTCAGTCTTTTCCTTGAGTCAGAGCTCTAATCTGTATCTCGGAAGGCACTTAAGGTTTCTTCATATGACAGCAGCGTATCAGTAAGGTACTCAAAACAAACCCTTTCTTGATCCTGTACTTATCTTCAGAATAGCAAGATGAATCTTTATTAAACTATACTGTAATATTTATCGGCTAAAAAGATGCATTGTAGTCTGCATTATCTAATTATAGCCCAAGTGTTCAGCACTGATGTGCTGAGTAAAGGCCTGGGCTTAACTTTAATAGTATTGAAACTTGATCACTTTTCAGAAGTACATTGACAACTTTAACATAATTTCACTGCTCTGACAAGCTCTGAAATGAAAGCAAAATTTCTAGTACCTAATAAAAAGCAATTTGAGTTTTCCTGCCTTTCTGTCACGAAAGGGAGGTTCAAGACGGTCTTCTGTTTGACATATCGATTTGAAATTTGTTTCATTAAAATGGGTTTAAAATTTTTCTTAACTCAGTCATTAGGGAGTCCAGTAAGATATGCATTATAAAACTCACCTGTGTCTGAAGCATGCATATTGCAGCATTGTTGATAAAGAAATTTTACATGGCAACAGATGAACTGTCAGATGAAATACATGTGTTCAGAAATGGGAAGTTTAATATATTCACATCAAGCTATGAGCAAGTTTCAAACTGACACTCTTAAATGTAAACTATTCCTGTGTATTTACCGCCTTGAAATAGACTTCGTGCTTTCTCACACTCTGAACAAACAATGCAAGGTTGCTAAGCGGCTTCATGACGTATTATGATAGGAGCATGGATGTTGAAGCCTGCAGGCAGGCTTGGCTGAGGTCATTGGGTGCACAAAGTTGGAAGCAAGGGAGCATATCTTCTTCAAAAAGGTTGCCAAAAACTGAATTCTGACCAGACAGGGATGGGGAAGAACATCTGTTGCTGTCAGCATGTCACCATTGGGCCAGACCCCGGGTGAGAGCCCTGCGGTTGTCAAGAGCTCAAGACTTTGGCAAGTACAGGAACAAACGTGTAATTAATTGCTTGTTTTTTTTTCCCCCCTGCTCTTCAGAAGCTTTGTATGAAATGTGTGGAAACATGAAATGCTAAAATACTGAATAAATGCATCCGTATGGATCTGTAACGGACTAGACAATAACAGTTTAGTGCTGCTAAGTAAACGCTTTTTATCAGTTAGCTAAAGTCTGCTGTGTCTTGAACTTGTGGTTTCATTCTGTGTGTTTGCAAGTTCTTCCTCAGTTTGGTTTGGATTGCCTCAGGTGCTTTACTTTCCTCTCAGCCTAAACACACGTGTTTTAGACGCTTGAATTGAAAACACCCATTTGGTGAATAGGTAAAGTGTGTGTGTGTGTGTGTGTGTGTGTCAGAGGTTGCCCTGAGGTAGACTGAATGACTAATTGGGACCACAAGTTTACTACTTTTACCTGTGAACTCTACTGAGTAAACGGGTACATCCCTCCACTTTTTAACAGGATTGCTTCTGTAAAAACCTTAAAACTGTAATTGTAACACGAGGCGCCAGTGTGGTGTTATAAGATTAACTGATAAGACGGGATATAGCTTTAATCCCTGCAGGGAAATTGACCTGCACAGCAGCTAAACAGAGGACACAAAACAGAAGGCTCAAAATAAACATATAATAAATAACAGAAGACAAAATACAGGTGCCAGTTAAATCTAAGAATTGCTGTTGGCTGGTAAGAACATCTCAGAATCAGCACTTGTTTCTCCTTATATTTGCCGAATTCGGCAAAGTATTCCGGAGTAAATTTGAACTAAATTATAATCAGATTGTTATAACGTTCTTTTGGATTTTTTTTCTTTATTCACCCAGTAGGTTTTGTTATGATGCACTCCACCATGCTCATGTGATGACTAAGGTGTGAGGTCTGGTCAGGGTGTGTTGCAAGCTGTCAGCTCCCTTCTGTGTGCTAGAGCGTTGAGGTTGTATAGGAAAATGAATTAGAGTTGCTGGCTTCCCATGTATGTACCTGCTCTGGCTGTAGATCCACAAGCTCCTTCAGCAGCCATTAGTCTGGGCTTTGCTGCTCCAGCACCACCCTACTCCTCGCACTCCAAGGACAGTCTGGCAGAAACGCCATCCAAATGTCTTATTTCACTCTTGTGAAAGTGATATTTTTATCTTACTCCGTTGCCCTCAGACCATAAGATGCATGTTCAGTAGTTTCCTTTTCAGATAGTGATGTGCTTAAAAATGGTTTGGTGATTAATTACGAATATACAGGATAAGTTGACAGATATCCTGCGCTTACCCACTTGGGATGAAGC